>CM065054.1:85719511-86289511 GCA_032883995.1 Coronaproctus castanopsis | reverse complement strand
GAATACTTTTCGTAAGACTTTGAAGCCTTTTGTCTGTGAACAGCCAGATTGATCATGTAAATTAATCAGTTTCGACTTATTAGACGCGTTAAAAGAAAGTGCGAATCAATAAGTGGCAATGTGACTTACAAATCGTCGTATAGAGCCAGAAAATATAGAACTAAAAAAACAGGCTGAAATCAAAATCAGAATTAGTAAATTATGTTGATTAATAGGAAAATGATCACACTATCGTTAATCTTTTAAATAATCTATCTTATAAGTGGCTTATTTCTCTGTAGCCGCGGATGGTATTTAATACTTTGCTCGGATTAAGACATGGTCTGTGTCTCCATCTGCACCTCCCATTGCGCGAGTTATTAGTCATTCGCTTCTATTCTGCCGCCTTGTTATAACCTATTAAATGTATAGATGCCCTGACCTGGGATGTGTCCACGGTCATTTATGATTATCCTTCAGTTGAAAAATAGTGTTACTAATAATAAGATCATTCTGCGGACAGAATTTCAGTTCACCGTTACTATTTTCTAATTCCTTCTGTTCCAATAGTACCGTTTCAGTGACATTTTTATCTACACGCGCATTAAAATCGCCAAGTATAATAAGTCTTTCATTGATATTAATTTTGGCCAACACTTCTTGAAAATCATTATAGAACAGATCTTTTACTTCGTCAGAGTTATTTAAGGTTGAGGCATACGCACAAATTATTGCTGGAGTAGTATTTTTTTGGTAATTTTAATTTGATAACCATAAGTCGATCACTGATAGTACGCGATTCTTCTAACATATATATTAATTGTGAAGCAATTCTTAGCCCGACCCCTATTAGAAATTTTGTCCCAATTTTCTGTAACGAAATCTGTAACGAAATTTTGTTACGGTAATAATAAGAGTGTTGACCTCATCTAACCAGCTTATAAATTGAGAAAATTGCACACATTTTTCAGTCATGTCGGTTTGTCCGGGTCCAGATTGTCCTTCTAAAATACTTGGTATAATAATAATAATAATCGTAATAGTAATAATGATGATGATAATAATAATAATGCGGTGTCGAATTCTGGCCGAACTCGTTGTTTAGTGTCCGTTGCAACATTGTATATGTGCTTCCTTTCTTCCTTGTTACAAAGAGTGGGGTATACACAACATACATATTCGTGACTGAGTATGTATATATATATATATATATATATATATATATATATGTATGTGTGTGTGTGCGTTCTGAATGTAAGTGTAGGTGCATTTATAAACGTAAGCCAAAAAAAAAATAACAGATTCTATCACCCGGCATTATTTCGTCTTAATCTGTTCGGTTAGTATAAATAATAACGTTGTTGCGAAATGCGTCCGACCGATTGTTATCAAAAGTTAAACGTTTATTTAAATCGTTACTTATTTTTGGGGTTTTTTAAAAGCGTTTCATTTTCGAATTTTTATAAATTTATATTAGTTACTTCAGTTACCACCGACCAATGTTTGCTATTGCTCGTTCAGACCAAGAATCATTGTTACTACCTGAAAGTGAAATAAATGTATAAACCTTTGTAGCATTTTACTTACTCTGTGTCAATACCATATATTAATGTAAAGGATCATGTACAATAAAATAAAAAAATCATTCGTGTTTAAATTTGTTTATTTTTTTACAACAGAATTACATTCATGAACATGTGGGTGGCTAAGAATTGCTTCACAAATTAGTCTTCTACTATACGAAGCTTGCTTCGTATAGAAAAGGTAAACCCAGGGGGGTCAAGGGGGGCAGGGCCCCCCTTGCGAGGCGCGAAGCGCCGAGTTATATATATATATATATGGTACCAATTTTGTGTTAATTTTGCTAACTCTACATAACTGTACATCTCTTAAGCGTTTATTTTCAGGCATGATACCTTTCTAATATATCGTATATCCTGTACTTTCTTCGATAATTTGTCCTTCATCAATAATCCAGTTTTGTCAATTTTATATTTCCTTAATTCCTGTGTTACTAAGGCATTATAGGTACATTTTTACTGTCTAATAATGTTCTAACGTTCTAAACTACAAATGTCCACTTTTTGCTTTCATTATTATCGTTATCGTTGTTCTTACCGCGGGGTGCGAGTCCTCGTCAGTCGAGGCAAACTGACCAGTTACATATGGGACGAGCTAAGGTCACCTTTTCTAGTCCCTTCCGCATTTGTAGCAGGCAGAGTGGATCCTAAATAGGGTTGCTCAGTCGTTTGCACTCAATAATCAGTTTAATTATAAGCGAATTAATCAATTTGTCTTTAAATAGTACAATTTTACGCTTTCATCGACGAAATCCCCGGATGAATAAATTAATAATAATAATTCCCGGTTAATATTATTAATTATAAATTCCCATCATCGTAGCGTTACACACTTCGATGTGTTTTTCATATCGGCCAACATTTGCTTAAATTTTCTTAGTATCTTATTTGGCCGTGTTTATTTCTACACGGTTATATATATAAAGTATCCGTATAAAATTTCGCTACGAATATGACGAATGAATGACGCCTTTTCTCCGAGAGGCTGCTAGGTTTTAATTGTTATAATCTATGTGCTAGGTATCATTTAAACCAGTCATATATGTTACTTCTGAATCCACGCTCGTATAAAGTTTCTAATAAAATCTCACGATTGACGGTGTCAAATGGCTTGGTCGAAATAAATTGCGATAGTAGTACGACCATATTTCAGAGATACGTGCTCAAATAAAAAAATATCTGTCTCCCTAGTACCGATCTGCGCTATAAAAATTTATTTTATAAAAAGAATTTAACATAATTATCGCTACACATTTTTCAACAAACGTAAATTTTATCACCCGTCTTGTGATAATAATAGTAATCAAAATTCAAATGAATGTAATGTGAATATTTCAATTCAATTATATAAATTTATTTGTATATTTCGTTCGTTACTATATATATATATATATATATATATATATATATATATCAATACTTAACACAGAAGATGTATTTAATTTATTTTTGTTTTATATATTTTTAAATTATAACATTAATTATATGATGATGGTATTACTGCTCGAAAAGTTAAGTTACCGGAATTAGTAAGGTAATGCGTGATGATGGAATGTGTGCGTCGAAACGATGCACGATATATGTATACACACACTTTGTTTGTACGTTGAATATTATCTTTAGTTGTGAGTAATTATGAAAAGCAATCAATAAAGAAGAAATGTGAACCGATATTTATTGTTTATTTGATTATTTAATGTTTTAATTTGTTTTATAATTTTCAAGAAAAAATTATTCGCTATGTGTAAATAGTAAGAATTATTATTATTTGTTTTTAAACATTTATCTGCGATAACAGTTCACTCATTATAATTTGTAATTTTCTCCTAGCTTCTTTTGCTCTCTCGATAACTGTATTTAGATTTTCCATAAAGACTTATAACGCTACTAATCGGACATATTCGCTTTGTACTTTCTCTAATCTTTCAGTGTATATTATAAATAACGATGGTACTTCTACTAGTTTTGGTAGTCCTCTATTAGTACGAACGTTGCGGTGGTATTACGATTGTAACAAATTGTTGTTAAGATCGTAACTGAATTATCTATCGGGTTATTTTTGTTAGAGGCTCCTGAAGGGGGTGTTTCGTTCAAATGAAGATGTAAATTAATAGTAAAATCGTGATAAAATATTATTCAGAGATCGATGTCGCTACGGCCTTTTTAAATTAGAGAAAAGAATTGACGTAAAATAAAGTGTAAATAAATTATCAACTTCGAACAACGTTCTGACGGACACAATATCCACTTAATTTATCCGTAACATTATACTTACCATAATTTTTTCTTTAATATATATATATATATATATATATATATATATATATATATATATATATCTTTCTCGAATATTTCATTTAAAATTTTTATTAAGTATGATTTTTATTTTCGTTTTAGATAAAATGTTAGGCTTTATTTTCGTTCAGTTATCTTATAATATGCACTTAAAATATGAAACGAAAATTCTTATTCCAATGTATATATATATATATATATATATAATATTAAAACGTTGAAGGCAATGGCAAACCACCACATGCAACACCATATGCAGCTAGTAACAATATAGCACACTACTAAAACACGAAGGGCTGCATTTTGTCGCGATAACAAAGCGATTACAATCAGACGTTTGTGTCTACGCTAACGTCATATTATGATTGCCTTGTACGTTACTTACATTGTACAACAAATTATATACAGGTAAGTAGTCGTCTACCTCCGGTGCAGAGACTGCGCTTAATGATGATGATAAATATATATATATATATATATATATATATTATATATATATATATATCTGTGTGTGTGTTATATAATATTGAAGGCGTATTCGGTTTATTTTGAGTTTCAAAAAAGAAAAGTTGATTTTGAACGAATAGAAAATATGAAGGATATACTTGGGAAATTTTTCCGTTCGAAGCCATTTCAAGGAAAATTAGATCGTCTTCCACATTAAGAAACCGTCATTATTATCATAATTATTATTATTATTATTTAATAGTGTCAAACTGGGTATGGTCAGCGAAATCACATATCTTGTGTTTCAGCTTGATCGTAAATTAACTTGGAGCGGACATGCGTTTTATTTATGGAATAAACTTAGGATTGCGCATGATGTAAACGTTTTTAAACGATTTAGTCTTCGCCGATCTGATTTTCTATCATAACTCTATCGTATAGATGTGAAAAACCGCGTAAAAAATCTCAATCTGAACCCGAAAATTTCAAAAAGGCACACCTTTCTGCTTTTTCTCGACTATCGTTTTTTTTTCGCGACGATTCATGAGATAGGAAAGTATGACTTACGCGAAAGTTGTAGAAAACACGTCATACTCTCGTAAATTTGCTGATTTTGGTTATAATATAATTAAAGTGGTTATTAAATTTTAAATTTTTGCCAATTAATACTACTAAGTATTTAGTTTGTGTTACAAAACGAATGTAACCATATTCAGATAAATTTAACTTTTTACTTTTTGTTGACTTCGAATCATTGGTTCTCAAGTTGAATGACCATAATCAGTTATTTATTGCGTGGTATACTTCGCATAATTTTTTTCCTAGTGGAACCTCACTTTTGTCTCAGATTATTATGGCTGTATCATCAACGAAGGTAAATATCTTCACGTTATAAGGTAAAGGTATTTTTTAAATTTGAGAGAACAATATGTTCCACAAAAAAGGCCCTAACACAGACCTTTGTGGTACTTACACTACAATTTTTTTTAGAGTACATACCTAATTCAAGTAATATTAAATCTTGCAATAATGAAATAATCTTATTTAGATCTAAGCTGTCGAATGCATTTGGTTTTGTTCAAGTTCCGTATCGCAGGGTAGTAGTTGTATTCAATAAGTACATTAATACGTTAGGAATAACACACGTGAGTAGGTTGTAAATTTTTTTAGTGAATCCATTAGGTATTTCGTCTCTGCCTGAAGGCACCTTTAGTTTTGAAATGTGTGATTATTTTGTCAATTTCATCGTTGCTAATCACAATTTTTACTCCAGTGTGGTAAGTTGTTGCGTTTTCTTAAATGTATGTTTAACCTGTTGTAGCTAATAACTTTGATATCATTATCCCATGTTCCATGAGTAGCTATATTTCTATAAATGATAACTAGCTAACGTTTAATTCGTAAGTAAGTTTCCATTACTCAACTAGATCTGCTACTTTAACAGTAGCCAATGTTAAATATATTACACATTTTTGCTGTTATCTTTGAAAGGTATACTTATTCTACACACACTCCCTCACTCGCACACACACACACACACACACACACACATTACATGTATATGTATATATATATATCCATGTACCTAAAGACGAAAGTACATATTTCCCAAAAATATAAATAATTATATAATAAAACGTGTCGTTCAAAATTATACTGGTATTTTCATGTAATTAGCGCAATACAAACAATTTTTAATATTCTGACTGAAAGAGACGCGTGTTTTCTATAAACTTAAATGGATGGGCTGTGAACAAACTGTAATTTTTACCCTTTTGTATTATACTTCAAATATATATTAAAAAAAATTATTTATGTTGGGGTTTCTCCCTAAAAACTAATTTTTAAAGGTTTTGGGAGACCTCTTTCATCTGAGGCCCGGGATCCCAGTTCTTTCTCTTTTGTGGCGGATCTCTTACCAACGATTTTTCATACATTTGAAATATCGATTCAATGGGAGCAACCGACCATAAATATTATATATACACTATATTGTAAAATATGAAGGACAGGCGTTTGATCAATGGAATGGTGCCATTCCATCATCATACCTATACATAAAATAGGACAGACAATCGATTGCAGCAATTAAAGACTAATAGCCTCAACGTCGCACGCAAGCAAAATTATGTTGACAATAATTAATGAAAGACTAAAACCACATTTATTAAAAGAAATTTCACAAGAGCAGAGAGAATTTATTCTAGGGAAACGTGTTAGGGAGCAGATAATTAATGCATGACAATTGATTGAAAAACCACGAGAATTTGATGTAAAGATGTACATGAGCTTTTGTTGACTTCTACAATGCTTTCGATTCTGTCAAATGGATGAAGCTGTGGAACATCTTGGAAATTATAGGAACTTCTAAACATCTAATATATACCATTAAACAATTATACAAGGGCATCTCAGCCACGATTCGAACGAAAGTAATAGTACCCGATGGATTGAAAGTGGAAAACAGAGTAAGACAGGACTATACACGCTCTCCTTTATTATTTAATATATATATATATATATATATATATATATATATATATATATATATATATATATATATATATACGTAATTTATTAAGAGAAGAATATTTAACGATTAAAATAATAGTATCGTCTACGTATCTTAGATTATTAATTACTGTTACTCCTATCGAAATTCCGCCTTCCCAGTCGTTAAATATTCTTCTCTTAATAAATTACGTATATATATATATATATATATATATATATATATATATATATATATATATATATATATATAAATTACTCTGTTATTCAAAGGATTGTATACGGCATTATCGTCCATTATTAACACGCAATGAATCGTCACGTTCGAGGGTACGTTATCTTGCCAATTAAATAATACTTTAATACTAACCAGCGGTTCTTTTATAACGTTCAGTTGATACGAACAATCTACAGTAATAACCGGATACTTTGATACATACGTAGTATAGTCGACCATAGGTTTCTCGTATAAATCGTAATAAGGAGCTTTAATAGCCCCGTCTTACTCTGCTTTCAACTTTCAATTTTCAAATTCAATCTTTTTCCCTCGGATAATAAACGTTATTATTCAATAAAATTTGAACGTTTTCTAAATTTAATAAATCGTGGGTCAAAATATTTTTTTCTTTTGTGGAAACCTATTAGTATGAATACGATACCGGAATATCACAAGTAAATCCTGATAATATGGAATCATTAATTATTGCGCAATCCTAGCCTTGTGTAGTTAACATTTTCAAGTGGTTCAGTTAGTCTATTGGAAATCATCTTGCAGGTAACGTTACTGATGCGACCTGTGATTTTTCATTGTTTATTCATTTATGTGAAGTGATCGGTTTTTGATTAATTTAACGTGATTTTTTAAATTCATGTGCGTTTCATTAAAATATCCTAATAAAGCTTTTCTGATATTTAATTATATAAGTAGATAACGAACCTTTCATTATATAGTTCGATCGTTTTAGTAATTATAATTTTATAGAAAGGTCTTTAGTATTTTCAGTTAGTAATTAGTATGACGCAACTATGCATGACAGTGTGTACAACAGCAATGTTCAAAGATGTTCCTCCCTTTAGCTTCACAGATCTGTCGATCATTTCATTCGCTGATAATTAAAACTATTGCACAATCTCAAGTAAAGTTGTTCTCAGTCTGTTCAAAAGATCTCTCGCAGTTAATGTTACAGAAGCGAATGTTTTTTTTTCATTGTATGAAATTTAATTGGGTCGATTTCTGTATAGCAGGTATGTACCTTTTTTTCATATCATTTGTTTTTAACATATACTCTGTTTTATCGTAATTTATTCTTTTAATGCAGATAGATCCTTACAAACTAAATATAAAATATTATATATATATATACTTTTTTAATGATATTTTATAATTAGGTTGCAAGGATCTATTTTTAAGAGAATAAATATATAACAATTAAGTATATATATGTGTGTGTTTGTATATGGTATATATACTTTTTTATGATATTTTATAATTAGGTTGCAAAGATCTATCTTGAGAATAGTTATATAGTTTATTATATTAACCCCAGTTAGATCATTTTAGCTTAATAGTAGCAATTTCATAGAATAATTTTATTAAATTTGTAGGCAAATTTAGATGATATCGATGTATATTGATCCTGGACAATTTCAGTTGTAGCCTTTTATTTCACAGCCAACTTCATTAATCAAATGTTTCTCTACAATTCAACTACATATTCCGATGCAACTCTGCGATTTCTTCCCTAAGATGTTATTCAGCCTGTTCGAAATCTTCTCACAGGTGTTACAGGAGCGACCGGTTGTTTTTCATTGTTAGTAGATTTTTGTGTAATATAATTTTTAGTACTTTCAGTATGCGTGACATTAAGGAAATATTTTTCATTTTAACCTAGTTATAAAATATTATGTTTCTCAGATATTTATTATTATCATATTAGCCGATAATGAACCATATACTATATCGATCATTTTAGTTTAATAATCACGATTTTATAGAATCAATTTACTAGTTTTAAAAAATTGGTATGCTAATGTGGATTATTTATCACAAGCATTGAAATTAATAATGAAAAATGGGTTTTTAACTGTTACGCAAAGTCGCCAGACTATAAGACATTCCATTGCTTTGATTCGCATTCACTGTTGGATTGGTGCCATCGGGCAAGCACACGCGCAAGGTCTTAAAACTATGTGGGTAGTAGTCGCTTATCTCTTATATGGAGACTGCAATTAATGATTATGATGATATATGTATATTTTTTTTCTAGTAAATGTGAACGAGAAACGAGAAATAATTGCTTATTTTCTTCATAAGGTTTTTCATGTTGCTGAACATGACAGAAATTTTGTAAATTTGCAGGAGACGACTCGAGTGAAACGCGTGGAATGATGAAGTAGAGTTTATTTTAAAAAAATGATTATTTTCTTTGTGACGGTTTTCAATTTTATAATGGTTTTTCTTTTCACTAGGAATAAAGGAAATTTCATAAATTCGAAAGGGGACTGAACAAGGCATCTCTTGGGAGAACTAGAAACTTCAAGTTCAACTATAAAACAATAGAATGCGCAGTCATTCTTTGTAATCGCTTTTGGAGTCATTGGCATGACAATACATCTCTTGGGAAAAGTAGAAACTTCTAGTTCATCTATAATACGATAGAATGCGTTTAAGTCATTGACAGGATGGAAATTTCATAAATACACAAGGGCGTGGCCAGAGTGACTGATAAGGATCATCGAATATTGTGGCTCCTCTGATTGGTCGTTCATTTCATCACCTGATAATATAGAATCATTAATTGTTACGCAATCATAGCCTTGTGTAGTTAACATTTTCAAGTGATTCAGTCAGTCTGTTGGAAATCATCTTGCATCTAATGTTACTGATGTGACCTGTACTTTTTCGTTGTTTATTGATTAATGTGAAGTGATCGCTTTTTGATTAATTTAACTTGATTTTTTAAATTCATGTGCATTTCATTAAAATATCCTAATAAAGCTTTTATGATATTTGATTATGTAAGTAGATAACGAGCCTTTCATTATATAGTTCGATCGTTTTAGTAATTACAGTTTTATAGAAAGGGTTTCCCTACAATGGAAAATGTACAGCTGGCTACATTTGCGGATGACACTGCACTGCTCTCAACACACACGGATCCGAAGATAGCTAGCAGTAACCTACAGAAAGCTCTTAATAAGGCGGAGATATGGTTTAAAAAATGGAAAATTGGAATTAATGAAAACAAATCTGTCAATATCCATTTTACCAACAGAAAAGTTACACCCCCACCCGTCAGGATTAATAGCACCGATCTGTCAGTGCGATCAACGGTCAAGTACTTAGGATTACACCTGGATAGCGGATTAACATGGAAACATCACATACAGATGAAGAAAAAAGAATTAGATATTCGTGTTAAAAAAATGTACTGGCTGATAGGGAGAAACAGTGTACTAACGACAGATAATAAACGTTTAATATATACGGTGATTCTAAGGCCTGTCTGGACCTATGGGGTGCAACTTTGGGGTTGTGCTAGACCATCAAACCTGAAAATAATACAAACGTCACAAAATAAAATTCTTCGGATGATAACCAAAGCACCCTGGTATGTAACAAATCTAACGTTGCATCGAGATTTACGTATAGATTATGTGGCCGAGGTCATAAAAGTTCACGCTAAAAGACACGCAAGAAGACTTGATAGCCACCCGAATACTTTTGCTAGGGGATTGCTTGATACCACCGGTGAAATAAGGAGACTAAAACGTCAGAAACCGCAGGATCTCGTTTAGGGTCGTCGTAATCGGGTAGGTATCGCTGGATACTTGTCCCCTCATGCTCAATTCTCTTAAACGTACTGCTAAATGTCCTTGGTGGACAGCTCGCAGTATTATAAATCATTAAAAAAAAAAAAAAAAAAAAAAAAGTTTCATAGAAAGGTTTTTAGTGTTTTCAATTAAGTAATTAGTATGACGCAACTATGCATGACAGTGTGTACAACAGCAATGTTCAAAGATGTTCCTCCCTTTAGCTTCACAGATCTGTCGATCATTTCATTCGCTGATAATTAAAACCTTGGCACAATCTCAAGTAAAGTTGTTCTCAGTCTGTTCAAAAGATCTCTCGCAGTTAATGTTACAGAAGCGAATGTTTTTTTTTCATTGTATGAAATTTAATTGGGTCGATTTCTGTATAGCAGGTATGTACCTTTTTTTCATATCATTTGTTTTTAACATATATTCTTTTTTATCGTAATTTATTCTTTTAATGCAGATAGATCCTTACAAACTAAATATAAAATATTATATATATATATATATATATATATATATATATATATATATATATATATATATATATATACTTTTTTAATGATATTTTATAATTAGGTTGCAAGGATCTCTTTTAAGAGAATAAATATATAACAATTATGTATATATATATATATATATATATATATAAAACAAAACAAAATAAAATCGAAGTTAATCACTAAAAAATTTTTTATTAATTAAACGCGAAGCTTTTCGACTGTAAAGTCATTTTCAAGCATTCAATACATCAATATATATATATATATATATATATGTATATATATATATATATATATATATATATAATATAGTGTATATGCATTTTGTGCATAATATATATATCCTCTCAGGGGGTACTTTGTACCTTCTGGAGACCGGAGCTCTAACCAGTATGGGGCGCGTCCACAGGTGGCGGATAGTGGAACGGCCTACAGATATGTAGGTTAGCTTCGAATAAGATGTAAGCATTCACGGACCAAGAGCGGCTACTGGTGGAAAGTCTCATGTATACGATTCCAGTAGTGACAAAGTAAGAGACACGAGGATGCAGATGGGCAGCTTGAGGACCTGCCTATTAAAAGTCTGCAAAAATCCTACGACTGTCTCTCCCTCGGTAGGTTTAGGTCGCCGTAAAAACCTTAAATCGTTACCTCCTCAGTAACAACCCGCTGCCTTGCGGGTAGGATGTTTATCTAAAGGCTAAGGGAGATAACCCTGACAGAAAACAATTACTCTGGAAGAGGGCAGCAGCTCTTTCAGTAGCAGCTACAGGTGGTGACCATGTGAGTCGGAACAGCTGTAGTATGGACATTATCTGGCGACAATGGAATCCATTAAGAAATGATTATGTCTCGGCGCTATTCCGAGTCCAGGTCAGTTAGTGTGAAATGGGCGACCGGCCACCCTGTAGTTTCGCATCGGGCTCAGAGTGGAAAATATGCTACTGGTGCAGAAGTAAGGTATTTGAGAACATTAAGACATCAAATAAATATTGCCAAGTGGAATGTTCAAGGATTACTGAAACCAGGCAAGTTAGCAATAATAGAAAATGAAATGGATTCATATAACATCGATATACTGGGATTATGTGAAACGCACTGGAAAGAATATGGATACATACAAACAACTTCTGGACACATAATATATATGTCTGGGCATGACACAATGAGTTGTAATGGTGTTGCAATCCTTATCCTTAAATCTTTAGATAAACTAGTATTGAACTATAACCCCATACACGATAGGATACTAACACTCAAATTGAACACAATGCCAATTAAAATAAATATTGTTCAGGTATATGCTCCCACCTCTACAGCGTTGGATGTAGACATAGAACAGTTTTATAGCATATTACAAGAAACAATAAGTAAAATACCGAAGAAGGAGATGATAATGATACAAGGATATTGGAACGCCATAGTCGGCAACACAGAAAATGACGATGACATAAGAAGGATTGTTGGAAAATACGGTATTGGATCACGCAATGATAGAGGGGAAGCTCTCTTACAATACTGTGTACCATACTATAATGAATACTTGTTTTAAACAACCGATTAGACGTCTATACATGTGGAGATCACTGGGGGACAGAGTAAGAAACCAAATAGATTTTTTCATTATTAACTCGAGATGGAAATCTAGCATTCTGAATACTAAGACATACCCAGGAGCAGACTGTGGCTCAGACCATCAGCTATTAGCAGCTCATTTACAGTTACGTCTAAAATCTAGAAATATAACTACAGGAGCCCACAAAACAAGACTTAATAGTGATAATCTTAAGGTATTTACAGACCAAGTTAAAGGGAGATTAATGAAATGTAATCTTAAACAAGATAATCCAGAACACTCCTGGACACAGATAAATTAGGCAATGATATCTATAAACGGAAAGAATAAAAATTGGACCAAAAGGAAGCCGTGGTTATCAGACACAACTTGGCACCTGATAGAAGAAAGAAGGAAACAGAAAGCGAAAGGATTAAACACAATGGAGGCGACAATCTTATATCAAAATGAATCAAGAAGTTAAAAAAGCTACAACGAGACAAAAATGAATATATTCATAACATATGTGATGAAATTGAACAGTACAACAACAGCAGTCCAAAATCCTACGTACAATAGCATCTGCACCGTACTTTGTATCGAACGACATATTACATGACAATTTGAACGTTTCATACGTGAAGGATGTTTATACGGAACAATATAGAAGATTCTTCGAAAAGCTCCAGTTCCATTCGAATCCACTGGTACACCGAATGTTTACTAGAAATTTTCCAGTCAGATCCAACAGTCGGCTAAAACGAAGAAAGTGGTGCCGCGATGCACTTCCAATCACCTAAGTGGCTACATTGTTCTCAGGGACGCTACGTGTAATGGTTAAAATCTGCGATAAATAAATTATATAATAATAATAATAATAATAAAAAAAAAATTAATATATTTTTCCTCTTTGTAGATCCAAATCTGGCTGTTCGTTGGAATTGCCAGCTTAATAATATTCTTTTACTTTCCTCCTCTTGTTCACATTCCATATTCCAATTTCTTCCTTCTCCTTACTTCCTTACTTACGATCATTATTGTTTATGACAGGAAACTGTCGGTACAGTAAAATAAAAATAAAAAAAAAAAAAACATCATGCGGTGAAAAATGAAACCAGAGATCTCTTCCAAAAGATAAGAGTATTATCAAAAGACTTTAAACCGCGAAACTGGATAATTAATGACGCTAACAGGAATGCAATTACTAATAAAAACGAGGCAGTTCAGCGTTGGAAAGGATATTGCGAACATTTATATGAAGGGAAGCCAGTTGTAGTAAACACAATGAAAAGGGAGAATATGACATAATATGAACCTGACATATTACAATCGGAAATTGAAGATGCAATCAGAAAACTAAAAAATAGGAAATCTCCGGGAAATGATGGTATGTGTGCATAATTACTCAAGGTACTTCCAACCAATGAGGTACAGATAATATGCATACTGTGCAATCAAATATGGAAAGCGGGAATATGGCCAAGCGATTGGAGAGAATCTATTATCATACCTATATATAAAAAAGGTTCTAGTAGACAGTGTGAAAACTACTTGCAATGGTATCACACGAAAGTAAAATTCTGCTCCACATTATTAATAACAGGTTGAAACAATATCTAAACTGGCAAATATCAACAGAACAGGCTGTATTTGTTAGTGACATAGGATCCAGAGAGCAAATACTGAGTATCCGACAATTAATTGAAAAAAGTATCGAATATGACAAACCGATGTTATTTATCATAAAGCATTTGATTGTGTCAAATGGGATAAACTATTGGAAATATTAACCTTGATGGGTGTACCAAGCCACTTATCCTATTTAATATACAATCTGTATGTACAAACAGAAGCCACAATAAGGCTTGATGGTGCCGTATCTAAAAAATTTCATCCACAAAAAGACGTAAGGCAAGTTATATATTGTCTCCCATACTTTTCAATATATATACTGAATATATAATGAGGAACGCCTTAGATGGCTATAAAGGAGGAGTGAAAATAGGCGGATATAGAGTATCTAATCTGCGATACGCCGATGATACTATACTCATTGCTGCAGCTAGAAAAGAAATTATAGATTTACTGAACAGAGTAGAAATGGAAAGTAGAAAACTGAGATTATTAATTAATAAAATTAAGACAAAAATTATGGTAATAGATAGAAACAACAATCCTCAGAAGCTGAACACTATAATGGATATAAAAATTATAAATTCATATACATATCTTGGATCATTAATAAACAGTCATGGCGGAAGTGGAGAGAATATTAAACGCAGAATAGTGTTAGCAAAAGCTGCAATGGCAAGACTAAATAAAATTTGGAAAGATCGTTCCATTACTCGTTCAACAAAAATAAAGCTAGTAAATACTTTAGTATTTGCGCCATATTTACATATGGAGCAGAAACTTGGATATTACATAAGCAAGATAAACGAAAAATTGACGCCTTTGAGATGTGGATATGGCGCAGAATACTTAGAATTCCATGGACAGCAAAGAAGACGAATATCTCAATTCTAGAAGTACTAAACGTGGAACAGCGCCTTTATACTTTATGCCAACAGAAAATCATGAAAAACTATGGACATATCATGCGAAAAAGCGAGAATAATTGGACAGATAGAAGGAAAAAGAAGTAAAGGAAGACCTCCGACTCGATGGATAGATACTGTCACGACGCTTACTGGATTAACAAGAGTTCAAGCTATAGTGGAAAGCTGAAATAGGGTCAGGTGGAGGAAAATTATATCAGATGCATTAAAATGGAGGTCACGTTACTCAGTCATTGAGTTATCGATTATGATGATGATAATGATACATATATGTATATATATATATATATATATATATATATATATATATATATATATATAATATAGTGTATATACATTTTGTATATATATATATATATATATATATATAATTTTTTATGATATTTTATAATTGGGTTGCAAAGATCTATCTTAAGAGAATCTATCTTAAGAGAATAAATATATAGTTTATTATATTAACCCCAGTTAGATAGTTTTAGCTTAATATAGCAATTTCATAAAATAATTTTATTAAATTTGTAGGCAAATTTAGATTATATCGATGTATATTGATCCTGTAAGAATCTATATGCCACCACGAATAGTGAAAGAAGTAAATAAAAAAAAAGAAATATGGTTCGAAGACAAACATTATTTTATATATTCGGGTAATGAAGTAAGTTATAACGGAGAATACGATTACACCGTATTTATGTTTTGTAGCAAAAATGGTAACGAATGAATAACGATATAAGTAAATACAATTTTTTTTTTAAAAAAAATATAAATAGAGGTACAGTTTTTAAAAAATCAAGTACTTAAATCTGTTTCAGATTATAGTTGTAAATCATAGAATTTGTTACATACTCGTAGTATAATATGAGCGATATAATAGAGAGTTTCGAATATTTCGATTATAGACCTTCTATAACGGAAGACATAAACGAGTTGGGGACGGAGTTTTCTATAAACATATACAACGAAGAGATCGTAACTCAACCGGTTAAAAGTTTGATCGTAATAACTGGAAAAATAACGTTAAAAGACGAAAAAGATGTTGAAATAGACAAAGAAGTGAACGTAATCAATAACGGAATGTTACATTTGTTCGATCGTATAGATTATTATTTAGGTGATAACAAGGTCGATAGTATAAGAAAACCGGGTATTTCTACCACGATGAAAGGATTAGTATCGTTTGAAAATGATCTAAAGTATAGTAATACCGGTTGGCGTATTACAAATTCTTCGACGAATATTCTAAATGAAAAGGGACATTTTTCACTATGTATAACCGTGAGGACGATAATGGGATTTTTCGAAGATTACAAGAATTTTCTATATCGTATTCCTCAAAAATTGACGTTCTATAGATCGACAATAAACGTAGACATACTAGGGAATATTTCAATGACCGATAAAGACAAGTATTCCATTACATTAAGAGACATAACATGGAGAATGCCTCAAATAAAGTTATCGATCGAGCAGGAAACGCGAGTTAGAAAATAAATTTTAAATAATACGGACTACGAACTACTATACAGAAGTTGGCTATACCAAGGTACAATGATTTCATCTGCGACTGAATTTACTTGAGATATTCCGGTATCGTATTCGAAAACCAAGTACGTACTAATAGGTTTCCAGAAAGAAAAAAATATTTCGACCTACGATTTATTAAATTTAGAAAACGTTCAAATTTTATTGAATAATAACGTTTACTATCCGAGAGAAAGATTGAATTTGAAATATAGCGAAAATAAATGCGCTAAATATTTAAAAACTTTAAAGCTTCTTATTACGACAAACACGAATAAGAGATGAATCCTATAGTCGACTATAGTACGTATGTATCAAAGTATCCGGTTATTGCTATAGATTGCTCGTATCAACGGAACGTTATAAAAGAATCGCTGATTAATATTAAAGTAGTATTTAATTGGCGAGATAACACACCATCGAACGTAACGATTCATTGCGTGTTAATAATGGACGATAAAGCCGTATACAATCCTCTGAATAACAGAGTAATTCATTAGGAAAAGTATATAAATAATAGCACTCGCGTATTGCAAATTTTAGATGAATCGGATGTAAGAAATAGTATATAAGTAGGTGTAGTTGTCAAAAAATTTAGTCCCGCATAGACCTTTGTACTGTATACACGTGTGTTTACGATACGATGGCTAACGATAGATTTAGAAATAGTCCTTCTAAGGACTTTTCGTACGTTATCGATTTCCAAGGTTTTAAAAGTATTAAAAATACATTTATAATAAAGGAACTGGCGATTGCATCTCTTGGAGATGACCGAATTGTGTTCATTGTATGGTAAAATCACCTCCTATACGGACACGTGGTATAGAAGGACAGATACATTTTTTGACCAAAAGATATCACAAAATTAATTGGAAGACAGATACGTGGAATTTCACGAAGCGGTTACATTATTGCGCGAAACTGTCGCAAACGCGTACATAGTATACGTCAAAGGAACGGAGAGAGTAAACTATATAAGAGAGTTGTTGGGAAATAAAATTGATGTTTTCGACTTGGATCCATTAGGATGTCCAAAGGCTAGAGATTGGGTAGTTTACTATATAAACCGCTGTAAACGTTGTTTTTATAAAAATCACCGATATTTACCCGGATCATACCAGAGATACGAGTGTACAATTAAAACTAGCTATTACGTATAAAGATTGGGTAAATAATTTTATTTAAAATGAGTTTTCAAATATGGTTAAATCGCGCGACATCTAATATACGTCACGAATACCAGCAAGGGATCAAATTAAATCGTCCATACTAAGTTGCTTTAAAAAGTTTTGTAACGTACAATAGCATTCCAAATATTTCGGAAAATTTTAAGAATAACGAGTTAGTAGTAATTGAATAACGAACATCGTAACATTACTATACCTACGGGTACTTACGAATTGAACGATATAATGGAATTTATTCAACAAAACGAAGAACTTAGGAACGCGGAAATAGTCATTAGGTTAAATTCGAATACGTTAAAAATAAAATTATATTCGGAATGGATTATGGATTTCACAACTGCGAACTCGATAGGACCTGTATTTGGTTTTAGTAAACATAAACTCATACCGGGACAAACACATTATTCAAACGACCGTATAGATATCTTTACTATATAAATAACATTAAAATTAGATGTAATTTAATAAAATGTAATATAACTGAGGTAAATTTAAACGATAACACGTTGTACGAATTTCTGCTAAACGTTCAAGTTGGTGAAAAAATTATCGAAAGACCTAATTATTTATCATTTTACCGCGTAAATACGGATGAAATAAATTACATACCCGTCAAGATAGTTGATCAAAATGAAAAATTGGTCGATTTTAAAGATGAGAGCATAAGTATAATACTACTATTTAAGCCCGTATAACCATGTTTTCCAACGAGGGATTTTTAAAACTCGAAAATAAAGTTATCAATGGAATCTCGAATAAAAATACAAAACCAATAGTAAACATTTATAACGAGTAATAAAAACGACTTTGATAACCGCTATTATCGAATACGAGCTAATACTGGTATAAATTGACTCCGTGTAAACATAAATTATTAAAATAGACGATTACGTAACCGTTGGAAAAAAAATTAAAAGAGAAATACGAACAACTCCGTACAGGAGAAATCAGGAAACGAATAAAACTCGAGGAGGAGTGCAAGAACATTGTTAAACCTCTAAGAGCGATACATACTCAACTAGCCAATACATTACCATCCATAATAACCCGTGATAGATCTATCGCTCCATTAGCTGTTGGTTCGTTCGAAAAAAGTATAAAACCTTGTGAAATACCAAAAATATACGCAACAGCAGCGTCAGCTATAGAACCCTCTATCGAAATACCGCAGGAATTTGTACAAACATTAGGTCCGATAGCCTCCAAATACATGAAAAACTATTTGTCGAAAAATGTACAGATTCCACTTTTAGTATACGTATCGAGGATGAGACTATGTACATGGTTAATTCACCGATAATTATAGAGAATGATAATATAAAGTTACTAAATACCGACTACTGGTACGAAGGTTCGAGAGGATTACGGGAGTTATTAATATTGGAAAAAAACTAAAAATTACAACGAAAAAAACTTAAAAGTGTACGAAGAACTTTGTTAAAAACTAGTTCGTATAAACAAAAAAATGGCCCGAATAATCTGCGCTTGAAAAGTAGTATAGGACATAAATATAACGTCATAATTAAGCCGATTTTAATTAAACATAATATTTTAAAAAAACGTCGAAAAAACTGGTGCAGGATTACAAAGAATACGTATACTGGAACAATATCGACGAATTGTTAGACAGATTTTGTATATTATATGGTGAAGTAAAAGCCGGTAATAATAACACTTTAATAATTAACGAAATTATAAACATAACTTCATAATATTTATGATTCTGCTAAGTTTTGCTAATGTGGCTTTGATATGTGGCCCCAATAGTAATTTTTGGTCGAGAATGACACCTAAATAGGAATATTCATACACAAAATTCGCATTTGACGTCGAACTATTGCAATAATAAAATTTTATCTTCCATTAAAAAGTACTTAAAAGATTCGCCCGTGAGAATTTTGCCCGCTGATTTAACAACGGTCAGCGAATCGCGTCATAAAGAAACTTAAAAATAAAAAATCAGTACGTCTAGATAATACACCTACAATATTGATCAAAAACTTGCCACAAAAAGCGATTGTTCAGTTAACAGTCATAATAAATTCAATTTTATTACTTTCTTATTTTCCCGACTGCTGGAATGTGTCGAAAGTTATTCCTATACCTAAATCAAGTAAGGACATTTCTGATCCCAGAAATCTGCGGCCCGTGTCATTACTTAGTAATTTTAGTAAAATAGCAGAAAAAATTATTTTGAGTAGACTAAAAAAATTCATAGATGATAATGATATTTTTATAGAACAACAATTTGTATTTAGGAGTAATTTATCTACCGTCATGCAATTAGCAAGAATTAGTGAAACCATAACTGATGGGTATAATAAAAATATGCATACAAGATTACTGTTATTAGACATAGAGAAAGCCTTCGACAACTTGGCAACTTGGTTTAACATACAAAATTATTCAACTTAAATGTCCTAATTACTTAGTTCGGCTTATTAAAAATTATTTAAGTAACCGAAATTTCATCGTTAAAATTAAAAATGATAATTCCTACATGAAAAATGCATTAGCGGGAGTTCCCCAGGGGAGCATACTGGGACCTTTCTCATTCATTCTTTTTATTAATGACATTCCTAAAATTAAACATTTACAGATGGCATTATATGCTGATGATACTGCTATATATTGCAGATCGTATCGAATTGACACTATACAAAGAAGACTAACTCAGGGTTTTATTAAATTAAATTCGTATTTTAATAAATGGAGAATCAAAATAAATTCCGATAAAACTCAATCTAATCTATTCACGAAAAGAAGACCGCATTTCTTACCACATGTGATAGCGAACAACAGATCTTTGGAAAAGCGATATTAAATATTTAGGTATAATACTGGATGGGGGTCTCACATTTACTAAACATGCTGAGTATGCCTGCTTATAAGACTCATGCGGCTCTGTTTAAGCTATACCCGATATTTAATAAACGTTGTTACGTCAGCTCGGAAAATAAATTAATAATCTACAAAACTATAATCAGAACAATTACGCTTTATGCTTGTCCCAAATGGAGTCATATACTAGCCGTTCTAACTTAGCGAAGTTACAACGGCTACAAAATATGTGCTGCAGAATAATTCTAAATCTTCCAGTCTATGTAAAGATTGAACACATTGGCATTGAACTTAGCGTATATATACACGAGGTTGTCGAACAAAAAACAAAATTCTTTTTTGATTGCAGTCAGTACTCATTTATAAACGACATAGGGGATTACACACGTACAAGTTTGCAACTAAAATATAAACGCTACAAACACAAAAGAATTAAACACACGCTATTATGATGTACAGCTGGGATAACCTTTTATTCAACATTTATTTTTTGTATATAATACATATAAAAATTATTGTTTATTCTAATAAAATAAATATCTATAAATTTATATATGTAGCTTTATGATCAGTATGCGGGTTTTGTTAGTGGTTTTTCCTATATTTTTTACTTTAGTTTACTGAGAAACTGGGCATACTTTTTAAACTAGTATACGTAGTAAGAACTGTGTTCGGAATGCGTTATATTATTTATTTGTTTATTTATTTTTGGTAAATACACTTTTTATCAATCAATCAATCAGGCGTTGATTCATTGTGCAGCAATATTATTCGTGGTATAAACCTGCCGATATTAACTTATTTGGCTATGCATCGACCAGATCATTTCATCTATTCTATGGGAATAAGCAAGCCGCAAGCTAGCAAAAGTGGTTTACTTTGATAATTTTCAGAGCAACTGAATAATTAAATGGAAAACTGTATCTTGATTTCCTATGACAAAATGGAAAAGCAATTCTGACAAATTTTCAAAACTCGACAAACAATTTTCGCAGAGCCAATTCAAAATTCCTAAGCCATCTGATCTCAGTTTTCGGGATGAAAGTCATGAGAATGTTATCAGAAGCATCTCATAAGTGGCCGGCTTACTGGTAACAGATGAGAGTTTCCCACCCCAAAACGGTCACTTGAACGATTTGTACATCTTTATACTAGTTCAGATGTTCAGAGTTGCCGACGTCGGGGTATTAAGAAGACCTATTTCAAAATTGTCGCTTTTATAAGCGTTTCCGAACCTGTTGTAGAAAACAGTAACGTTGTTCAAAGATTGATCACCAGGCATTTCTTCCTTAAACAGTTATACAGTCTGTTCAAAGTCTTCTCGCAGTAAACAAGTGTTGGCGACCGGTTGTTTATCGTTGTTTAAAATTTAATAATTCGGTCGATCGTTGTATAATATTATTTTTAGTACTTTCAGTATACGCGACATTAAGGAAATATCTTTTCAATTCAGCGCTTCCAATGACTTGAAGAACGATGGTTTCAAGGCTAGACATTCCGATTTAAAGAACTGAAGAAATATGTCATCCGATGTTTTTCTTTCATATAATAAGAATCTGGCATACTGTTTGGAGTTGTTAGATTTATCTCCTACCTTTTTTTTTTCTTTCTCTTTCTTCTTTTCTACTTTTTTTTTATTGTTGGTTTCTTTCTATTGTCCTACGCGATCATCGTTGTTTATGGCAAATTTTTGTCGGTACAATGAAAAAAAAAATAATAATTAAAAAATATTATATTCCTCTGATATTTATTATTATTATATTATCCGATAAGGAACCATTTATTATATCGATCGTTTTAGTTTAATAATCGGGATTTTATAGAATCAAATCACTAGTTTTAAAAAATTCGTACGCTAATTTCGATTATTTATCACGAGCCTTGAAGTTGGCCGATTAAAAAAGTGGATAAAGCAAAGTTTAATTATAAAATGATTATTTTCTTCGTAACGATTTTCATTTTCGCAACCGTTTTTCTTGTGTTTGTGAATGGCTGAAATTTCATCAATTCGCAAAGATCGAACGAAGCATCTCATGGAAAAACTATAAACTTGTAGTTTAAAAATAAAATTCATCATAACGGTTGTTCGTGTCACCGAGGAGCATGATAGAAATTTCGTAAATACGCATGTAGTGGCCG
The DNA here is from genome assembly GCA_032883995.1 of Coronaproctus castanopsis. Classification (NCBI taxonomy): domain Eukaryota; kingdom Metazoa; phylum Arthropoda; class Insecta; order Hemiptera; family Monophlebidae; genus Coronaproctus; species Coronaproctus castanopsis. The sequence goes on along the minus strand of CM065054.1, from coordinate 86,266,579 downwards.
GAGTGAAATACGTGGAATGTGAAAAGTAATGGAAAGTATTGCTGATTAAAAAAGTGGATAGTGTAAAGTTAAATTATAAAACGGATTTTTCTCGTCGCTGGGAATGACGGAAATTTCATAAATTCACAAGGGAACCGAACCAAGACATCTAGCTCTGTAAATCCTTACTTAATAAATACCGTTATTAATTATTTAACCAATAGGAAAGTTAGAATATCGTCCGATAAATTTACTGTATACAAAAACATTTCCTGTGAAGTATCTCGAGGTTCTATTTTAAGGACGAATCTGTGGAATGTTTTATATTCGTATGTACATAATAATTTAGAAATCTTCACTCGATGAAAATTGACATAATGCCGAATTTATTAGTTTTGCGTACGACCTGCGCGCCGTAATTAATCTTAAGAGTGCTTTAGAAATTTATAATATCAGAAATATTTGTAAAAAGCTTCAAATTACTTTTGATCAACTTGGCATCGAATTTTCTGTTGATAAATCAGAAATTATGGTAATTAGTAACAGGCTGATTTCTAAATTTAAAAGTGAACTGAAGAAAATCAATTTAATTTTTAATAAATCATTACCTGTGGTTAAATTCTTTAAATATCTAGGAATTATTCCGGGTGATAAATTAAAATTTGATAAACATGTAAAATTCCTTCTGGATAAAGCTAATAAAAGATTTTACATGCTCCTTAAAATTCAGCCTAATTTAGGCGGAGTTAAATATAAAGAAAGAGTTATTATTTAACAAAGAGTAATAGAATCGACGTTTAATTATTGCTCGAGCATATATGTACATAAACTAAATTCAAATGCGTTTTATAAAATCCTGGCTAAGCGAAGGAAACTTTTCCTAATTGGTTCGCTATCTATATAACTGTGTCCACTATGGCAGCTCCAGCTATTACTAGGATCCTGCCTACTGACCTTAGTCTTTTTAATAAATCAGCTTTAATTTCTGAGTTTAAAATGTTTAAAATATATAACGATAAACTTAACTTAATTAAAACTAACGTATTATAATATTTTATATCTCAATTTAGTATTGAGTTAAAATATATTTAATAGCAAGAATTCTTTCATTAAGGATATTAACGTAATATTATATTTGATGTATGGACGAAAAGATGGAGCAATAGTTTGCTTGGTAGAACAACTTTTAACTTCTTTAATAGCGTAGAAAATAGATTTAACGTCATAGACGAGCTAGAGATAAATTTCTACTGCAGTCAAGTGCTGTCTGGACACGGCAATTTCGTATTTTAAACGTTTTAATATAAGATCGTCGGATATTTATTTATTTTGCGATTACCGATTCGGTTGAACATTTTCTATTTGAATGTACTTTTATCGATGATGTTTGTAGAATTAGTGTGTGGCTCGCTTGTGAATGATCAAATAATAATAAATAATACGGTAGATATTCATAATGCTAAGTCGTTTAATCGTTATGTCAATATCGCTTTGCGTTGACGTATTAAATAATGCCGTGACTAAACTAATGTATCACAGCTAAATAACAAGTATATATATTACTGTATCACAAGATCTCTCGGAAAAACGAGAAACTTTTAGTTCACAAATATAACGATAGAATACGCTGTAATTCTTCTTAACAATTTTTATGACGCAATAGTGCATTCTACACAGCAACAATGTACGAGTCACGCGGCTCCTCTGATTGGTCGATCATTTCATTCTCTGATAATAGAGAAAATTAATCATTGCCTAATCTCAGTCCTGCATGGTTATCAGTTTAAGTGGTTCAGTTAGTCTGTTGGATGCGTTCATGCAAGTAATAATGTGGCTGAAGGGAGCGGCTGTTTTTAATTGTTTATTTATTTATGTGATGTGCTCGTTTTAACATTAATTTAAATTATAATTTTTCTGCATCCCATTAATGTATTATATAAATCTTTTCTCTGATATTTAATTACATGAGCTGATGATAAATCGCTTATTATATAGTTTGATCACTTTCGAAAGCACAATTTTATAGAATAAGTTCGCTAGCGTTTTGAAATAATAATTAATATTACGAAACTATGCGCAATAGTATTCCTGGTAAAGATATTCAAAAATATTTCTTCCTGCACCTTCTCTGATTTCTGGATAATTTCATTCTTCAATAATTAAAATTATTCCGCAATCTCAAGTCAAGTTGTGCTGAGCCTGTTTGAAGACATCTAGCAGTTAATGTCAGAGAACTGAACAGTTTAACTTTTAATTGCTTCAATTTCTGTATAGCAGGTATGTTGCCATTTTATATATAATTTGTTTTTAACATATACACATTTTTATCGTACTATTTATTCTTCTAATGCAGACAGATCTTTACAAACTAATTATAAAATATTGTAAAATATTTTTTATATATATATATATATATGTATATATATGTATGTGTATACATGTGTGTGTATGTGTATATATATAATGTTAAATAATGTTGTGTCTAAACTAATGTATCACAGCTAAATAACAAATATACAAATTATATATATATATATATATATATATATATATATATATATATATATATATATATATATATATATACTTATATATATATATAATGAAAAACAATTTATACTTGTGTGGTTTAGCTCCAGCTTAGTTCTTGAATTAGAACTATCGGATTAAACATTCAATTTATAACAGGAAATTGATATATTCTTTCAGACTCGAACATTAAGCGTGGCTATTGGTAAGTCTCAAAAATTTGGATAAAATTAATAACACCGAATTATTTAACTAATCAAATCGGACTAAAATTTACGGCAATAACTTTATTGGCTTTATGGCTGAGTGGTTGCTGCTGATTATATATTATCGGTGTAGCCACTTTTCGAAATTCTGAACACAATAAAGATATAAGGAGTATATAGAGAAATTTAAATCCGATAACGGTCGATATTCTAGATAACGATACTAATTATTCCGCGATAAAGAAACTACCACCGATATGAATACCAGTGATATAAGCGAAATGTTCACTGAATTATAAAATGAGCTGAAGAACGATATGCTGCAATGTTTGGAGAAGCAAGCAGAAGCAATTGCAGAGAACGTAAGTGAATTATTTAATAATAAAATAAAAATACTACAACAAAAATTAACGGAACAACATAGCATAATAAGCAAACTAGAACGATTTGTTCGAAGTAAAATGATAATTCTTTATGGCGTAAAGGATAACGATAATAAAACGCACGCAAAAGATGTGAAAAAGAAAGTTTTGAATATATTATATAAGGATATGGAAAAATTATACGATGAAGAGGTGGAATTTATCGAGATAATAGGCAAAAAAACTGATGGGAAAACAATACCAATACTAGCAAAGCTAGCAACAGAGAAAATAAAATCAAAAGTATTGCATAAAGGAAAATCGCTTAGAAAGAAGGGTATTTATCTAGAGGAAGATTTCCCACTCCAGGTATTAGAAAAAAGGAGACAACTAGTGGAGGAAATGATTAAATATAGAAAAGCGGGCAAATTTGCCATAATCAAATTTGATAAGTTAATTGTAAAAGAAAAAAAATGAGCCACAATCCAGAAAAAAAGTACCGAACTCCTTACAAGATCGCAATAACCCAAAAAATGAAGTTAAATGTCAAACAAAAATCGAACAACCGAAAAGGATAGAACCCAGGCTGCAAAATGAGCATAATACATGCTCAAAAACAATACCGAAGCACTATGAAAATAGCACCTAACTGGAGCAAAGCTAACAAATTTAACTAAAAACAAAATTTAAAGGAACCAATAAGTCACCCAGATGGTGTAACCTCCCAAGTATTATAGATGGTTCTAAAGACTTTTCTGAAAAATTCCCGGAAAAATCAATTGGAAAATCATGTACCTTCATCATAGGAACATTAAATGTAAGGACACTTCACCGAACTATAAGAAGCTATGGAAAAAACCAATATAGACGTTCTAGGAATAGCAGAGGTACGAAGACAAGGTAAAATCATAATGACAAAATACCCACATATTATGTATTCCATAGGCGAAACGGCAGGACAATATGGTGTTGGTTTCTTGGTAAAAGCAAATATTAAAGATAAAATTATAAGGTTCGAAGGTTTGTCAGAGAGAATAGCTCTTACCGATTTGGAGTTGAAGAAAAATCGTCATCTAAGAATAGTACAAGTAGAGAAATTTTATAACACACTAGCTAGAAAATTATCCGAAACCTTTATAAAACGAAAGCACACCTTTATAATAATGAGCGACTTCAATAGTCGGATAGGGCACGGGAATAAAGAAGTTGGGACAATTGGTCCAAAACAAAAAGCTAAAAGTCTAAATTATAAATATACACGGGTCAAAAGAGGAAAAATATTCGTGAAAAAAAACAAAGACGGCAGACTAATCAACATTACCAACAAAGGTGATATTGACTTAATCACTAGACTTATTATAAATTATTTTAACTTTATGTTTAATTTAGATAACCACTTAATTGATACTATATTTTTTTAAACAATGTTACGGTTATCCTTAGTAATAATTTTAATGTTAACATTAAGTTTAGGCCTCAACATATATAACATATTCATCACTAATAACTGCGATAAATGCAAAAATGATTGCAAATTTATAAGAATTTTTATTACTTTTAAAAACGACTATATATTAAAAACTTGTACAGCCTTATATGTACGTGCTGGTGTATATGTGCGTATACACGAGTATACATATGTAAGTATTCAGGTTTGTGGTATATGCATACATGTAATACGTGGACACATATATTTCCCAATATTGTTGTGGCTTTTTAATGGCTCTGCGATTAGAGCTTCAAACATTTGTAGTTAATGTGATAGTGATCTCAGTCTCATCATGAGTGGTATGAACTACAGTAATTTGAATGCGTTAACATTGAATATCCTTAGTTTACGAAAACATTTTGATGAGCTCTTAATTTTCTTAAAGGATACTACAATAGACTATGATATAATCTTATTAACTGAAACATGGCTATATGATGATGAAATTACGCGTTACTGTATTCCCGGATATGTCTCAGAAGCGCAATGCCGAGAGATGAAAGATCTGGTGGAGTTATAAGATGAATTTTTCAGTATCAACGTAAACATCTGAAAGTACCGAGTGGGAATGTTGTTCACGTGCAGTTACGTTTAGGAACTAACATACACTTATCATGTACTGTAATATATCGTTTTTGTAAATCCAAGTACAAAGATTTTTTGGAAGATTTAGATGGTATACTAGATTCTAGTGATAACTTATTACATGAATATCAACTTATTAAAAGAAATTAAGAGCAGTGCCTATTGCAATCTTATGTTTTCACGAATTATCGAATCCTGCTTAGATCATGTGTTCATGCCTGGTGCGGACAACAGTGGTATAAATATAACTGCGCACAGTGATACATTAGATATCAGTTTTTCTGATCACTGTGGTATTCTAACTAGTTTGTTAGTATCCTCCAAGTAATGTCGGACATCCTGTAAGCATGAGTATTACTTTGATAAGGACATGTTTCAAAAAATAACGTCACAGCTGGATCTCGCGTGTTTATATATAAAGCATCTATAGATGAAAAATTTGAATGGTTTATTCGCAAAGTGAGTGATGTGATAGATTTTTGTAAAAGGATTAAAAAGAGTAAAATAAACCGGAAGCGATCGGATTGGATCACAGATGAACTTATTCAATTAACTCGTGAAAAACACTAGTTGTATGAACTATTAAAATCCTCTCCGATGTGCAGGGAAATAAGCCAAAGATATAAAATGGTATCAAAAAGTGTACAAAAAGCTACAAGAAATGCGAAGCAAACATACCACACTAACTTATTGAATGCCTGTGGACATAATCAAAAAAGTTACTGGTCTGTTATAAAACGTGTCAGTGGTAAGGCAAATGAAACTTTGAAAGAGGTAGAAGTGAACGACAGACTCGTGAATGTACGAGGGAATGAAATATTGATTTCTCGCTGTTTTAACGATTATTTTCATGACTCGGTCGTTACCTTAGTTGAAAATCATAATCACATGGGTGAGGCGTACACTGCGGATAGAGTATCAGCTTAGCTATAATCCAAATTCCTTTGAGTTTATTGAGTTTTCGAATAATGATATAATATATTCAATTGAATCTTTGCCAAACAAGCCTTCTTGTGGTTTCGTTGGAATATCTATTAACCTAGTAAAGAATAACAAAAATTTCTTTTCTCAACCGTTAACATTTTTATTTAATGAATCCGTGTTACAAGGAAAGTTTCCTGAAATATTAAAATTAGCCATTGTTCGGCCAATTTATAAAAAAGGTGACAAACATGATATTGCAAATTACAGACCGATTTGTGTTCTCTCTAGAATTTCGAAAAAAATATTCAAAAAATGCGTTAAAAAGATTCTATTAAATTACTTGCTAAAATTAAATTATTTTAGCGTGAATCAATACGGGTTCTCGCCTAAAAAAGGTACCGATAATGCATTATTTGAACATGTAAAGTGCATAACCAAGAACATTGAAAATGGTCATTCTGCTGTTGCTGTATATTTTAACCTTTGTACGATTGTGGGATAAGAGGAAATGTACATAATTGGTTTAAAACATACATAGAAAACAGGCGCTATGTTACAGAGATAAATGTACGAAGTGAAGGTGTAACGCAAACTTTTGGCGTTCCACAAGGAGTGTATTAAGTCCCTACTTGTTTTTAATATATATAAATGACATGTGTAATATTACGATTAACGGTAAGATATTTAGCTACGCAGACGATACTGCATTAGTGATTACTTCCTGTCATTTAAATATTCTTAAACAGATGGCGCAAGCTGATGTCAATGTAATTGCTGGATGGCTGAAGCGAAACCGACTAATTGTTAACGAAAAGAAAACAAAATATCTAATTTACAGTTATCAATCCTCTCAACTGTGGATATGAAACTTACACTAAACGATAAATATGAGATAGAAAGAACGCATGAAGTGAAATATTTAGCGATTCAATTTGACTGTAAGTTAACGTGGAATAAACATCTTCTGTACCTACCTAAAAAACTAAGGAAATTGAATTACCTTTTTTTCGGATACCTAAAGCAATATTTTTCTGTTGAGCATCGTAAACGCTTATATCTCGCCTTGTACCAGCCTGCTCTCAGTTATGGAACAATTCATTGGGGAGAGGCGGCTAAACGACATATTAAGCCAATTCAAACGCTGCAAAATAGATTGGTAAAATTTGTTTTAACCAAAAAAAATCCTTCTTCTCAGGACATAATACTAAATATTCGAGAGATATACCAATTAAAATTACTTAATTATGTTTTCAAGAATAATCCTTACAATATGTTGCCCATCACGGAATACTTTACGAGATCAAATCGAGAGGGGATGGTACAAATACCGAAGTCCAATAAGTATAACTGCAGAATTCAAGCTATATATAAAGGTGCTGTAATTTATAACACGTTGCCCATGTATGTAAAAACCGACTTGAAAAATTTTAAGAAACGTCGCAAGAATTTAATGAGGTACATAAAAAATAAAAAGTAAAATAGAACTTCGTTTTGGTTTTTAGCGTTAGGGTTTTTCTACAAATTTATGTGTACGCATATGTTGAGTACGGCGGTATGGTGTGTGTGTGTGTATGCATTTAAAAATGCCAGGGTTAGCTTAATATTATACCCATGTACACCTGTATCCTAAATTATATTACGCTTATGTAATATTTATAACATATTTATTATTATTTTTGTTTTTTATCAACAATCGCATAATTATTTTATAAGTTTGTTTAATTTATTTTTCGTAATAAACACCGTATATTTAAGAAAATAATTCTACTGTTTATGCTGCTACTCGCGCGTTATCGCACATTTACGGCATGTTATTGTAAACTGTTATATATAAGGAAGTAAAAATAAAGCTTGATTTGATTTGATTTGATATACTTACGGTAAAAGGAATGAAAGAGGCTGGAATCTGATCAAAAATGTTGTCAGGAAAATAACTTTAAAATAATGAACACCTTCTTTAAAAAATGACAAGGAAAAAGGTGGACATGGATAGCGCGAAATAAAGCATATAAAATGCAAATAGATTACATAATTACTCCAATGGGGGATGCCATCAATTATAGATATAGATATCATGACGGGATTTGATTTTCATTCTGATCATAGACTACTCAAAATTAAACTTGATATAAACAACCGAAATACAAACAGAAAAGGAAAAGTTAAAAAAATTGTAAATTCTGCTACACTTATCAAGCAAAATGCAGAAGATTATGAGCTCGAGATTAATAAATCGCTACGAATAATTCCAGATAGATGTCCAATAGAACATAAATACACACAGTTGTAAAAAATCATTACAGAAAAAACAAAAACAAAATTGTATGTGAAAAAATAAAAAAATAAGAGTCGAATCTTTCTCTACTCAAATAAAACAGTTAATTAAAAAAAGAAACCAATGAAAACATGAGAAACGAACACTAGAAAATAAAATAGAATTAAATATAGCCTGAAAAGTAGTTAGATATCACATTAAATCAGAAAGATTTAAAAACCAACAAAAACAAATTGAACAAATATTACAAAATAATAGAAGTACTAAGTAGATTAAAACTGAGCTAAGAATTGGAAACGGGAAAAGTTATTCAATGAAATAATTGTAACAGAAACAATTCCAAGTGAATGGAAAAAATCTGACATAATTCTTCTATATAAAAAAGGTAAAAAAGAAAAGATAGAAAATTACAGACCAATAAGCCTTAACAATACAAAAAATTTTCTCTATCGTAATATGGTCGAGACTATGAAACCAGCTAGAACCACACCAGCCTCATGGACAGGCGAGTTTCTGTAGTTTGTATTCAACAATAGATCACTTACATATTATTAATCAATTAATAGAGAAAAGTATAGAGTATAATATACCGTTATTTTTAATGTTTATAGACCATACTAAGGCTTTTGACTCGGTAAAGCAATCATATATATTTCAAGCACTACAGAATCAAGGCTGTCAAAGAAAGCTAATAAGACTAATAATGAAAATGTATAACAACGTCAAAGCTAAAATAGTAACAGATGTGGATGGAGAATATTTCCCGTTAGCGCGAGGAGTACGCCAAGGAGATATCTCCAATTTTGTTCAATTACGTCTTAGAGGAGGTTTTCAATGCGCTAGATTGGTCGGATATGGGCATTAATTCAAATGAAGAATTATTGAGCAACTTTGCTAATTTCATCCTACTTCAATTGGAGAAAAGGTTTCTCTTTCTGCAGCTGGAGGGAAATAAATCGCGATTAAAAATAAATAACGAAAAAGCAAGTGGTTTTGATGATCTGAATAATCTGCATAAAGAACAGAAACGACATAAACTGTCTGTTAACCATATTATTTCTTTAAAACAGCGTAAACAATTTGGAAAAACCAGTATTGAAAACTGTTCAAATAAACAGTTCCATTTATCAGTTCAAATGTATAATGAAAATGTAAAAAAAAAATAGACAAATTCTTAGTTGTATAATAAAAGTTTCATGCTTTTTAGGAAAATAAGAACTTGCTTTTATAGAGAATAATGAATATTATGAAAAATCAATAAACGGGAAATTAGATCGAATTATTAAAAGAATTGAGTGAATTTGACCGTGACTTAGAAAATCACTTGACTAATTCAACAGTTTTTTCTGGATTATCGCCTGTGTATGACATCATTAGATCCATTTCCGAGGTGATAATATATGAAATAAAAATTGAACTATCAAATTTATATTTTGTATCAGTTACAATGGATGACACAACAGATGTTGCTACAAGATCTCAATTATCAACTGTACTTTGATACATAGCAAAGACTGGTAGTGTCGAAGAAAGATTTTTACATTTTCAGAGTGTAAGTAATTATCGAAGTGCTCAGTAAACTTTCTGAAACTTTAAACGACTTTAAATGTGAAAACAAATAATTACTCAAACTTATGATGGCGCAGGAGTGGTGGCTGGTGAGTATAACGGTCTTCAATCGCGAATTAAAGATAAGAATCATTTTCTATTTTTGTTCACTCTTATTCTCATGAATTGAATTTAGTGCTTTCTCCGTCTGTTAGCTAATTAAAACGGTGTAAAATATTTTTTATTTCTCTTTAGAGTTTTGCTACTTTCTTTTTTCCACACCTACAAAGAGAACTGCCTTGTTAGACACTGAATTAAAAAACCGATTTCCCACTTTATCGCCAACATGCTGGAAAGTGGAAACAGTATTCTAAATGCATAGAAGATATCATTACAACATTTTTATTTTTCTTAGGTGCATAAGATAAGATTGTCATTTTTTTGCTAAATCCAAAGTCTGAACTTTTTCATGGCCTGCTTCTAGTTTGTACAAGTTTGTTTGGAAGTTCTTTTTTATTTTTACGCACCGTTCCAACATATGTCAATTTTTATTGTAACAAATCTGACGTGAGTGGAATGCTAGAAAACCAGTTATCACCTGTTATATTTCGTCCGGAACCCCAAATCAGCTGAGTTAACTGCATTACGATGCTATTTGCACTGGTTGATACTGCATACGGGCCTTCGGGTTGTTGGCCTACATATATTTTCAAATGTCAATGAGCACCACGTTTTAGCATCTGCAATGCTAAATATTTTTATGCCATACTTCGCTGGCTTATTGGGTATATACTGGCGAAATGAGCAACGTCCTCTGAATGCAACAAGTTGCTCATCAATTGTATACAATATTCAGATATCGAATACGATTTTACACAGTTATCCCGAAAACATTGAAAAATTTCCCTAATTGGAGCAAGTTTGTCTGTTTATGTCTCTCATTCCTTGTATTTATGTCATCAAAAATCTCTATTCCCATCTTGCTTTCCGACCACAAATCTTCCATGTTTTGACGCCTGGAACGGATAGACCTGGCGATGTATAGCAATCCAAATAAAGCATTCACTTCAGCAATGCAAGTTGGATAACAATACACATTACTTGCTCGTTTCAAAAGTTTTTTGTTGGTAGAATTTACTATAATTTCTTGAATATTTCGGTCGGTCAATGAACAAATCCCAACATTCCAAAATGGTCTTGCAATTTTTTGCATTCTGTTTTACCCTAGGTAAATGAAAAACAATATTCCGAGCACGAGTACGAATATTTCTGTTTCCCGGTGTAGTTCTCCACCTAGTGATTCCATCCTTTCCTAAAATAGTACTGATGTTTGTGAGATCCTCTTCGTCTGAGGATTCTTCTGAGTTTTTCGAGTCAGTATTATGGTCACTCATGTGGCAAGAATCAACTTCAGAATCCGATGATTCATCAGTTGTTCGTGTAACTTCTTCCTCTTCTACCTCATCGAGAAGATGCCTCAGACGAGCTTGCTGCTGCTCATACTGATCCATAATTGAAAACCTTAAAAATGAAATAAATCTCATTTATACACACAGACACACTCTACATTCTATTTTTTATTTTTTAATTTCAAACTGTAATGTACACATCATAGAAATTAAAACATTGCAATATTCAAATTTAATTCTGCAGTAGAACATTTAAAATCTACAGATAAATGTTTTTGTTTCCTTATTTTATAAAATAAACTGTCTTTTAACAACGGTTCACCGAAAATATCTAATTCGAAAATACTGTTTTTATGATGAATCGTTTACACACTAATTTATGATATACAGTTCGTTGATGACGTCACAACAGAAATCTACATTACATCTATCTTATTAATTCTTAGTTTATAAAATTAAATTTAAAAAAATCATATTTTGATAGATAACACATCTAGGCACGAATTTAAATTACTGTGTTAAATTTCGAACCAAGAGGTGTTGTAGTTTTTTCATAAAGTGTACCTCAAGAATGTATAAGTTATGGAATAGTGTAGGGATCACTTCTAAAAATCACTTATTTTATTTTTAACGTCAAATAAATGCTAAGAAATAATTTAAATACTAACCTGTTGGCTAAAAAGAAACAATCAAAATTGAAAACTTAGTCTTCCATGTGGGGGGTCCTTTCGCACCAAGGGTTGATATTTTAGAAGAAAATGTAACACTGTGAGTATCACGATACAATACAAACCACTAAACACAAATAGATCGATGCTAGATAATATTATTGAAAGCTACTGTGACGCTGAGCAGTGTAGCCAAACTATAAATATAAAATATTTGATAAAAATAATGTACGGGTACTGTCAGCACCCCACATGGCAGCTGCTGGGTTAAATAATAAAGGTTTTAGTAAATTGGAGAATGAAAAATCGAAAGAGTTTTCAGCAAGAAAGGGAGAGTACAACAAGATTGCTGTATTTCACCGATTCTATTCAACATCTACGGGAAACGGATTGTAAGAAAAACAATGGAAGGATTATCAGAGAGAAAAAATTACAAATATCAGATTTAGAGATGAACTGTACTACTGGCCAGCACAAAGCAAGAAATGTTTGAATTACTATCAAGAATAGATGTGGTCAGTAAACAGGCAGGCTTAATACTGAATAAATATAAATGCTCAATGCTTATCATTGACAAAGAAAACAGAATACAACAAACACTGACTCTGCTGCGAGATATTGAAATTTAAATTAATTTACTTGGGTGTGTGCATATCCGAAAATAGTGGATCAGAAGAAGAAATAAGGAGACGGTTAGCTCTTGCAAATATCAGGATTTGTAAACTCAATTGTATATGAAAAAATCATAAGACCTCTAAAACAAAGAAACTGTTACTCCTTAAAGTGTTAATTTTCTCCATAGCAACATACGACTTAGAAACCTAGATGATTAAAAAATTGATGAGGAAGAAGCTGGAAGCTTTTGAAATGAAGTGATACAGAAAAATTTTAAGGATCCCATGGATGGCGCACAGAACAAATGATTCTGATTTAAAAGAACTGAAAATCGAACCCACTGAGCAATTAGATCCATTGAAAGACACATGCTAGGCTTCTTTGGTCATGTAATACAAGCAAATGGGCTGGAGAAAACAATTCTGCAAGGAAACGTTAATGGAGAAAGGAGACAAGATAGACTAATGAGCCTTTACATTGATCAGACCCCAAGGTTATGTAGATCAGACATACAGTAAATCATGAATCTAGTGCAGAATCGATATAAATGGCGATGTCTTGTAACTTGCATCAAATAAGGTCAAGACATCTGGATCAGATAATGCAATGAGAAGATATATCTTACAGTGATTAAGACTGTGAAATATTATTCTGTATAAAAAAAGTTCTACTAAAAGTGACGATTAATGAACTCGGAGCATTATAATTTTTTTTAACACGAAGGAGTATAGAAAACTTATTTATATTTTTGAGCTTTACAATTTAAACATTTTCAAAATTAACCTTTTTTATAAGAATCTGTTCGATTTCAAATACTCCTGAGAATTGAATTCAAAATGTCTCATTTTCGAAAGGACCTCTGCAGGATAAACGTCTCAAAACGATTCATTCACAACAAAATTTTTATGAAAGTGAATAAAATTGAATAGTCTCAATGAGTGATATGTGAATATATAGTTGTATTATGAACATGCACACACATATACATATATAATATATATATATACAGTGTGTACATATTATTCATTTGTAACACCTTCAAATTTCACTTTCCAACACCTGCACATTGCTAGAGTAATCTGAAGTAAGTTAAAAATTTGCAGGCTTTTATTTTAACTAAATAATCCATTTCGACACCTGCACTTCTTCCAAAGTAATATTCAAAAAACATATACTTAATATTATTCTAATGTAATGCCTGCAAACTTCAACTTCCTATACCTGCACATCACTAAAATAATCCCAAGTAAGTTTATAATTTGCGGAGTTTTATTTTAACACACCTAATGCATGCAAACAACCTCTTCCGACACCTGCATATCTTCCAAAGTAATATTCAAATAGGGTGTACATATGTAACGCCTGCAAATTTCACCTTCCGACACCTGCACATCACTAAAGTAATCCCGAGTAAGTTTATAATTTGCAGGTTTTTATTTTAAACATATAACGCCTGCGAGCAACCCATTCCGACACCTCCATATCTTCCAAAGAAATATTCAAATAGCTTGTTCATATGTAACGCCTGCAAATTACCCATTCCGACACCTGCACATCTTCTAAAGTAATATCGAGTATTCTCACAATTTGTAGGCATTTAAAAATGAATATTTTTAATATTTAAAGGTTGAACTGATTTCGTCCATAATAGTATAATACTGAGAAGTGTATATTACCCGTCAACATCTTACAGATCTCTGACTATATATAAGCAGTATAATTCTATATATGGGATTACTATTATGTAATCATAACACCGGATCATAAAACAATCGACGACAAAAAGTTGTCGATTTTACATGGTGCAGCTTCGCTATGAATGTTAAAATATTAAATCGCTCTCTATAGCATGAAAAACGATTAAAGGTTTGTTCCCATGAAAAAAATCTTTGTAAAAACAGCAGAAAGAAAGGAAATCACAAAACCCAAATTTAAGTTCTTTAAACTTAAGAAAGGATGCTTCATCTAAGACATTACGAGACTAAAATTGGATAAAATCGCTCGTCATTTAGACATAACAAGACGTTAAAATCGCCATAATTTAGACATAACAAGATGTTAAAATCGCCATAATTTAGACATAACAAGACGCTCGTCATTTAGACATAACAAGACGTTAACTGTATACATGCTAATTAGCGATTTTAGTCTCATAATGTCTTAGATGAAGCATCCTTTCTTAAGATTAAATGACTTAAATTTGGGTTTTGTGATTTCCTTTTTTCTGCTGTTTTTACAAAGTTTTTTGCATGGAAACAAACCTTTACCTTTAATCGTTTTTCATGCTATAAAGAGCGATTTAATATTTTAACATTGATAGCGAAGCTGCACCATATGTAAAATCGAATTTTTGTCCTCGATTGTTTTATGATGCGGCCATCAGATTACATAATAGTAATCCTATATATAGAATTATACTGTTTATATATAGTCAGAAGTCTGTAAGATGTTGACGGGCAATATACACTTCTCAGTATTATACTATTATGGACGAAATCAGTTCAACCTTTAAGTGTTAAAAATATTCATTTTTAAGTGCCTGCAAATTTTGAGAATACTCGATATTACTTAGGAAGATATGCAGGTTTTGGAAAGGATTATTTGCAGGCGTAAAATGTGTTAAAATAAAAGCCCGCAAAGTATAAATGTACTTGGGATTACTTTAGTGATGTGCAGGTGTCGGATTGTGAAATTTGCAGGCGTTACATATGTACACGCTATTTGAATATTACTTTGGAAGATATGCAGTTGTCGGAAGAGGCTGTTTGCAGGCGTTAGGTGTGTTAAAATAAAACCCCGCAAATTATAAACTTACTTGGGATTACTTTAGTGATGTGCAGGTATCCGAAGTTGAAGTTTGCAGGCGTTACATTAGAATAATATTAAGTATACGTTTTTTGAATATTACTTTGGAAGAAGTGCAGGTGTCGGAATGGATTATTTGCAGGCATTGGGAGATGAGTTAAAATAAAAGCCTAGGCATTGGGAGATGAGTTAAAATAAAAGCCTAGGCATTGGGAGATGAGTTAAAATAAAAGCCTAGGCATTGGGAGATGAGTTAAAATAAAAGCCTGCAAATTTTTAACTTACTTCAGATTACTCTGGCAATGTGCAGGTGTTGGAAGGTGAAATTTGAAGGCATTACAAATGAATAATATGTAAACACTGTATATATATTATGTATGTATATGTGTGTGCATGTTTGTAATACAACTATATGTTCACATATCACTCATTGAGACTATTCAATTTTATTCACTTCCATAAAAATTTTGTCATGAATAAATCGTTTTGAGACGATTACCCTGTACAGGTCCTTTCAAAAATGAGACATTTTGAATTAAATTCTCAGGCGTATTCGAAATCGAACAGATATTCCTAAAAAAGTTTAATTTTGAAAATGTTTAAATTATAAAGCTCAAAAATATAAATAAGTTTTCTAGACTCCTTTGTATTAAAAAAACATTATAATGCTCTGAGTTCATTACTCGTCATTTTTAGTAGAACTTCTTTTATACAGAATAATATTTCACAGTCATAATCACTGTATATATATATATATATATATATATATCTTCTCATTGCATTATCCGATCCGGATGTCGTGACCTTATTTGACGCAAGTTACAAGACGTCGCTATTTATATCGATTCTGCGCTAGATTGATGATTTGCTGTATGTCTGATCTACATAACCTTGTGATCTGATCAATGTAGAGGTTCATCGGTCTCTTCCAGTTTCCCATATTTTTTGACAAATCATATGCAATACCTTTATTCCCGATTCTTCTGTTGCTTTCAGCATTTCTTCAGCTCTACCGTCTACTCCTACCGCCTTTCGATCTTTTAGTTTCTTTAATGCGACTTCTATTTCAGCTTTCATAATTGGCAGTTCAAGCTTAAAGTCCTGCGTTAACACTGATATTTCATTTTTGTACATAAGGTTTTGACAATACTGGCGCCATCTTTCTGCTATTTCTGACTTTACAGTTAATTTCGTTCCATGTTGATCTTTTATTGTCAACGTTCTTGTTTTGAAAGTATTACTTAACCATTTAATTTTCTTATATAGATCATAAGGTTCATTTTTTTGTGAGTGTTGTTCTATTTCTTCGCAAATTCCCATTATGTAATTGTTCTTATCACTTTATATTTCTTTATTTATCAGTTTATTGAGATCCTCGTAATCATTTGAATATGTTATGTCATTAGTTTTCCCGTTTTTTATTTGATTCCGCTCATTAATTAGTAGGAATATTGCCTCTGAGATCCACGGCTTCTTTTTTGTTTTGTACTTCACTGTGGATTTTCTTCACAGTTTCATGAATCACTCATATTCTCTCCATAATTCATCGATCGTTATGTTATTATTTTCGTACATGCGAGGGAGTTTCGTTTAGTTTAGCCTTTAATTGTCGGCTGTTTTTTATTTTGTTGAAGCCTGAGACATACCTCAATTACTAAAGCCTTGTGGTCACTGCCACAATCTAATCCTGGGTATGTCTTCACATCTTTTATCGAAGATCTCCACCTTGTTCGCATAAGTACATAATCTATTTGGTTTCTGGTTTGTCCATTTGGTGAAATCCATGTGTAAAATCGTCACTTGTGATGGTTGAAATTTGAATTCATTACAAATAGGTTGTTTTCTGAACAAAAATCGATTAGCATTTACCCCTTTTGTTCCTATCACCTAAGCCATATTTTCCAACAGTAGATCTTAGGTGATTATCGTTTTTAGTGGTTCCTATTTTTGCGTTAAAGTCACCTATTACTAGTAATATTTCTCTGTTAGGAACTTTTTTTTACCGCCGTGCGTCGCTCATCATAAAACTCTTCAATTTCTTCATCTGACCCTTGATTTGTTGGTGCGTATATTTGAATAATATTTATATTTACTGGCTTCCCTTTTATTTTCACTTATATAATACGATCACTTATTGTTTCATATCCTAGTAATCGCGATGATATCGCTGAATTTATTATTATCGCTACTTCGTTTACTGAATTCATTTTCATTGCTTGAACATACTATCAAGTTACCGCTGGTTGATACAAAATGTCCACTCTGTTTCCAGTGCGTCTCGGCTACACCAACTATCGCTATTTCTTCAGTAATATTCTCTATTATACCATGTTTGCCTTGATGGTTAAGTCCTCTTATATTTCATGTTGCTATTTTTGTTATTACGATTTTACATTTATCCTTCAATTTTCATAGAGAACACGGTTCTTAAATTCCCTATGGCCGGCCGCCCATTTCATACATACGGTCCCGATACCGTAGCGCCGATCGCCAACCGGTTTGCTATCGCAAAACACTTACTACTACAACAAGTATATAATCACTTTGTTTATTATTATTAGGAGCCATTTTCTCGATCAATAATCGTTATTTATATCGTAAATAGTCGTTTAAAAACCCCCGAAACGAATTGAGTCATTTAAAATAGTCGTTTCCCGAATAAAATTAAGTCGTTTAAAATAGTCGTTTAAAAACGGCCGAAAAATTGATGGTTATGCAGAAGTAATTACCATAATATAGATAAAGCGTTTATTTCTTCTATCGTTCGACCTATATATACTATCTTGTATCGTATAAACATTTTAAACATAGATGACCGCATATAACTTGATCCATATTTTGGTTTACTTCGTAATTGTACAATCCCGCGCAATTAGGGCCCCAATACCTTAGTAATTCGTACGGTGGCATTACCCCAAGAATCGTAATAATTTACAACATTTCCTATTTTTCTATAACATACCCAGTGAGTTCCCGGACCATCGTAGTTATCTAAATTAATTATGGCCGTCTCTACGTCTAACGGTTTTTTCGGTAATTTATCTCTTATGAAAGTACCTCTAAATGGCGAAATATGTTGGGCGTATTTCGTCAATTTTACATTACTCAACGGTTTAATCTCGGGATGTTTTTTTTTGTATACTCTTAGTAAAGTCCGTTACCTTCTTTAGGTTTTTATTTACGTATATTCCTTTACCGTCTTTAGATTTTTTATTGACGTATAGTCCTTCACCTTCCATGACTTTATTATGACGTATTCGTTACTCTATTAACTTATCGTTTGCTTTCTTATTATTATACGTGTTTATAGCGTTGGTTATTAACGACCCTACAGCAGCTACAGCCGGTGCAGCGGCGAGCAAACCCGGTAAGAAACCACCTACTTTTATATGTTCAAATTGTTTAACCGATAATTTTATAGGTAAATCTTTTTTAATCTTTTTAATTTGATATTCGATTAACGGTAAATACGTTTCGTTCATTACGAAATCTTTATTTCTCGTTTTATTTATTTTTAAAGTCACGTGTTTCTTGGTTTTCGCTATAAGTTTCCTTTGTTCCGTGCTTATGTTAACCGGATATTTGATGTAACCAGCACCGACAACTCTTTTGGCTTTCATAGCGTTTGTTACAAGCCAGGCATTAGCTTTTTCGCCTAAATTGGAATCTTTAGCGAGTACACGTTTCAACGCTTCATTTTCCAGTTGTAAATCTGCTTTATGTCTGTCGTCCAAATTTTTAGACTTGGAATACGCTATATCGTGATGCATGACCGCTTCGTCTAATTAATTTTTAGATTTGATTTTTTTTCTAATTTCAAATCAAGATTAGTACCAGGACCGGCGTATTGATAACCGCCCTGTAAATGAGCCTCGAAAGGTAATTTGTCGATTATATCGTTAATCAGTCCGCTACCTTTTTTACAGGTAGAATTTGCACGATTTTTTCTAGTCTTTTTTGTTTGTAATCCATTCTCTTCTTTAAATTCTTGTTCCAACCTGGTGGGGTGGGGATCCAATCATCCTTCGTCTTCTCTACATCTCACTCATCCGCTCTCGATTGGAGTATGGGATCTACCTGTTCCATGCTGCATCTGCTTCGCATCTTAAGAAAGCTACAGTGTTGCAAAATACCTGTTTGAGGTTAATGTCTGAAGCCTTTTTGTCAACCCCTAAATTTGTATTAGAATCTGAAGCTCTTATCCCCCCTTTACAGCTGAGGGCAATTTATCTTGCAGACAAATATATCCTAAAGGGCTATGAGCGAGCACCTGATAGCATATACAACAAATTCTTATGGATTTACACTAATTGGAGATTTGCTCATTAGCATTGAGGGCTAATTATTGGCATCCTTACATTAACCTTACCATTCCTAAAGTCCCCTTAAAGTATGCCTCCATTCCCTTTGAATGCAGTCTTTTAGATCCAGAGGTACATACTAATGAGTTTCATTCCCTAATCGGACAGGGTAATTCTAGGATAGTGAATAGCCTTTTCAGGTCAACTATTATGCATAAGTGGCCGAATCATTTGCTAGTTTATACAGATGGGTCTAAGAGCAATACCTTACCTTCGCAGGCGCGGCATTCTACATACCTCAACTGGCAATCACCAAATCATATCGTTTACCGAGTTTTTCCACTGTGTTTATAACAGAAGGATATGCAATTCTTAAAGCTTTGCAATTTGCACGAGTCAATATTACACATTCAAATGTACTTATTTTATCTGATTCCTTAAGTGTGCTTAACGCCATCGAAAATTCAAATCGTACATTCAAAACTAATAGAGTTATTTTGACAATAATAGAAAATGTAATGTATCTACAACAAAAGAATGTCCATGTGAAATTTACATGGATCCCAGCTCATATCGGGATCAAAGATAATGAAATTTATGATCAGGCAGCTAAAATGGGGACCTCCAGAGGCCTACTGATCCCTGCAATTCCCTCCACATGTTTAGCTGCGTCTGCGAAGGCGGATTTGCGTCATCGCTGAAGCTCCATGTTTTATGCTACTCGGAATAATTTCTATAAACAAATTCAAACAAGTTTACCGAAACAATCTTTCTAATTAAGCCTCCTCATTCAATACCAATCCGTAAATTTTTCTCTCTTCTAATTTGTATTAGGTCAGGACATAATCTGCTGCCTAGTCATCTCCACCGGATAGAGCTGGGTAGTTCCAGCACTTGCCAGTCCTGTGGTTTGACGGCAGATATTAATCATATCATTTTTTCATGTAATCTATATAGTACACACAGAGAAACCCTAATCAAGATATTATTACAGTTAGGTATCTTCCCTCCGTACTGCATACCTCCTATCCTTAAATAATCCTCTTGTGTTGATAGCACTGGCCTCTTATATATATAAATCCAATATTATTTTGTAAATCCTCTTATAGTGTTTAGTTATTCATCTTTCTATTTTATAACTCATTTTAGGAACGGCCAATTTAGCTGCTTTTAAAACCAAGTCAGTAAAACTATTCACTTCATTGTCTAGTTCCATATTACTTTTACAAGGACGTCCTAATGTTATGTTATTATTAATGTGATTTCGATATGTGTTCCAATTAGCATTTTTAAAGAGGAAAACAGATGGCAATGTGATAGTAATATCCGATTTACACAGCTTGAAGAAAATAGGATTATGATTAGAACTTAAAAATGGTAGAGAAATAGGCTTGGTTATCATTTGAACGTTTTTTGCTAATACAAAATCAATAATACTAGGATGTAAATTTCGATTGTCCGGATAGAAGGTAGGTTCATTAGGAGCTAAAATTTGAAAATTAAATTTATATGACATATTTAAAATACAAAGCTATATTATTGGAATAGCAGTTCCAAGCTCTATGCCGTGCATTAAAGTCAGCTACAATTAAAACGCGGTGATGTGTTGATAATAAGTTGAAAATATCATAATAAAGATTTTTATGACTTACCTTAGGAGGAGAGTAAACGGAATAGATGATAATACTGTTGTTAGATATTTCAAGAGAAATGCCCGTAGCTTCAATTTTATTTAGAGGTGGTATGACTACAGGTGAGTGAACTACATTTTGTTTTATAAATAAGGCTACCCCACCACCATTTAAATTCCGATCTAGTCGATATGCAATGTACCCTGGGCATCTTAGTTTGCGTGTCGAGTCAATCTTTGTTTCACTTACACACGCTATATGAATATCTTTATCGTACAGTAATTGTCCGAATTCTAAGAATTTATTTCTGATGCAATTAGCATTACATCCCAAAAATTTTAAATTAATTAAAGGGCTAGTCTGAATTGAGATATTCAATAACAGTTTCAGCTATTATAGCAATTTTGTTAAATGTATCATTTGCTTGTTTGAGTCGGCTTAGAGCCAATTTAACAAATTTGCAAAAGCGCCTACACCTGACTGAGTTATTGATGAAATAGCAGCTGTGATTTTCTTCAAAATATGGGCTTCGATGAGACGGTGAATTGAAAGTTTTGAAAATTTGTCAGAATTTTTACATTTTACTCGAAGACTACAACACATAGTTGTTCCACCTGATTACTTAGTTGCTCTAGATTTTCAACACCGCCACAAATAACATCAACGTATGTCCTATTTGTGAGTGGCTCAATTGCACTTGCTCATTCCTATAGATTAATTGAAAGTAATTTACCCATTTACATGCTGATAATATGTATCAGTTGTACTTAGTAAACCAAGTCATTCCACAGGCTAACTCGTTAAAGTACCTAGGAATGTATTTTCGGATTCACGATCGACCTGGAAAGTTCATGTTAAAATGAAGGCTCATCAGCAGGTCAAGAATAAAACACGTCAATTATACTGGTTAATAGGCAGACAATCGGAGTTAGATGTTTCCTGCAAGCTTCCGCTATACAAGCAAATTATTAAACCTATTCAAACTTACGGCCTTGCTCTGTGGGGCTGTACAGCCAAGTCGAATCGGGATATAATGCAACGACGTCGGAACATCGTCTTACGCGCGATAGTTGATACTTATCGTTACTAACGTAACGATGACATCTGATCTCGATATGATGTTCATTGATGATGTCATTAAACAATTCGCTGAATTGCACAAGGAGCGGTTGGACAGTCATGTCAGTGCAAAAGCAAGACAATTGACATTAAACATGGAATTAGACGACTCGTTCGTCGCCACCCCGTAGATTTAGTCTTGTAATAAGTAAATTTATGTATAATGGATGCGTAGCCGATACGCCACACTCGTTTTGTACTTAGTGGTTACGTTAACTATTGAGTAATCATTAAGTTAAAGATGATAATTATTTAGCCAATAACATTGTATCTTAGTAGTAGCCTAAAGGGATGTATTTAAAAAAAATAAATAAAATAAAAAAAAAAAATAGGTGTAATTGAAATAATTTTATAAAAATAATATATGATTTTTTTTCACGCATAAACTATAATTCGGCCAACATTACGTTGATGTAATTAATACATACGCATCCGATAGGAAATTATATGACGCCGATGTAAAATTCGTCTTTTACGACATAACTGAAATATTTATATAAAGGAAGAAAGTTTCCCGCAGTTTACGTGTACTGATGGTAAACACACCACCGAAAGGCCTGACATGAGAAAAATCTATAAAATACTATACTTCTGATCATCCACTAGCATACGGTATATGACGGATAAAGTGACGCAATACGTTAGATCAAAAACGAAAATTGACAGATTCACAACCAGCAATACAACTTAAACGTACATCGCAATAATGTAATATGTAAAGGAAAAATATTATACGATACAATTAAAAATATACAAACAATACTACATCGAGTAGTGATTTCATAGTCGAAGGTAATTGAGAAAAGATACTAACGCTAAAAGTTTACCAAGTACTACTCAGAAATAAAAGTTCTTAGAAATAAAGAAACGATAATACGTTAAAGAAAAAGAAATAGGAGAATATTATCAACAGATATAGGAAAACCTAAAAAAAAAGTCGGTAGTTCGATGGATTCATCGGACTATATTGAAACTTCTTTTGACACATTATTAACATAAATAAATCACGAATATTGGAGCCACTAGCTGTAATTGCGCGCGAAAATTTAAGAAGCTCCATTCTTGGAAGTTGGGACGTGTTACGATAGCATCGGCTATGGAAATATTTGCGAGAGATCTGCCCCCTTTTCAGACACTTAGCCTCTGCATTCGCGTACCACTTGAGCTATTTTAAAACTTGTGAGATGGTATTAGGAAGTAGTGGAAAGTCGCCTGGAATTAGTTTAGTAGGATACGGAGATTTAAAGCGACTGAAGGGAGTAAGTGGGCTTCAGGTTCCGGATAATCAGGATCTGAGGCTTTGGGTTCTGCATGATTGGAACTTAGCTTCGCAGTGGTCTGCTTTGTACCCAGTAGAGTTACATTTAAAGCAGACTAGATTATTCGCTGTGATAAAAAATGTGATAACTTTTATCAGAAATGTCTAACACAAAATTTATAGTTTTAATTCCTCGTAGTTTGTACTATACGCTTGGCGACTCCGACTAATTATGTGCTCAAACTCCTCATCTAACGGTTTGATTGGAAGTAAGGAAATAGACGCTAACTTCATTTTTAAGTTTGAGACGAGATGACGTTCGAATATTGTGTTCGTTATTACTGGGAGAATAATGTTATCGGGCTTTGATAAAGCGACCGTTGATTTCGAATCAACCATATGCCGTTATAAAGGCGTTTCTGAGGAATACAATAACTCGATTTCCACTTACTCGTGAAGCCGTAATTATATTTTTTGCCCCTTGAACTAAATTTTTTAATGTCATTAAGTAAATGATTTTATATTCTAGTACGCGATTAAAGACAATACCTTGATCTTCGATAGGATGATCGAAATTTTGTATACCGGTGTTAATTTTTTTTGCTGTTGGAGTGTAGACGCGTATGTAGTATTATTAATTATTGTTACCTGATAACGGATCTGTTGTAGTAACTTCGATCGGTATGTATAATGAAGGTAGGGCGGAGGAGGTTGTTTAGTTAGGTCGACCGTGTTAGTTAATTTATGTATATAGAAACTCGATAAGCGAACACAAGAATATGCGGATATAATAAAGACCGGGAAAATTTACGAACGATTTAACGATAAGATAAGACGGAAAACTTCACAAACGGAACGCTTAACCAGCTTTGATAAAATAAACAACGCGCAACACGAAAAAATTTGTTGTATTAATCTCGTTGATTTATACCAAATTCTTGTAATATCTCCATTAGACTTTCCGGATCAACCGAATCGTACGCTTTCTCGAAGTCTACGAATACTATGTAACATACGGTTTGCTCCCGATAATTCTGTTTCTGATTATTAGTTTTAAGAATTTATTACGCGCAAGATCGATTTTTCCTGAAACCTGCTTGGTATTCTTCAAGTTCGGTCTCTATTTTACTTTCTATTCGATTTAATAACACCTTTGAAAAGATTTTATTACCGGCAGTATATTCCTTTATAGTTATTTGACATGTTATTTATTGAAGCGAATGTATCAGCGCACATTTCCATTCCAGCGGTATCTTTTGTGTTTTTCAAATTTCTATTAAGAGTTTTATTAATTTTATCTCCATCGGTTCGTCAGCAGCTTCGATTAATTCAGCTACTATCGAGTCTTCTTATGGAGATTTATCATCTTTAAGCTTCGATATTATTTGCTTAATTTCACCTCTACTCGGGGCATTTGCGTCTGTTTGTTTTTCCTGCGGTGTGTACACTTGTAGTCGTTCTTTGAGTTCATCACGGTAGTCTTTCAAAATATTCTCCTAATATCTTGCAGTTGTGCCATTAAGCGCTAGGCTTCCGTCTGGTTTTTTTAAAACATAGACTGGGGGCTTGATATCCTCTTATTCTGGACGTGAAACTCACGGTCGTAAAACCGATTTAGAGGGGACAACGATATTATATATATGTATATATGGCACCGTTAAGCCGGCTAATATCCGGCGTTTGAAGTCGACGGAATCGAAAATCGCACATTATAGACGCTGCTTGATTGATGTTAAATCAATCTATACGTTCCCACTTGCCGATACCGATTGTTTCGGGAGTATCTTTTTCAGCAGATTAAGAAATTAATCCAGCTATTCTAAAACTAACAACTCGTATGTGCCCCACACGCTTCATCGCATCGGTCGAACAAGTCAAGAGTTAACCTTAAAAACCTTCCTCCTCATTTCTCCTACACATGTCCTAAGTCGAAAAAATAACGCTCTTTAAATAATTATCGCGACTATAATATGTACTGATTAAAAACACAGTCGATTAAATAGATAAATAAATAATAAATTAGTTAATTATTTTATTTAAATTAAATTAATAAATAACGCGAATGAGGTGAAGTTAAACGTCAAAAAATGAATATTATTAAAAAGGATGTACCGAAATTATGCGCATTGCATCCATATGAATAGTGCACGAACGTGCGTTTAAAAAATGTATATAGTAAAAACTTCAACAATTAACTAATGCAATGTGCACACACAAATTAATTATTATAACAATAAAGAGGTTCTGTCCAATTCTTATTACTTAAACGTTGTAAGCCGTTGTTTAAAAATCCCGAAATCTTAAAAAAAAAAAAAAATGGAATGGCACTTTTTCATTATTTCGGTTTAAACTGTTAGTTGCGTGTAAGCCGGTTTTTTGTATTCTAAATTTTTCCTACAATTTTACATATAAGTTCTTTCCTTATAAATGTTACTAACTTTTTTGATTATATTATTACCGATGTGTTTTGTGGGAGAGAATGGTTTTACCGTTCGGTACGGGAAATATTTTGTATTTCGTATTTTTATTCCTCGTATATCGTAGAATTAAAGTGTAGTATTACTCAACATTCTTTATCGCGGTGTCATATATATTATATTATATATATATATATAAAGATATGCTAAAAATAAAGAGATTTCAGAATACATTAAAAAAAGTTTTCAAAGAACTATAGCAATAAGATTGATTAAATCTTACACAACTACTAGCTATTTGGCAAGCATAATCATTGCAGAAATCAAACCATGAAGTTTAAATATAAACGTATTAACATATTTCTCATTAAAAAAAAATCATATAAATTCAGATCTCGAATTTAACTTGAAATATCGACAATTTTATTTACAAAAACTTTTAACGTTTAAACAGTTTGTACACGCGTATTAGATAAGCATTATAGAGAAATAAATTTCAATCATAGCGGAATGAATAGAATTCGTTGATTCATTGGCTAAAAACGCGTGTGGTCTACTGGTGTAGAGCTCTCCTTAATAACTCGCAAGGATAAAATTTACTTTATTCAGCTAGAGCATAGGGGTCGATGGGAGCTAATGTACACTGAGAGCATTAGCGCCTCTCACTTATTACTATCAGCTCCGGCCGTCTCTCCCCAAACTCCCGTCGTTCTATCTCTTTAAGAAGATTAGTCGTAAGTGTACTCATCAGCAGATTGCGATTCGAACATCATTTGTTGCCTGACCGTCTTTTCCGTATGCAGCTTAGAGAAAGTCCCTTCTGTCGCCTCCATTCTGAACAGGCTGTAATCCCGATCATGTTTTTTTTTTTTAATGTCCTTCTGTGACATCGTTACGTTCGGAGCTTTACCTTGTCTTGCTACGTTACAATTGCACCTACGTATAATGTATCGTTCCTTCTCCATCTGGATAATTTACAATTATTCCCCCATATAGCGACATTTCTAGAGAAGTCTCAGCATCGTTGATTAAGATGTACACAGTCCCCACAGTATCACGTTGAGGTACCATCGTTAAAAAAATAAAAAATTAATAAAAATAATAATGGTATAGGCTAAAAACTTTTTCCCAGACGTTGAAAAAAGACTCATAACGCATCGTTTGCACCTAATTTTTTTTAACGTTACAGGCCGCGACCTATTTGAAAATTATTTATACAAGTATAATGTCGCACGCTCCGACAACTGCGTGTAACGTGTAACTTCACCGATACTGTTAAGCACACACTCTTTCCGGCTGTAATCGTTGTAAATAAAGATTTTAGCGATAACAGATCGTTAGTAATCTAAACCGTTTAAAATTTTTTTAATATATTAACCATTGCCGGAATAAATCATCGCAGAATAAATATGCACTCAGCTAAGTATGTGGTATAGAAATTAATTTAATCTTATAATATTGTATAAAACAGTGTGTTCAGAGTTCTATAAAATTATTTTTACGCCTTCTAGACAATCTATTATTTCTAACGTATATGTACTTTATTTACACGATATATTTACCGCATCGTTTTTACAAACTGGGGCGGTCCAAAAACATAAAAATAAAAATAAATACATCATAATAAACGAATTTTCAATTTTCAATTAAATTATTAAATTAAATCGAGTGTAAACGAAATGTTTAATTTAAATTTCCGGCAGGTTCACGTAATCTGTTCGTCACTCTGTGTTTAATAGCAATTTTCTAAATTTCACACGATGCATATATTACACTTACTATTGGCAACGAATTTCACTAATTCGTTTATGTATATATATATATATATATATATATATATATATACAAAAGCATATACATAAACTATTGTTTTATGTGTATAAGTGTTACTAAGTAATTACATTAAATCGGTTATAAACAAAATGTGTAATGAATATTTTTACAGCGATTTTGTAACTTTCGCGATATATATAACAACTGGAAACACTCATTTTACATAATTTATTATATGTAGATATTAATGTGTAAACGTTTTTTCTGTATGTGTTTTTTAACTTATTAAATTAAATCGCGTATAAACAAAATGTATGCTTTAAATATTCCACAGTTTCACATTCACACGAAAATAAGGAAAATTATTGTTGACAATATTATATATAAGAAATATGTGCGACTTTATTTATGTCCGTTAAAAGTAATTAATAATAATAATAAATAATCGAATTGATTAAACGGTATGCTCGAGTTTAATTTTGTGTTGTTGCGACATTTTTTTCGGTGGCAGTCGTTCTGAAAGAAAATAAAATAAAAACGATATTTAATGTCGAAAGGGAAAAAAAACCCTTAATCGATAAAATCATATAATAAAAATTTTAGGACGAAATAATTCCAACTTGTTCTTTTGTTTATATCTATATACAATATTTCCTGGCTTGTCATCATTTAACGAGACCGATCGAAAATAGTGATGTTAATAATAAGAACGACTGAATTGTGTCCGCTTGAATAATCGGTAGCTTATTCGTGGTTGGAGTGTCTATCGGCGTTTGCTCCCGCGTATGCACGAGACGATGCTGTCTATATGACATCCGTTGCAGGAACAGCAACCGGTGGATCTGAAAACATAGTTGACGTCTGTTTTGTCAGCTATGTTGTTGCCAGTGGACATCTGAATGACTGGGAATTCAGCAGATGGTTAAGTTTAGGTTGAATTTATAAACGGCTACGCGGTTTTCTCGACTTACGGAATGATGTTTTGTTTTATTTGTATAGCTGCGAGTCTGAGAAGATAACGATATTCGAATATTTCATTTCTGTCGCTTGTTGTACGGCTAATTTTAGTAGAATTAGTTCCGCAAACCACACGGTAATTAGCCGATAACCTCGCCGTCGTGAATTAGAGAAAGTTCCTCCCCCCGATTTGGATGCGTAGAATTTTTTTAGACGACGTGTAAGCCTATAAGTGGTAATTTCATCGAGGACTGTCGGAATTTTTAACGTTCAAATCGATGTGCGCCGGTGATCGTAAGAGGTGCAATGTTTTGGCGTCCTTTGTATATAATATACGTTGGAAATACTAGTACAATTCCGCAATTGTATAAGACCAAAATCGGTTTAACAACGTCCACATACTAAAGTCGTTTATTGTCGATAGATAGCGTTGATTAGCCAATGAGTAGGTCTAATTTTTGCTTTTACTTCCAAACATCCGGACTCGGTGCTTCTAATTTAGACGCGAATGGATGTGCATCCCCCTAGGTTCTTGTAATTATCTTTTTTTTTTTTTCTATATATTATCTGCGGATTCAGCGTCATTGTAGTATTTTCTGATTTCCGCAAAGCATCATTAAATGCCGTCTCCGTATCTCGGAGGTAGGCGACTACTTACCTATATACATATTCAGTTGTACAGTGTCAGCAGCGTACGAGAGGTAATCGTAATAGGTTAGCGTAGTTAGACACACACACCCCGGAGAACTGATTTCGCTTTATTGCCACGACACAATGCAGCCCCGCCTGTTTTTTCGTAGTGTACTATTAATATTACTAGCGCGCATATGATGTTGTGCGCGGTGGTTTTTCATTGCCTTCCACGAGATAATAATATGAGGATTATTTATATTTTTATACAGTTAAAGATTATTTATTCCTAAAGATGAATGTTCTACGTATGCAACTATTTAACTTACTCCGAAGGGCCAAAATAACAGTAAGAGTAAATATTACTCAGACTGCACGCCTGAATACAACATTCCCGAATTATACTTCGTCGTCGCCTTCTCCTTTTTCCAGGTTGTTCCGCTAAAGTAAAAAGAAAAAAAAAACGTATATATTTGTATATAATTTATTTATTATTTTTAAAATACTTTAGGGTTATTATTAATTTTATTTGAAAAAATAAATAAGTCGAGCGGAAATTATACATTTTTATAGTAAACGGTAAAGTAGGAATAATTTAACTAAAAATCCACACGGTTATAATTAAAAATATTCAAAAAAAAAACGAGATTTGGATTCGTCGAAATATTCCATCATTTATTATTTTTATTACTTCTATTCGTTAAAACACGGTATCGTAAACGTGCGGATGTTGTCCTCGAGAATTTACTTGAAAAGCAAACAAGAACGAATCTCAGTCAGGAAATGACGGAGTAGTTAAGAGAGTAGAGTAACGGTCATAATTAAGGAAGGGGGTTAGTCTGGTGTAGAGCGAGTAAATAGGATGTTGTTTTTCTATAGCTAACGCACAGGCGGCATAATTTTTTTTAAGCGGTTGGATCTTAATGAGGGACGCTAGGGTTCAATGTTCGATCAGATTGACACGACCAGCCCGCTGTTTTTACTTCTTAACCACCGAAGCAATCGTAATGAATTTTTCTTTTAATAAAATTACTATTCCTGTTTCATTGTCGTGTTTATCGTCAAATCATAACCCGATTCTTTCTTACATAATGCCTGTTGCAAACGCAGCCACATTACAGCAACCCATAAGAAAAATATTTTTATATAAACATGCAAACTGGTCTGAATACAGACGAAATATTGAGCAGGAATTAAATCTCCGCGATACTTTCGAGAATGATACCGTATTAGATGAAGGAATCACTAAATTTACTAACGCAATCTTGGCAGCTGCTGACATAAGTATTCCTAAGAGAGCATCACATATTTTTTGTAATAAAAAGATTAACGTGCCTAATTATATTAATAAAATAATCTCTCTAAAAAATTATTATAGGCGTCACTCAAATAAAAGCAAATTTACGGCCTCATACAAAATGTTAAGAACTATATATGTCATGCTTGTCAGACTTACAAAATTTTTGTTAGACAACTGGAAGAACAAAAACTGGAACAATCTACTTGCGGCCATTCCACCTGGTACTAACAACCTTTGGAAAATAACTAAGCACCTAAATCGACAGGTATTATCACTACCACCACTATATGATTCGATCAGGCAAATATCCGTATACAAAACTGAAGAAAAATTGGAGCTACTTGCTTCGCACATTTATAATATTTCGGATAGTTGCGGAACTAAAGTCCCACGAACGCACTATTATAATGTGACCAAAACAGTTAAAAATACGATAATAAATTCAGCAAATGTACATCTACATGCAAGCATCTTCACTACGCCTGTTGAGATTCAAAATTACATTAAACAGTTAAAAAATAAGGAATCATGCGGTGACGACGGAATTTCTGTGGCAATGATTAAAAATCTACCGAACAAAGCCATTATTTATTTTACTAATATTATTAATAGTATGTTCAGGTTATCTCATTTTCCAACAAAATGGAAAATTGCTAAAATTATAGTGTTGCCAAAACCAGGTAAAGATAACAGTAATATCAATAACGTACGGCCAATTAGTTTGTTAACAAACTTAAGCAAAATAGCGGAAAAAGTGATTTTGCGCAGGCTACGAGTTTATTCTGATTCAAATAATACTCTAAGAGATGAGCAGTTTGGTTTTAAACCTAAGCATTCTACGGTTCACCAGCTAGCTCGAATAGCGGACACTATTACTGATAACTTTAATCTCAAGAAACACACGGGAATGCGGTTAATCGATGTTGAAAAAGCTTTTGATACAGCTTGGCACGATGGAATATTATATAAAATGATTAAATTTAAATTTCCAATATTACTTATTAAATTGATTAAATCATACTTAAGTCAGAGAACATATTACGTTACGAATTATTTCGAAAAATCGTCAATTAAAACACTAAATGCCGGCTCAGGGAAGTATACTCGGGCCTTCCTTATTCCTAATGTTAATGATCTTCCAGAACTGCCTTTCGTTAGTGCCGCGTTGTATGCTAATGATCTTGCTTTATATACATCCTCTTATAGGACAGATACAATATATAACCGATTGCAAAAGGCTGCAATTAAAATATTTAAATATTACAACAGATGGAACCTAAAATTAAATGAAGAAAAATCAGAAGCAATTCTATTTACTCGGAGACGACCACTACCGCTAACTGAAATTACAATAAATTCTAAAAGAATTCCTTAGGTCAAACAGGTTCGGTATCTAGGAGTTATCTTGGATAGCAGATTAACTTTCAATAACCATATTACTTTCGCTATAGATAAAGCGCATAAATCTATGCATACACTTTTTCCATTATTTAACAGAAAATCGGGTCTTAGTTACGTAAACAAAAAATTAATCTATACGGCTGTTATACGCCCTAGATTAACCTATGCTTGCCCTGTGTGGTCATCAGTGTCTGATAGTACATACAGGAAACTGCAAGTAGTTCAAAATCATTGCTGCAGAATTTCGTTGAATGCAACGCGATTTACTAAAATTTCTAATCTACACGATCATTTAAATATCCCTTACATACATTCGTTTATTAGTAAAATCTCAAAAAAATTTTACGAAAACTGTAAAACTCATCAAAATAAACTAATACGTGTAATAGGAAATTACAATATGGAACATCTACGCATAATACTAAGTATAAGCATCGTAGATTAAAACATAGATTTTTGTAATTATTAACCTATTGTTAAGTACAGATATTTTAAGCTAAATTATGTCTAAAAACGCTGCTTTTCGTTTTGTTGATTTATTGACTTTTTTTAAAATTTTTGTTACCTTCAAGGTGTGTCTTTTTTGTAGGTTTTTTCATTTTTTCCTGGACTATTTCTAAAGTAATTTCAAAGTCTACAATAAGTTTTGTAATTATACATATTTAGAATTGCTAAGGTTTATGTATACTTAGCTTTAAGTTATGAAAGAAAATTGTTTTCGGTTTATGTTTAAAAATATAATAAAGATTTTTTCATTCATTCATTCCACCGGCTCTAGACGTCTTCTATCAAAATGGACATTGGTACACAACGGAGTAAAGTGACGTCGTATAAAACTGTATTTTGTTTGAAATATAATTTAACATTAAAAACGTGCACATATGTGTCATCACCACTTTCATTTCTCATTTAGTACCAACACTAAAACGTTAAAAAAAAATATTTATAATAATGATATAACACGAACATACAATATTACTGATTAGATTTCGAATTATTAATTGACTCACGATTATTTTTTACCCGTTAATAACTATTTTTTGTCATTTTTTGTAAGTAGTCGCGTATCAATAAATATGAGTTAGTTTATAAAACAAAATTTTTCTTATTTCTTAAAATTCCGACCGCCTTCTAAATAATCCTTTTAGTATATTACAGCTTTTTAGAGTTCTGGATTACGTTTTTCTTCGATTTTTACAGCTGACGCTATGGCAATATACCAAGCGTTAAGATACGTTTATCAACAACGTCCAGCTTCATCAGTTCTTATTCTTACCGATTCGAAAACCTGTTTAACCGCTCTAAAATCTCTCTCATTTAATCCTCGTGCATCGCCTTATTTATATAAAATCCGAATTTTGGTTTCCTCGCTGTTAGAATCTGGTATTTCTGTTAGGTACTCCTGGATTCCTGGACATTCTGGTATATTTGGCAACACTGTTGCTGATGCGGAAGCCAAGTCCGCTTCGAATAGCGGTGTGCCTATTCCTTATACACCTTTAACAGATCTTTTGTGTCTCATTAAATTTGCTCATAAAGAATATTGGAATAATATTTGGTCCAATCCTTATCTAGCTCCATATTACAGATCGATTCAACCTCTAATACCCATAAAATCATGGTTTACTGATATAAAAGTACCAAATAACATACTTCGATGTTTCATTACTACTTTATGTAGATTACGATTTGGAAAAAATCGTCTTCCATCGTCCCTATACCGATGCAATCTTATAAATTCTCCTTTTTGCCCTCATCCTTCCGATGACAGTAAAATAGCAGATGCGGATCATGTATTTTTTGAATGTTCTTACTACAGCTCTCAACAATCTTTATTATATAATCAAATTATATCTCTCAAAGTACCATTGCCAATAAATATGTCTTACTTACTATTAATCGCATTCATGTATATTTAGCTATTTATAATTATATTGCATCAACTAATATTAACGTTTAACATATCCATTTTAATAATTTTATACCTGTGCCCATAAAAAAAAAAAAATAGTATGTAAAATTATTAAATTTAAATATCGTTCGATGCTTATAAAAAATAATTAAATTTTAAACTTAATTATTTCGGAACAATATCCTTTTCCATTATTCAGTATTTAAAAATGCAATAATGCTAGTGTCGGAGAAATATATGGATATATATATATATATATATATATATATATATATATATATATATATATATATATATATATATATATATATACATATAACGTACGGTAATATGTACAATATATATATCCGTGTTTACGGACATATGCACATATACATATATATATATATATATATATATATATATATATATATCCGTATGTATGCCTACACACCCATAATTGAAAATACGTTTTATTAGACAAGGAGGCCAAATGAATGAGAAAAATGATAATCAAATTAGAATACAATTAAGTAAGCTGATGTTCATCGTTATTATTATTATTATTATTAATGTTATTGTTATTAGTATTCTTATTTTTATTATTATTATTATTCTTAGTAGTAGTAGTAGTAGTAGTATTCTGAAAATTCTTCCAGTTAAAGTAAATTCACGCAGGTAACAGTTACTTCCCGAAACTTTACCTTGTTCGCGCATAAAATTAAATGAGTAATTAAGCATCGACGGTGATGCGTTAAGTATCCGGTGATATACCTAGATAGTAAACTAACGTGGAGCAAGCAAACATGTGGACCAGAAATGAAAACATATTGACCAAAAATTGTAACAGCTATATCGGCTATTTAACAAGAACTTCGGTCTCCTTTGGAAAATTAAGCTTTTAATTTGTAAAGTAATATTAAAGATAGTCAATAATATTCAACAAGTTCAAAAACGCAGTCATTAGGCTATTCATCGCATCTCTTTTTGGTATTCTTACTACGCATTACACTTTTTTCATTCCTGATGTTAAAGACGAGATCACATACGTCATGTTGAACAGTATAAAAGGCGTTTATCATCTGCTACGAACACATTGGTGGCCATAAATTTACTTGACAACAGGTTTAGATAGATTTATAAAAGTTAAGTCGTCTTTTACAGAACATAGATTTTCATAGATGAAGAAGATCTGCACGAGCGGATATAACTAAACAGAAAGACGGATTCCTCGAAATGAGAATGCCCTGCAATGCCACATGTTTAGCAGTCCGATCGCATACTTCATTTCTCCGGATACCCTCATGGGCTGGAACACAAACGAAAAATACAAGGACGTGGTTATCGTATAAATTAAATAAATTTTCTACAATAGTTAACAGAATATAGTCCCTATGGTAGGGTAGCCTATGTTCTTTCAGGACTTTAAGAACACTAAGAGAGTCACTTGGGAATAATATTTTCCCCTTGATCTCATTAGATCGGATATACTAAATAGCTTTGAGAATGGCGAAAGCCTTTGGTGTAAACACGCTACAAAATTTCGGGAATTTGATGTAATTTAGATGAGGTTGAAATGCTGTATTTTTTTAACCATTTGTAAAAACTAAACTAGCGGTGATTGATCTTCGCATTTTAAAATGAAATTTATAAATAAACAAATATGAAATAATATTAATTAATATTTATATTGTGAACCTATTGTCAGCTAATTCATAACGTTTTTCTGCTGCGGTAATGTACGTCACAACTCGGCATGCTTAAATTATTATTCTAATGCACCTTACTTTTTTTTTCAACCTATTGTAAAGCGTAATTTTAATTAATTCACTTTACATAACACACGCACACATATCTATATATATATATATAGATATTAAAAAATGTTTTACTAACTTGGGTACGAATTGTATCCAGATGTGCAAAATTTTTGCATCAAATCCGCTAAGGCCGGTCCGCATGCTTGATAATTTCCGTCGCTATTGACAATTGGTTTGCTATCACCAAACGGAATATCCATGGAAAAGAGCAACCATAAAGCGAATATACAAACAAATATTTGAGATTTCATCATGAATTATCCTGAAAAATTATTATTATTATTATTATTATTATTATTACTTTGTTTAATAATGGGCTAGTTTTATTGTTTTTATATGTTTATTGTATAAAAATGTTGCGTTATATCTAGATAGGATTTTCAAGTGTGGATGTATACGAATGTGTGTGTGACGTCAATGAACACAAGATTTTTTTTTACCATTCGCGCATTAGAGACGTTTTATTTTATGCATTTAAATTAGTTCGCATCAAACAGAAACTTAAAATATATTTGAATTCGAATTCAAATTATTATTAGTAATATCATGCTATAATTGTTTTTGAATTTTTCACTTTAATAAGATAAACCTTTGTTCTAAATTATTATTCACGCTGTTAAAGGAAGAAGTTAAAGTAACGAAATAGCGAATATTACACGGTTTATTAAAAAATGTCGTTCTAGAATACAAACTATTTTGTGGGAATAAAGCAGGAAAGACAGTTGAACGACAAGATCATATATATATATATATATATATATATATATATATATATATATATATATGCACATACATATATGCATTCTTTGTATAATTTCTTTTTATTGTATTATTTAGTACTGGTTTTCATTAATTAAATTTTTGCTTTCTATGAATTCTTTCAATCGTTATACTTGACTTAAGTTTGATAATAACGCTATAGCTCTGTGCGATGTAGACAAATTTGGGTTTTTATTTATGGTTTTGCTTTGCCAGGCAGATCGACTGGCCTTAGATAATATATTGTAAACTATTAAAAAACCTTTAAGAAAAAAGACCTTTGTACCGGCCTAATCACACTAGATATTACAAAGGCATTCGACAGCTGAGGTATAAATAAGTTAATTTCATTATTAGAAGATTTAACATTAGATTACAGCATGCTCAATATTATAAACCAATACTTTGATAACAGATCGACATTACTCGAATTAGGTGTGCACTCTAAACAAAAATATAATAATTATAATGGGAGTATCAAAAGAGTCTGTATTAGGACGATCGTTTTTGCGGAACATAATATTCTCCCAAATTTACAACATACCTTTACCTAATAACGTAAAGATATTTACCATCGTTGATGATATAGTAATAGTAATCGAAGACAAAAGTGAGGTCGCACCAGAAAAGAAATTATTCGAGGTAGACCACGTAATAAATAACTGGTTGCGGTCATTTAAATTGAGCATCAATAATTCGAAGTCAACGTATGTGTTATTCAATAGAAAATTACAAATTAAAAAGTTAAATTTATCTCAATATGATTTATATATTCCATTATTTGTTATACAAACTAAAAATACTTAGGAGTATTAATTGGCGCTAATTTAAAATTTTATAACCGCTTTAATTATATTTACCGCCAAAAGAAAATTTATAAGAGTATTTAATAAATTATACAACAATAATCGTAGAATAAACTACAGGAAGGCATTTAATAAAAGTGTAATTTTACCAAGTATGTACTGTACAACGGTATAATTTATATCGATGTGATTAATATTAAACGATTTCAAAACTGATTAAAAACTTTTCATAAAATTATCGCCATCAAATTAAACAAATCATACAGAACAGTCAGCTATATAGCGATGCTGGTATATTAAGCCACTAAAATGTGGAATAGAGAAACATGCATAACGTGACAGGATGCAATCAAAGCAGCACTTTATTTACAAACGTCGGGGGTACCGAATTAGTAAATAGAGCATACATTTAATAACTTTACATTATCTGAAAGAACATACAGACAAACTCATTTACATTTATTCCAATAATATAAACTTTATATAAATTTCGATTATCGATTGACTAGAGTACTGAAAACTTAGTTAGATGGACTCTGTTCAGTTCATTATCCTTAATTTATTTGTATAAATAAATTTACCCCATCGTATTTTCAAGAATTGGGGACCAAAAAAAAACAATTTTTATTATTTAGTTTTTAATGATTATTATCATCATTGTTGCCGTTTTTAAAACGTTATATATATATATATATATATATATATATATATATATATATATAATAATGGGCACAGGATTTTTTCACCCAGGTTGGTATATATATATATAACGTGCGAGATATCAAGAGTATTAAAGATGTTCATAGGAACATATGTAATTCGGTTATATTTATATTATCGAAAATAATATTTGTCACTAATTGTGTTAGATTTATTAGTACTAATTACATGCCAATCATCAAGTTTCATGTGTTAGTGTTTCAGTCCTTTGTATGTTTTCTTTATGCGCGCTGAATAAGTTACACAATTTCTTTCTTTCTTCTTTCTATATTTTAATTTAGGCAATTTCCGTGTATCTTATATTCGTTAACTTTGTCCATTGCTGCTCCGAAAAATTCCGTGTACGTTGCTACAAACGATGTTCTTAAATTCTATGCTTCTTCGTCCCGTTATCTTATCTGCAATAATTGCAATAATTCGTATCTTCTTTCATTTAATTTCTCGGATTTTATTGTGTTCAGGATTTCGAGTTTCTTTAAAAAAAAAAAAATATTTTTGGGTACGTTTCTACGTCCGGGGAATTTTCAGAGTCCGACGATATAATCACATCTCAAAGTGCTCAGATTTTTCGACATGCTTTCCGTCAAAGTCCACGATTCCACTACTCCGTATAAGAGTATTGAATGAAACATAATATCGGGACAGTCTA
This sequence comes from Coronaproctus castanopsis, assembly GCA_032883995.1. Lineage (NCBI taxonomy): Eukaryota > Metazoa > Arthropoda > Insecta > Hemiptera > Monophlebidae > Coronaproctus > Coronaproctus castanopsis. Next base: position 86,227,753 of record CM065054.1, on the reverse strand, counting down.
ATTCTTGTTTGTAAATTTATATCCTTACGTGTGAATAGTACTTTCATTTTGATTAAATACACGACTTGCTTTCTATATTCCGCGATTTAATTCTTCAGATTAATCCCAATTCTCATTTATTATAGTTCCCAAATATATATGGTGATTAAATCTTTATATCTTTTGGGTTCTTTTTTGCATGATCAACCGACTGTGGGGTATCTCGCTGATTACCATATATATATATATATATATATATATATATATATATATATATATATATATATATATATATATTTAGCTTGGTCGGAGTTTAAATTTACCGCTACTTTCTACTATTCATCAACGTTTGAAGATTTCTAAAGTTATTCGTGATAATTATACAGTATCATTCGCGTATCGGAGATTTTTTAGGCGCTCTCCACTCTTTCATCCGTATCCTGGAGAACTTATTTAAATATTTGTTCTCAGTATACATCGAATAAAGTCGATGATAACACCCATCCTTGCCTCTCATCCGTCTTTGGATTATCATAAATTTAAACTTCTCTCCCTCAACCTTTATGTAGGCTTCTCGGTTCCAGTAGAGATGTGTAACGTATAGATTCTTATCGTCCAATCCAATTTCTCGTAGAATCTAAATCGTACGATGTTTTACCCGATCGAATGCCTTCTGATAAGTCGATGAAACATGCTTAGATGTCAAACATCTCTACATCCTTTGGAATAATACCCGTAACGAAAACAATATAAAGCAATTACTAACAAGTTACCGACTGGAATAAATCGCGTCCTATGTTATTGCAATTGATTAGAACTGTACTAAAACTGAGGCAGCATATTTTTCACAGCTGGCGTTCCAAATTATCCGCCGAAATTATATAAGTAATTCCAGCGTAGTTAGCTGATGAAAACGTGTTCGTTATCGATCTCGGATAATAGAATAAATATTTCATAGAAAATCATTTCTTAAGATTAATTATAACGTACTTACGCGTAAAATAATTATTCGTTCGATAATTACATAACCGCTGTCCAGCTTGGTGTTTTGTTTCAAGTATGAATTTGAACAAATTACAATCATCATGAAACAGGTATTTTAAATGCGTACTAAATGTTCCTACATACTTCCGAATCGTTCACACGCATACTATCTTAAGCGCGTCTTATATTAAGGATCGTATACTCTGTTCCGGCGATGACTGTTCGCTTGGTGGTGAATCATTTAATTGCTACCATTTAGGCGATTAGACGATTCTAGGCAACTTCAATTTATGTGTCTGTTAAATACAAACGTAGGTTGTAACGTTAAACGGCACTTGCTATACGATTATTTATTAGTACTCATCTACCAAACCATCATACGACCCATTTGGACGTATGGAATTCTTTTATGGGGGTGCGCCAAAACATCAAATAGAAGAATTATATAAACAGTGCAAAACAAGATTCTTCGCGTGATAATCAACACTAGATGGTTTCAACGGAATGAATTATTGCATAATGATCTTACGATTAAGTTGGTCGACGAAGTTATTGCCGACTATGCTCACCGGCATGAACGCAGACTCCAGAAACATCCGAATCCGGAAGCATCCATCCTCATCAAAACCGGCGAAGACTCAAGACGCCTTGAACGACTCAAACCGAAGGAGCTAGTCCTTTTGTAAAATATTTATTAAATGTGTACTTACATGCTTGTGTGGGTGCACGTGCAGCGCACGAACTTGCGTATATACCTATATGTCATATATAGACGTGTGTGTGTGTGTTGTAAGTATACAGGTATATTCATAAATAACAGTGTTTTACCTTATTGAGCTATCTCTCTATACTTGTTAATAATCTCAGTTTTAATCATAATTATTACTTATTTAGAATATATTCTAAGATTGTAATATATATATATAGTTCTATAAACTATCGAAAAATAAAAAATAAATAAATAAAAATTTATTATTTGTTCTATATTTACCATATTCATAATTTTCGATTTTTTTTTTTTTTTAATATACTGCCTTTTAGGAAGGCAGTTACACAACTACAATCTTAACCTATAGGTTAAATAATTAGTGACTTTGATCGTTTAACATGTTGTGTATGCTGATCCAGTGATCAGTTTCCACTAATACTAACTAAATATTAATTATGAAAATCGTGTTCAATAAAACTATAATTATTATTTATCTATGAACTAGGTCTACTGGATGTGTTCGCTTAAGGCGTCTCACATCATTTGAAGTATCCAGTAATCGAATAGCTTCTTTATTTGTGTGACCATGCAGTCTCTGTTCATGTTTGACTGCAAAGTTGTGAACGACGTCATCAACCTGTTGAATCTTCAGATCACAATGAATATTAGCGTTCCGCTGGAACCATCGTGCGTTAACCAGCGTCCAAAGAATTTTATTCTGTTGACGCTGAATGATGGCTCTGTTGGAAGCAGAAGCACAGCCCCACACTTGAACTCCATATGTCCAGATGGGTCGTAGAATAGTTTGATAATGTAACCTCTTGCTGTACAAATTTAGAGGTGACTTTCTACCAATTAACCAGTGCATCTGATTCATTTTGAGCTGTAACTGGTATTTCTTTTGCTTAACATGTGTTTTCCATGTTAATCGTGAATCAAGATAAATGCCCAAATACCTTGCTGAACTAGCAAGAGGTACTTGAACATTATTTATGTATATATTATGATTCACGTCGATAGGTCCAAGCGTGAATACAACATGGATGGATTTTTGTTCGCTTAACTTGATTTTCCAATCTTGCATCCACCTAACTATCTTGTCAAGGTGTCTTTGAAGTACATCTATTGCCTCTATTTGGGTGTCTCTGGTTACCATGATGACAGTATCATCTGCATAAGTAGCAGTAAAAATCCCATCTGTGGTCGGAATGTCCGCTGTATATAGTGTGTACAACATAGGACCAAGGACACTTCCTCGTATCAATTGAAAATTTAAATTCGCTTCTTCATATTTTACTCTGAAGCGCCTATTTTCTATGTACGACTTCAGCAGTTGACAGAAGTTTTCTGGCAACATTGTGCTTAATTTGTGCAACAAACCTTTATGCCATACTCGGTCGAATGCTTGTGCCACATCTAGGAATATAGCGGCACAGTACTTTTTTTCTTCGAGTGCTTTTAAGATGTACTTAACAACTCGATGCACTTGCTGGATTGTCCAATGATAACTACGAAAACCAAACTAATGATCCGGTATCTTGGCTTCCACCAGTGGCTTAAGTCTTTTCAAAATAAGTTTTTCAAGTAGTTTTGATAGAACTGGCAACAGTGATATTGGCCGATACGACTTTACATTTTCTGCTGATTTCTCAGGGTTTTTCAGCATAATGATTTGAGCCGTTTTAAAAAGAGTTGGTATATACTGAAGTCGAAGACAGGCATTAAAAAGATATGTAGTTAATACAACCGCTTTTTTTTACATTTCCTGCATTATGGATGGTGAGATTTCATCAATCCCTGGTGCTTTTTTTGGATTGATATGATCAATCTCTATAGCTACTTCCATTGGTGTAATATATCGAATTGGCTGGCCAGATTGGCTTTCCATTGTTGTGTCAATATTTGATGAAATTTCATGCGGCTGAAACACGCTGGCTAAGTACTGTGCAAAAAGCTCAGACTTTTCTTTATCCCTAAGGACCCATTTTCCGCAATCATCTTTTAGAGGCGGAATTTGGATCAGAGGTCGCTTAAATTTGCGAGTTGCACGCCAGAGGGGGTAATCTTTATCCTCATTCGGGCTCAAATTTTCCAAAAAGTTATCAAATGTTCTTTTTTTGATTTCTTTTATTAAATGATTTAGCCGATTGCTAACACGGTTAAAGATATTTTTATCTTCAGGTTTTCTTGTTCTATGCCAGTTACGCCTTGCTTGTCTTCGCTCTTTGATCAGCCGCCTGACCTCCAGTGGATAACATTTTTCTTGTGTGGTATTGTTAACGACTGGTGTTGCTGCAATCGCTGATTCTTGGATTATATCCACATACCGTTGACACTGCAGTTCCAGTTCCTGTTTTGTTTTCAGATTTACTTTCAAATCTATACGGGAATTCAGTTCATATCTAAACTGATCCCAATTTGTATTCTTATTAGTCAACATCCGGCGTTTTTGCTTTCTTATTACAGTGTTACTAAGTGTAAATAACACAAGTATATGATCAGATGTGAGTTCATCATAGTTCTTGACTTCCACGTAATTTGCTGAGACATTTTTGGTTATGTAAAAATCTATCAGATCTGGAACCTTGCTGGAATCAGATGGCCAGTATGTTGGATTTCTAGATGATTGAACTTCACATAATTCAGCACGAATAGTTTTAAGTAGATTATTTCCTTTGCTTGTTATTAAGCGAGAGCCCCATGCTGTATGCTTTGCATTAAAATCACTACCAAGAATGAATTTATTTCCTAAGTGTTGGAGAATTTCAGCAAATTGTTCTTGCCTGACATTATGTCTAGGTGGGCAGTATGCTGCACCTATGCGTAGATCTGCATTATTATGATTAACCGTAATGTTGGTTAATTGTATGTAGTCTCTACAAATTTCTTCATTCACGAAATGTTTAATATTATGTTTAATTAAAATAGCTGTTCCTGCATGACGTTTATAATTTGGATCTGCTTTACATTTGGGATGTGGCGTATGATACAATTCGTAGTCCTTGATTTTTAAATATGATTTATGATTAAAGTGTGTCTCCGCAATGAGGGCAATGTCAATAGTCTTATGCCTAAGGAAAACTTCCAGTTCATTCCGACGCTCTGCAAGACCATTTGCATTCCAAATTATTATTCGTAGGCCAGTCATTTTTTAAAGTTTTTGGACTTTTGCTTTTTCTTTTTGCCATTTATTTCAGCAGTTTGAAATTTTTTTGCTTCCAACTGTATAATTCTAGTGTTCATATTCTGGAGCAAATTCCAGATATCATCAATTGTATGTTTTGTTTTTTGGACTTGTTCTTGACCTATTGATTTTGGTTGAGGCTGCATTTTTGACTGTGTGGTTTCAGATTCAGAGTTTATGTTTAATGCGCGAGTTATTTTTGACATAATCTGTTTTACTTCCTGTGAGACAGCAGGATTTTCAAGAGAGTTCCTCTCTTGTACTCTTTGCACTACTGTCTTTTTCTTTAGTTTGGACGTGGCTGCTACCTTATTTTGATATACAGGACATCCTTTCCAGTTTGATGTATGTGCACCACCACAATTGGCACATTTACATTGAACTTCCTTTGGTTTGCGACAAGTGCTTGTGGCGTGTCCCATGCCACACTTTACACATTTTGCTTGTCGTGCACAAAATGCTTTAGTATGTCCGAATTGCTGATAATTTTTACATTGTACGATTGCATCCGGTTTTTGACGGGGAGTCTCTACTCGTATTTTGGTACCTAATAGGTATTTAATATTTATAATTTCTTTGTTGGTTTCATTAGGCTCTATTTCAACAAAGAACAAGGGTGCAGGTACTTTGATGACTTCTTCTAAAACGTTACCACCGGGTAGTGTTTTCTTTATAACTCGCTTAAGAACAATGTTTGTAATATGTCTAGCAATATGACCTTCATTGGCTAAAGCTAACTCAATATCTTTAATATTTGTGGTGGGATGTAAGTATCTAATAACTACCTTATAAGTGTTTTTATTTTTAATTTGATATGTGTGGAACTCAATATTTTTCAAATTGTGACCATCATCTTTTGAACACTCGTCCAATTTTCTGACAATTTGACGATATGTGTCTTCGTTTGGAGAAATAATTTTTATATCGTTATTACCAAGTGTCTGAAGTGTAGGGACATCACAACCAAGTTGTTCAATAGAGTTTTTAAGGTCAGTAATGCTTTGAATATTGCTAACAAATATTGGTGGCATTTTAGACACTTTAGTTTTTTCACTATAAGTTGGTTTATCTGGGGCGCTCCCACCATATTCATATAGCATTTCCTCCGGTTCTGGTTTATTTATATTATCTTTAACATTAATATCTTGTAATCGGGTATGACTGTCATTTGACAATAGATGGCTAGGCTGTGTTTTTTCCAGTTGATGGACCCGGTTGAGCAGCAGGGATTCTATTTTTAACTTCAGTTCGTTTATGGTAGATGCTTGTTCTTGACATAATTGTTTAAGATCGTCATGCTGTAAGTTTTCATATTCATGGTTATATTGTTCCCGAGTGATCCTCTTATTACACTCATTGTTTTGACTATTTGTTCCAGATAATTGCCTCTTTATCGAGTATGAGTTACCAGTTTTTGTAACTTTTATTGATGGCACCTCATGCTCGATAGTATGATCTTTTTTATCATACGCTAACTGTGCTGCGTGCACAGTTGGTGACGACGGCCGCGATGGCGGGGGAGAGTGTTTTACACTCATTTATAGTTATGAAAATATACTAGTATACACGATGTATAAACAAGCATAACGAAAAACGCTATTTAATTAATTTTTTTTTTTTTTTTTTTTAATTTTTTAATTTTACAAGTGTATACTGCACGATATTAAGGCGGTAACCGTCGGCTGTGCATAGTTTGCGACCGGGTTTCAATTTATAAGTAACTGTTGTTATTTAAATTTTTTCTGCTTTGAACGGTAATTTTACTTGAAAATTATCGGGTAACATCTCTTAAAGTGACTGGCGTCGCTTTCGCAGATTTCTAGTCTCACAATAGGGTGCACGTATATATATATATATATATATATATATATATATATATATATATATATATATATATATATATATGTATATGTCGTTCGTCTTCCGCGCCAGTCTGACGTGTTTATTGTCAAAACAGATTTTTGCTTTGAATAATCGCTTAATTCACTAACCTAGCCTAACCAGTTGGAGATGTCAATCAGCTATTTTCAAGAAAAATCGTTTATTATAAAGGAAGGGATACACACCAATTGAAACAGAATCATAATGAAAAAATACAATCCAGACGGTCATAATGAAAAAATACAATCCACACGGTAAAGAAGACAAAAAAATAAAAATAAACATTCGTAGACGAATGTAGAAGAACAAAATGAAGAGGATCTTTATTCGACAATAACGATTATTAAATATACGTCGGCCTATCGCTATATATATATATATATATATAGATACATTTAACAGGTGTAGAGTAGAGCTGGAAAAAATTCCTAGAAAAAACAAAAACCGTTATTCCGATGTGTGAGATTTATGATTTCCAAGCAGATATAGAATTGACAAAATTTTGTTAGTTTTTACACCTATGTGCTGAATATGCTTATTGAATACTAATCGTTTGTCGAACAGGACACCCGGGTAATTAGGTCGATTGAATAACAGTATTGTTAACAGTTAGATTGTCGCGTAAGTAATGAAAAGCTTATGCGCCATTTTTTTGAAATATTTCACCGTACGATTTATCGCTAATTTATAGTCGCTTTTTTTGATAACTTACAATTTGTACGAGCTGGTGAACTCAGTATTATCCGTATTTATGACGATCTCAATGTGTTGGAGTTTAGTAAAATTACTAAACGATCCTAATACGCTGCCTTGTTGTGGGATTGACCCAGCTAAAACGGTCTTTAAAGTAGATGTAGAAGTACCAGCATTAACATAAAATAATCTACTGTTTAAATAACTATTTATCAAATGTGTAATATAATTCGGAAAATTATTATTTACCATTATATAATAATTCACGCATGCCGTGCTTTTGAAAATTACCATTCGTGTATGTTTATCACAGTCTGGCAACTTGTTGCGCCGCGGGTGTTTAGAACGAAAACCAAACCGAGTGTTCGGAATAATGTTATTATTTTCGACATAGTCTCTCATTTTTTTTTTTTTTTTTTCTAATAGGATTTTATTTTTTTATTTATATTCCGAAGTGGACTATTAGGTTGTACATTAGTGATTGCATCCTTTTCTGTTTTAGTGCAAGCGATAGTTTTTAAAGTATTCCAGAACATGGCTTTTATTATGTATTGGAGAGTAGTGATTTTTTTATGAATTAACAAAACGAAATAAAAGCAAATAAATTTTATAGTGATTAACGTTGGTTTTATTTTGTTTGGTTAATTGATTAATATGTTACTTAACTCGAAATAATGCCCTATAAATGATAGCATTACGGAATTTTTTTTTGTTTTAAATACATTGCGAGATTTCTTGTGAAATGACCTGAAAAGTATCTACAGTAGTTTGCGCATCGATGAAATAAACATACGTTTTGTGTATGCGCATTATAATTATGCCCGCCCAATGTGGTCTTATACTAGTAGTAGTAGTAATATAAACCACGTGCAAAGAGTGTAAAACTATTGCCTTCGAATAATTTTGAATAAACCTCTCGATTTACTTCAATAAAATCTCTCCATGGTGCGTTAAAATTCCCTTACGTACAGGAAATGATTAAGGATAAAATGAAAAATTCCGACATTCCAATGGTAAATTCTATAGGTGATTAAGATTACCAAGCTTTACGGCACAGGTATAAAAGATATATAGGCGTATAAAACACATCCTTCTACAGTAATACAAATCCTAGTTCTAGTATTAATAAATAAGCTAAGATATTCATAAGTATATATTGTTGATGCGGTAAGAGTGTACGCACTCTGTTATTTTAAATGAGCAGGTTTTTCGTGTTAAAATTTTTTCCTGCAATCTTATAATAAGTCGTAATTTAAATAATAATTAAATAATATTTTATAAGATTATGTATTAATTTTTTCTGGAAAGAATCGTTGATATATTCGGTACAGAAAATTCTATTGAATGGTAACTTTACTTGTTTGTAAACAGAAAATATTTTGCAAATATATTGTTGTTGTTGTTGTTGTTGTTGTATAATTGCTCTTTTCAATATGATCTTAATTCATTTTATAATATCTATTATTGTAAAGTTTATTCTTGTTTCCGCTTACCTATGCATATATATTTATATTTTTTCGTTTGCCCATTGATGTATGTGTGTGTTGTGTACATATACACATTAAACACCCGTTATTATCAGTGCAGGTTTTTTATATCGTTAATGTATCGGTTAAGAAACTTGTATTTTTTCGGATGTTTAATTTAAGAAATTTTATATTCGTATTTTTTTCGTTTGTTGTAAATTACATTCTTTCTTCTTCTTATGTTCATTTATACAATTAATTATTCTTGGATTGACATAAGTGGCGCAGCACCATAACCAAATAAGGATCGCATAAGACCTCTTTATACAGTACGAGCCCCTTTTCCTTTAGGACAAGCTCTAGGTATCTGGTTAGTTTATGAAATAATTTATCGCATCTGTCCCGTTATCATATTATGATACGGGGCAAAAGTTAGATTATGATCTACGATCACTTGCAGGTACTTTAGATTACTACTGGTATGAAAGATTTCAGAACCGAAGGTAAGAAAAGTTTCGCGAAAAACCGGAAAACTGTTAAACCAAGAATAGCAACCTTTAGAATTCCGGTTATAATTTGTTTTTGTTCAAATTGATAATTGTTATGCGTAATTAAGATCAATCTCGTTTCATGCGCGCGTATGAGACGAACTCGCATTTGTTACTGGGGAAACATTACAGATTTCCTCGACACTGTGACGGATTAATGAATAAAGTAGATTCAACCGGGTGAGACCTAAAACAGATGCCCGAGGAATACACCTACATGTAGTTCTTCCAAAGTTATGACACTCGCAACTTTGTTATTGAAATAGAATTGTCAAACAGCTGATCCACTATACTTTATTGTGGATTTAATTTTTTTAACTCTTATTTCTAAGTCGACGGGTGTTCGTATGTTGCGCGTTCCTGTTATCTGGATATCGATATCGTTCGTTATTTCGGCATTTTCGTCATATTTATCTATACATTCGTTCTGACTTTTCTTACTATTTATTTTTTACACTCATTTACCTGGATTGCTGTCGGTGAGATAATACCGGTTTATTATTTAATTATATTACTATACTATTATTATTATCATTATAAAACTCTATACAGTTTTACACACTCACTCGTAATTGTCATACACACGTATGTTGCCATTGCCGATATGCAGTCGGCCATCGTAACTACCTCGCATAATACACGCGCACTATCTCATGCGCAATCGTCGTTATCGTCGCCATTATACACAATTTCGCCGCATCAATACTACCGCAAAGCCATTTTGTACACTCCGACGTTAACGACAACGCAACAACATTATCCACACCTATTGACCCGCATCAAACCATCTATCAGGTACACCTACACAAACGTATTATACTTTAACTCCGAACACGCATTTCGTTCCCTTATCTAACAATGACTAGCCATATCATTAACGATAAAATAAGTGAAAATGTAAACATAACTGATGATAACGATACAATAATATCAAATTTATCGACATCGTCGCAAAAACTCATAGAGAACGACTGGCAGATTCCTAAAAAGAAGGCGCACGAAAAAGACTATTGAATGAACAATTTAAATAAGTACCGTACGAAACAGAATAGGTTCCAATATTTACAGGTCGAAGGACGAAGCTTTACAAAATGAGAATTACACACTCGGCTCACGATGCAACAACAGAACCTTCACCGCCGCCAATTTTTGTGCATGATGTAATTAACTATTCGAGAATGTTAAAAAAAAAAAAAAAAAATACGGACGTACTAGGAAAACATGACTTCAGAGCGAAATGCTTGAAAGATAACGCTGTTAAAGAAGACTAATCGCAACGTTTAAAAACGAAGACATAAGTTATATCACACTTACCAACTAAAACACGAAAGAGCGTATAAAGTTGTAATTCGCGGTTTACGCAACCCTCTTTCACAATCAGCGATATTAAACAGGCGCACTAGAAGAACAACGTTTTCAAGTGAGGTCCGTGTTCAGTGTTAAAAATAGAAAAACTAAAGAACCTCTCGCATTTTGTTGATTTGGAACCGGCTGACGACATTAAACGTATGTATGATCTCGACTTATTATTACATTCGAAAATTAGAGTAGAGAAGCCCCACACGTAAAAAGGCACATACTCCAGTGCACTAGATGTCAAACGTATGAGCTCGCAAGATCGTTTTGTAATCGTCCTTATAAGTGTGTTAAATACGCGGGTAGTCGTAATTCAGCCGATTGCAAAAAAGGAAAAAAATACATCGCCGAAATGTGCATTATGCGCGCAGCAACATCCCTCTAATTATAAGGGATGTTGTGAGGTATATCGCAAGTTATACAGTGCGAAATATAATGCCGAACAGACTTAATCTTCCGGCAAGCCGCAATAATGTCGTACATGATATTATCCCACAAAATAAGCATGAACGTCTGTTATCGTATGCAAAAGTTACGTCAGAGACGAATGGCACCAATGTAGTATTTAATCCGGGCAATAATGTCTATAATGATGTCGGTCGCTCAAATGGTGTAATATAATGAATAACCGATTCGCAACTAACTCGCCTACTAGTATAGATACATTATTAAGTGCATTTTTGAGTGAATTTAAAACCATGTTTCAACAGTTAATGAACCAGAGCGCCGTGATATTAAATTTATTGTCCTCAGTGTCCCCTGAATAAAACTAGTAAATAATGACTACTTCATTAAGAATTGCACTTTGAAACGCTATTGGCGCGTTACAACATAAGTTAGAAATAGAGCTCTTTTTCTGAAATCTCACTACATTCATATACTTCTCATCTCGGAAACGCATTTTACAAATTAAACAGTTTTTAACATTCCCAACTACGATGCGTATGTCTTCGGCCAGATAATAAAGCTCGCGGCGGTAGTGCAATTATTATTAAAAAAAAACAATCAAGCATTACGAGGAGAAAAACTATTCGGGAAAACAGGCTTGTAAATTATGTTCATTTATCGGAACTGTTACCATCTCCGCCGTATGCCGCTCTCCAAATGAGCGATTGGATGAAAACCTAATCATCATTACATATGAGAGCAGATTTGTGTTTTGACCTACAGTCAGATCACTCGGCAGTTATATTAACGGTAAGCATTTCTTCAATAACAAATGAACCATGCCTTAATAAAAGAACTAATTGGCCATTGTTTAAACAATATCTAGAGTCTAAAATAAAGTTAAATATGTCGCTGAAAACTAATTACGATATTGATAAAGCGATACAAAACCTAACAGAAACTATACAAAATGCTGCGTGGCTATCCCGCTGTAAAGCCACCAAAGGGGTTTTGTTCCAAAACGTATACTGACACTAATACGCGAAATGAGAAAATTACGAAACGCTTGGAACACAACGAGAAATTCGTCTATTAAAACGCAACTGACTAGAAAAATAAAGCAACTGCGTAAAGTATTACGTGAAAATAAAAATGCTATGCTTACAAAATTTCTATCGATATTATCGCCGATCAAACACGATGATAACTCACTATGGAGAGCGACCAAACGTTTTCAACGGCCAATTTATTCCTGCGATAGAAAAACTCGACGGTAATTGGGCTCGTACTAATTTCGATAAAGCAGCGCTCTTTGCAAATTATTTTTGCGATGTATTCACGCTGAATGCCCAAGCTAACACAGATATCCTTGAATACCTAGAAAAATCGCTGCAAATGAATCCACCTATAATTACCCCAAATGAGATTCAGCAACTTATTAAAAATATAAAACGGAAAAAGTGTCCCGGATTTGACTTAATCACAGCAGAGTTTTTAAATGAGTTGCCACGTAAAAGCATTGTACTCATAATACAAATATATAACGCTGTCCTACGCAACTAATATTTTCCCTTGAGTTGGAAGTTTTCTCAAATAATTGTTGTACCAAAGCCTGGTAAATCGTCTGAATTGATTTCGTCGTACAGGCCTATTTCGCTGCTTCCTGTTCTTTCAAAGCTTCTAGAAAAACTAATTTTAAAACGATTATTCCCAATATTATCTATGAATTCAATAATTCCGAATTTTCAATTTGGTTTTCGTAAGCGTCACAACACTGTAGAACAGGTTCACCGATTAACAAAGATTATTGAAAATAGTTTGGAAAACAAGAATATCTGTACAGCTGCATTTCTGGATGTTAAGCAAGCTTTTAATCGGGTGTGGCACCAGGGACTGTTGTACAAGCTTAAACTCCTGCTTCCTCACCCTTTCTATCTACTACTTAAATCGTACATACAAGAGAGATACTTTCGAGTGAAAATAGCTGATGAATACTCAGATATTTTTCCAGTAAGGGCGGGCGTACCGCAGGGAAGCGTCCTCGGTCCAATATTATACTTAATTTACACGTCCGACTTTCCGAAGCCTAGTAATGCAGAAGTAGCATTGTACGCCGATGACGCAGCAATCCAGTGAAAACACAGCCACAACAAAACTGCAGGAGTCACTCGGGCATGTAGAGACTTCGCTAAAACGATGGCGCGTTGTAGTCAATGAAACTAAATCAGCGCATATTTCTTTCACAAATCGAAAGATTGAACTCCTGTCAATCAAAATAAACAACGTTATCATTTCAAATACCAATAGTGTAAAATATTTGAGCATGCATTTGGAGACTAGGCTGACTTGGGCTACTCACATTCAGAAGAAAATCGAGCATTTGAGGCTTAAAACCAGATCTATGTCATGGATGCTAACTAATAAACCAGGGTTATCGTTGGAAAATAAAACTCTGCTGTATAAAATTGCCCTAAGACCAATCTGGGTATATGGTATACAACTGTGGGGCTGCACCAAAACATCTACCTTACAAAAAATACAGCGATATCAAAATAGGGTATTAAGAACTATTACTTCGAACGAATCCATTTGCTAATGATTCCGATGAAATACGCAGGCTGTGGCGAAGTAAGCCTCTAGACTTTGTCTAACCAGCATAAGTTTAGAGGGAGTACTGCTGAGTACTGCCCCTTCACAAAACGTCACTCATCTCATTAAGTCAATCACTAAATGATCTCTAACATTGGTCAGTTGTCATGGAAAAAAAAAAGTTTATATACAGCACTCTCTCTTAAGTGTTCAACGTGAAAATTCAATTGATTTTGATGAAGTAAACATTTGATAGATACCAATTGAATTTAACAGCGATAATCGTCGGTAGGTATTAGTACCAGATTTGGAAATCAACTTTGTCAGCCACTTTTCAGTACTAGGAAAGAATTAGAGGTTTAATATACTTTGTGAAACTTCATAGTTCTATTATTTATTTTATCAAAGGCAGCAGCTATCCATTTCTTACAACCCTTGGTGGAATCACTAGCACCCATATACACAAATGCACACACATATATATATATATATATACAGAGGGGCAAAAGTCAGCTTGCAACCTTGAAAATCGCGCATGCATCAGAGTAATGGTTTGGGCTGATGTGAATTGTCAGGGCGTTATTGGTCCGTACTTTGATGACAGATCGGTCAATATGATATTTACTGCTTTTACAAGAAACTACGCGCAAATTTGGATGAAGATGAGAGATTCGAAGGGTAAAACATCATTGATCTCAAACACTGGACAATAGCTGAGTTTGACAACATTATGAAGTGCTCGCACGTATTATTATTAAATCCATCGTAAAATGTTATTTATTGAGATAATTCGAGCACTTACTGTGGAAATTTTTGTGATATAATTAAATAAAAGTTTTAATTTTTTTAATTTTTCAACTTTTGCAAATTTGCAAGCTGACATTTTCCCCTCCTTGCGATAACTATCACAAGGCGACGATTGAATTATTAGACCTATTAAGAAATCTATTTCAACCGTAAAATCACTTTACTGATCAACTAAAAATCATGTTTTGCTCTACGTTAGATCAGTCCTCTTGTGCCCAAACATCTATAATATTTTATGTTAATAAAATTAGCACTACATACGTATATTATATATATATATATATATATATATATATATATGTGTGTATGTGTATAACTACGTTGGGCATTGCGCTCTTTATATATAATTAAATTGGATAAAATGTATATGTATATATATGTTTTAAAGAAATGCGCTTCGAAACGATTCATTAAAAGATTTAAATTGATATTATTGTTTGGTTGGAATAAGTTTCATCAGAAGAATATTTGAATCGGCCGTTGAATAATTTTTGTTGAAGGATAATTTTTTCCGCCTTGACCTATTTAAATAAGAGTACATCCTGTTGTAAATGTTGTTTCACATAGTGCTGGTCGAATTCATATAAAAAGATAATGGGGTTTTTCACATTCGGTTTAATAATCCAGCTATTATTATACTACGACCGCTGCACTACTATTACAGGATGATTAACTAAATAAAGACGAATTAATCTCATGTTACTCATGTCAAACATATATATATATATATATATATATATATATATATATATATATATATATATATGTGTGGGGTGTATATACGATTAACCTATACACGGTGAAATTGAAGAGTTGAGAAGCCGGAAAAACTTCAAGATTCAGCGACTCTACGGCTATATTATATTATTATCCTTGAAGTTTACGAGATAAATTAATTATCGTGCAGGAAAGTGTCACACGCTGATTAATATTAAATGGCAGAAGCCAATTGACGTTAATTCTTTTGAACAAAACGATAGCAATTGAAGCGTGTGGGTTTTAAACTATTTTAGTTTAACTTCCAGATTTATTATTATTATTATCATTAATTTTTGTCTTTTTGCTTTAGTTTTCGGTGTGTTTTTAAATTTGATTTTACACACACACACATGCATAATATATATCTTTATATTTTCTTCTAATTAAATGCTGTGATGCCTCGTTCTGGATATTTCATCGTACGTGTTAATAAACTTACGTGTAATGTATTTATTATTAGCTTTTTTTTTATACTCTCACCTACACATACGCACATAAATACACGCATATATATATATATATATATATATATATATATATATATATATATATATATTTGCAAGCTTCCTGTTCGTGGCATCTAACCCCGTCACTAACATAAACTCCCAACAATTTTTTATTTTTGTTTCAGACGACATCAGAAAGTAACATTAATAATAACGCAGTCAACAAAATACAAGAACCTTTTAAAACCGTAATCGGAAAAACTAAAACTTATCAACTTATATTATCGATCCTAACGTCAAAAAAAAATGTAATATTAAACGAAAATATATTAAAAATTTATTTCCTCGTGAAGAAATACAAAATTTATACAATTAGAACAACATTTTTAAAAAACGAAACAATTTGATAAAGTCTACGTATAATAGTTAAATATCCTCGTTTCTCTTTTTTTTTTTTTTAACAAACTTACATGAAACAATCCTTCGAAAATGAAAACAATTGCCGTATAAATAATAAATCTTCGTAAAGAAACAACTCTACGTATATTAAAAATAGATCGGTAACGATATGAAGAACATAAACTCTCCCGAGAGGCGATGAAACAATTTACACGCGGAAATATATACATACGCAGTAAGCATCGATAGAAATTCGACGAAGACAAACTAATCTCGGAAAGTGATGAAATATATAGACTCGTCCGTTTATTGGGCGATAGTACGTGCACGCAACCGTACCCGCGTGTTATCGAACTGATTAACGAGAAAAACCTATTCTGCCGCTTAAAGTGGGTGTACTTCAAGAACTGCAGTTTGCAAAACGATCGAAACGATTGCTTTGCAACCAGCAGTCGCTAATACGGAACTACATAAACTCTATACCCATAGTAGCGTTAGATGCAATATCATCATATAATGTCAATGCCTTCTTCGCATCGCGTGTACAAACCACCAACCGTTGCATAATTTCAAAGCACTTTTTTCTTAAAATTTTTTTTTTACTTTTTATAACGTATTCTACGAAAAATATAATTAAAATTCACTTATTTCGTTTAATCTCGATAAAATATTTAGTACTTTTAGCTATTTTATTAGATCAACCGTTCAGTATATTTCTAGCGCTTGTGCGACCATGCATCTTTTCCTCCAGTATTGTTAGTATTTAAAATAATAAAATATAATTATTTTTCATTTCATTGTACTAGTTGCAAAATCGAATCGTGTATGATTGGTGTTGTTATATGGCGTAATTTATTTTTCTTAAATAATTTTGATAAATATTTTATTATTGTTATTAATAAACGGGATTTTTTTTTTTTTTTAATAGGGGTGTCTTCTTACCGAACGTGATACTGTGGGGACTATCTACATCTTAATCAAGGATGCTGAGACTTCTCTAGAAATGGTCGCTATATGGGGGAATAATTGTAAATTATATCCAGATGGAGAAGGAACGATACATTATACGTAGGTGTAAAACGTAGCAAGGTAAAGCTCTGAACGTAACGATGTCACAGAAGGACATTAAAAAAAAACATGATCGGGATTACAGCCTGTTCAGAATGGAGGCGACAGAAGGGACTTTCTCTAAGCTGCATACGGAAAAGACGGTCATGTTCAAATCGCAATCTGCTGATGAGTACACTTACGACTAATCTTCTTAAAGATATAGAACGACGGGAGTTTGGGGAGAGACGGCTGGAGCTGATAGTAATAAGTGACAGATGCTCTCAGTGTACATTAGCTCGCATTGACTCCTATGCTCTAGCTGAATAATGTGAATGATATCTTTGCGAGTTATTAAGGAGACCTCTACAAGACGACGCGTCTTTAGCCAATGAGTCAACAAATTCGTTGTCTGGAATACCTCTATGACCCGGCACCCACAAGAGGGACACAGACATTTCCACACGTTCCAAATTATTAAGTTTTAGCAAAACTAAACCAAAATTAATGTATCTGACACGCAACGTTTATTGTCTGCAGCCGTCACCGCGCTTTCGGAATCGGTAATAATAAGGTAATTTTCGCGAAGATTTAAGTCCGGCAGAATTGACAAGGCTTGTAGTACTGCTACACATTCTGCAGTAAATACTGAACATTCTTGGGCATAATTTGTACATGTTACTAATATTGAGGGCTTGAATAAACAATGCTGCTCCCGTTCCTCGAGTTGACTTTGATCCATTCGTGTAAACAAGGGCGTGTAGTGGAAACATTTCGGAGATAATACTATCGAAAGTGGCACGAATTTGTTCATAACGTATAAGAGCTGAGGGTTTATCACAGCGAGCCGTGACCAATAAGTCGATATAGTTTTTTCGCTTTTTTATCTGCTTTCATTTCGTACTATCGATGGTAAGCCTGTTATCTAAATTAAGATAACAGAAGATTCCCCGTCTGGTTTCCTCTAAGTATACCCTTTAGCATGCGTCAACGTACCGTGTAATATGGAAATATGGAACGATGTTCGTTAATCTCGATCCTTCACTTCACCGACCATATTTGTTGATTCCGACCATATTTGTTGATTCGATGGAGTGCGCGTTAAAGTTTTCGCGTAATACAAATTATTCTTTATTCGAGTTAACGATATTACTTTAATTGCAATCCTTTCCGATCCTGCTAGTCAATCTCTGTTAGTCGCTATTCTGCTTATACTTTACTCTTGTACAGAACGCAAACCGTTCAAATTTTTCATTCGTATTAGCACATACTAACCGTTGTATTAAATTACTTAAAAACAAACTGAAATCGCTACCAAAACTTTACCAGTGAACATAACCCGCTGCTTTAAAATCGCGCCATCTAAGATAGAGAAATATATAAAACATCAACAATATTAAATGCTGTCGAAGAAGTTATTCTCAAAGTATCTCCTTAAAAGTCATTTTCTAAAAAAAACAACAACGGACTTTTCTTATTAAAATTAAAAACCACCGCTATAAATCCAAAATAATCCTTCTTCCATTGAACTAAATACGTCGGTGAAAATTCGTCTAGTTCGTCGAAGAAATGGAAAGTGGAATTCTGCAAATCTATGTCCCGTAAAGGCAACACTTTTTTTTGTAAAGTAAACGAACGACTCTGACGAAACCGTCTTGAACTGCCACCAATTACCATTCAAACGATAATAATAATAATAATAATAATATTGCATAAAAGGCAAAACCGTGCTACTTGCTACTCGAAACGGTAATTCTGTCGGAAATTATTTAGTTTGATTAACCCCCCCCCCTCCCGAAAAAAAAAAAAAATATATATATATATATATATATATCTCCTTGCTTTAGTTAGCCTCTACAATTAGTAAACCTATATTATCCTTTATTATGTAGAACCTCAATAACGGTGTGTACCTATTGCCTAAGCCGGGTAAAGATGCATTACAAAATATCAGGCCGATTAACCTTCTAAGTATTATTAGTAAAATTTTTGAAAACATAATTTTAATTACACTAAGAGTGAACATAGTAACGCAAACACTATAGTTAAGGAGCGGCAACTTGGGTTTAAAGACGTAAGCTTGGTAAGACGATGCAGTCAGCTGCATTAATCGACAATTTTAATCTAAAAAGAGAAACATACCGAATTGGTACTAGTCGACGTTGAAAAAGCGTACTACGGAGCACGAAGGAATTATATTTATAAATTCATCGAATACGAATTACTTTATTACCTAATGACTGCTCATCGAACCCTATTTAACAAACAGGAAGTTTTATGTACAATTAAAACATTTTAAGCAAACAATATATAGTATAGCTGCGATTCCTCAATGGAGCATCTTGGACCCCCTATATATTTATTTTATATATAAACGAGAGCTTTTACGCTTATGATCAGCGAATCGATACGATTTAAACTTACGGACGCTGTAAATAAATCAGTTAAACGCGTTAATAAACGGACACAATTAACATCAATTCGTGGCTATTTATAAAGCCTAGACGATCATTACTACGTCAGAATGAAAAACAACATAATTAACTGGAAATACAAAATCACTCATTCAGATATTTTTAAAGAAACTCCGGCCAAAATCATCGCTTTAGAGTCTTCTTAAATAAACCTAGACGTGCATTAGAACAGCGTGTGATATTGCTTTCATTTTCCAATCGCCAGTTATATCGTGAAAGAACGCCCTACTAAATTCTGTGATAATCCGCTATGTCCGACGTTATGATTATAAATAATATAGGCGGGTACGCGATTATTATTAAAACATGGATACATAAAAAAAA
Source organism: Coronaproctus castanopsis (assembly GCA_032883995.1). Classification (NCBI taxonomy): domain Eukaryota; kingdom Metazoa; phylum Arthropoda; class Insecta; order Hemiptera; family Monophlebidae; genus Coronaproctus; species Coronaproctus castanopsis. The sequence goes on along the minus strand of CM065054.1, from coordinate 86,207,721 downwards.
TAAAATAAAAAAAAATATATAAAAAAAAATATAGCGTTCGAGTATTTCACATCCGTTTCTCTACGAATTGGTAAAAATTCTCAAAGATAAGTCCTTAGAACACTGAAAATATCATTTCATCATACCGTGGTTTTTTCAAATTTTTCCTCTTAGTATTTATAAAATTTTTAAAATCCGATTACTTTCCTGTACGCTAATGTATACATTAACCCGTTCAGCGTCATATATTATAAAATTTTCATACGAAATTATACATTTTATACAGGTGTTTACTATGCAATATCGCTTCTTAGGTGAATTGTAAATAATTTTCGATATATATTTATTTAAGTTATTTTTAAAATTGCGAAAATTTGAAATTACGTTACCATTATAATTTCAAGTACCATATAGTGGACATCATGACTGAAAGGGTTTTAAGTGTATCCGATAACGAAGCGACATTATTCCGCTACAGATGATGTGCTATGTGGGTTTTTTATCATTATCATGTTAAAACTGAGACGAATATAAGTTTCTACTTTCTTATGAAAAGAATTTATTAGTTCCAATATATATATATATATATATATATATATATATATATATATATATATGTATGTATTTATGTGTATTATATTTAATGAAAAAGTTATTGATTTAAAAGTTATTGATTTTCGTTTGATGTTTAGAAAAATGTGAATGTGACATTCGACAATGTCAACCCTGGTGATATTATAACTAACTTTTAAAAATCCGATATTGTCTTTCAAACTATGAGCAAAAGAAAATATAGTCAGAACGCGAGAATTATATTGACTTATGTTTGAACAACACGATCCAGTCTTTGTTGATATCTATAAACAGTTCCCACTTTCACACAAGCGTGGAACTAAGGGGTGAAATTTAAGTGGGTTCCTGCCCAGTGCGGCGTTCGTGGAAATGAGATAGCTGATGCGATTACTCGATCGTATCTAACTCCGGCCATTGAGAAACATATTAAACTACAATAAGGACAATTTACATCGAAGTTTATGGAAATGTTTTACCATTCTTTTCAATTATATTTCGAATTCTAAAGCTTGTCAAACGGTAAAAAATATTCCACTATTCAAATGACAGTACCAAAAGAGCCCCGGTTTAAACATGGGGATCTCCTACATAAAGATTTCGTCTCTGTGTGTTTGTTAGATTAATAATTAGTCGCAGTGGCGTAGCCAGGGGATGGTTTTGGTGGTCTGACCCCCCCCTTGGAATTAATCTAATAATAAGAAGATATATACTCCTTATTGAATGCAGTTTTGCATTTGTTAAACCTATTTTGTTTTTTTTTTTACTTTCATTTATTTTATTTAAATTTCGTTGTTTTTGAATTGAATAGTTTTGTAATATAGGAGGTACTAGAAGAATTTTGTAGAAAAACGCGAAGAATCGATTTTAAATTTTAAATTTCATTAAGTATTATACTATTCCTTCGAAAAATATAAAATCATTATTTATCGTTTATTTTTTCGCGGAATTTATTGTAACCATCTCCCTCTCTCTCTCCTCAATAGCATATACTATTAGTGTGTTCCAGTTAAATATTTCTGCCGTCTATCGCTTCTAATAGAATTACATATTCGACGTCTAATATGTATAAAAGTAACTCCGGTAAGTTAGATTGCTTATTGGGGTTTAACCTAGTTGAGTTTTGGTTATTTACTTAAAGTTCAATTTAACTCGGGTTTACTGTTATAATTTAGTTTTGTTTGATCCCCCTCTTCAAACAAGTCTGGCTACGCCACTGATTAGTCGTAATTGTACACCTAGAAATCTTGCCAGGTTAGGGATCATCAGAAGTGGAGTTTGCGAGGTATGCATTATCGAAGATCGAACATAATGGTCTTGCCCGAAATACAACAATAGAGATAGCTCGCTAATCTGGATTTCTATTAACAAGTAGTACGCTACCAATAAAACGTGAACAGCCTTATTGCGGATCCCACCTCCTTGCATGCTACTAATATAAGTTTATAGTGCGAACACTTAAGCTGAAGGGTGAAAGCTTGGCCAAAAAAAAAAAACAGAAAAAAGAAAAAAAAATGAGAAAAAACTTTTCCGATTATTCAGTAAATTTATATTCATGTAACACGAACGGAATAGCACTAATATAGTAACCCCGATTTAGAGATTAGATCCAGGAGTTTTCTACGTCTTCTTCATCTTACATCTTCGGGATGCGTTCATAAGTTCCGTTGCCACGATGGATGTCTTACCAGCCTCATAGGTTCTGTATTGGTTAATTTGATCTCACATACGTAAAGGAATGTTTGAGCCACGACTAACGATTCGATACAATACATACTAAAGCGTATTCGTTATCGGACGAAAAATTCTGAGCGATTATACACAATCCATTGTTATGGCCAATACATACTTCGTTATTTTCCAACGATAAGACCATATTACCGGGATGATGATATATATATATATATATATATATATATATATATATATATACCTAACTTGATCGTTGATCATCTCTATATTAAGTTTACTCAATAAAGTGCGGAACGTTAGAGCGATTTATCTCATCATCGTTATAATTATAGTTATATAAGCGAGATTCTGTGACCACCAACGATGGTCTTATAATTGTAGAATACTTAGAAGCTGGTTATATTCACGCAGGCTTCTAATTATGCGAATAGCCGCGCTTATTTAATCGTTATAGAAAATCGTCATCATCTCGTTCTCATGATTTCTAGCTGACTCTGAATTTTACAAGCACGGAACAATATTACACACGCGCAATACTATCAATAAATACGAGCGTAAGGTAAATTTGTTTCGTAACGAATATAGTAGGTTAAAAACATCAATAAGAACAACTGAAAATGAACAAAAATATACCACTTTTCAGAGTCAAATAATAATTTGAGAATATTCGACAAAAAGATGACTCGCTTACCATACTAAGGACTAATCGGGTTTCTTTCTCAATATGTAAATTTATATATATATATATATATATATTTTGGAGGGGGGGCTTGGCTTAGGCCATTTTAAAGCGAAATGTTTCGTATTACAAATTTACGTTATCGTCCTTAATTATTTACGCGCATCCGATGAAGTAGGACGAACAACGAGAGTTCTTCAAGTTGCATCAATAATTGAAACTCGTACAGGAGGCAATCTCTCCATTTCGGGATTTGAGCCGGCATCTAATCTGATGTTCGATATTATCTTCAATATAAAACGTTCGATAAACTGCGCTTCTGATAATTCGTAACTTAGCGAGATGACTAACACTTGCGATCCCTTTTTAATCTGACGAGTAAAGAGACAACATCTTTATAAAAGGGATCAACCGCCGTGTTTAATCCAAGGGCTGCTGTTTTAGAATTGTCTTTCGACTAGTAGCGTAATTTTCTTTTTGACAAGATATTCGAAATACGACCGAAATGAACGATGTAGTAAAACTATTCAGCTTCGATATTAATTGTCTTCGTTGTAGTTTATATTCTTCGTATTGAATCTTCTTTTTCTCATTCCTAAATGGGTAGATAACTTTTATGACTTACGAGATCCTAGAACGGGTTCGAGACTAAAATTTTCTTCGTTTTTCTTTCTTTTTCGATTTGCAAAACTCGTTCGGAAGGGATAAAAAGTTTCAGTTCATCGAGGTTTCCAAAACGTTAACTAACAATAAATTCTTCTTTCTTACATAATTACATACGCTATTGAAGATTGATTGCGTCGTTTCTATATTTTCGGATGTTTATTAAAAATAAAGTTTGAACTTGGTTGAAAAATTTTCGGAAATCTCGGTCTGATATTAAGGTTTCAATATTCCGCCATTCCGAATTTTTCAATCGTCGTCACGGCAGCGTATTTCACACTGTTCTCGTCGACAACTTCTAAAACCCCGTCATCACCAATACCGAATTCTGCCTTCGATTAATCGCAGCTGACAACGGAAGTGGAATTCATTCTTCTATAAGTTCCTTCTTATTATTAAACATAATGTTAAACTTCTGGAAGCCACCTAATAACGCAGTTTGAAGTACACAACACTTAGAAGGCTGCGTTTCGGTCGTATATATATATCGCTTTAACACCGCCCTACACGTTGATCCTATTGTACACTTTTAAATCCCTTTCTTATTTATTCTTATCGACGTCCATTTTTCTTAAACTATTGTTACAATTATACAATTCCGTTCTCCTCCTCAAAACCTAAATTTACTAAACCTAACAGTTAAGTGGTAAGTACTGTAATAGCCTTCGTCAGTTACGCACGGTACTATAATAAATAAAGAAATAACTTAATTAATTAATAATTGTACTTATTAATTTGCGAGAAAAATTTCATCGGATCGGTGCCGTTTAAGCAATTTTTTTAAGGAAAAATATAATTTAGCGTACGTAAGCGTTATGTAGATTTTCGGAATAAACACCCGAACCCTATAACGTCTAAAAAAAAATAAAAATAAACTACATTCTTTTATGTTTGAAGCGGACTGTAATAAAACTAAAAAATAAACGAGTAACTGGAATTAAGAATTCTCGACGATTTATGCGTGAATTTTCTACTCATTATGCCATCACCCCGCTGACCGATATTTTTCTCACCTAAATTAAATAGTTCGACAACAGTCTTTAATATATTGAAAAAATAGAACATTCCTTCGACAGTTCGTGCAGTCGATGTTCTGCCTCGATAACGGACTGTGTAAACATGTTCGAAACGTCCGCGAAAGTTTTTTCAATTTTAATATTAATAATCATACCGCGAAAAGTGTAAACTCGCTTTGTTCGTGTGTGTGTGTATATATAGAAAATTCTTCGTTATAAATAACTACGAAGTTATCTCCGGTGAAAGATCGAACTATAGGTTAGGTGGGAATTAGGCCATATTTATTTCTAATTACTAGTAAACGATCCTCTTAACGTACCTTTTGTCGAAACTGCATTATACGCCGATGACCTAGCATTATTATACTGTTCTTCACATAGACTTATTAGCACGATTCGTAATCGATTGCAAAAAAAAAAACCCGGTAAATAATATTTCTAAATATTACAGAAGACGGCAAACTGTAATAAAAAAAACTTCGCATAGTCTGAAATGATCGTTGTAGAATTATATGTTAAACGCTAATACAAAAATTTCATATTTACACGAGCGAGCTTTATCGATCGATTTATTAAAGAAATTTTAAAAAAAATTAAAATCATCCGTAATCTATCTATCGCGTTGTAACTACGGCACATCTCCGTGCGCGATATATATATATATATATATATATATATATATATATTATATATAAACGTAAGAATTAAGAGTATAGATGTTTTATATAAAATCTATTTTCTTCCAGTATACTATTTTATTTTCTTACGCGATTTATTAATAAATATCGATTTTGTAATTATCCGATTTACGGGTTAACTTGTAAGTATTTGGGAATTTTATTTCTTTTCATCTTAGCAGGGTATTTTTTTTAATGCGTTTCTTTTTGATCAGGTTAATAGCAAATATGAAAAATTTAACTCATTATTAAGTTTTAAATAACTATTCGCCGAGGTTAGAACTTGGCCAGTAATTTAGGTTTTCCCCCTTCTTACTCTTCTTCCAGGTATACAACCTGCAATTTGAGGAAGATAAATAGTAAAAGTGTAAATAATAAATGAATAGGAGGTAATCCGCTTATTTTCGAATTAACGTCAGACGTGTCCGTATATATCTACGTATCGATATATATATATATATATATTAAAAATAACGAAAATATTTTTGAATAATACTTACTACACAAATTCCTTTAATTCGAAATTGACCGACCCGGATCGAAATGAAAACGCTCGAACAAATATAATTTCTGCAATTGCCCGAATCGTGTTGCGCAGATTGTATCGATATACTGAGAGAACAGTTTGGTAAATCGCTCCAGTTTAGACTGCAACGTATGTTGATATTACCGTTTCTCCGATAGGCCGTTATTAATTAAATACTCCGTTCGACTGAGCGTCTTCCACTTCAGTTGCTCGTTTACCAACACATACAGACGTGTTACTTCACTCGCGCTTATTATTTATCCGGTGCACTATCGCATATGCGTATACGCATGTTGTTAGAAACTGTAAAGTGCGAATCGATATGCTGTTGTGTAAAAAGGCACATGCGTCGCCGTTGGAATGGTCAGGTCCAATATAGTTTGTGCATATAAAACACACACACACGTATATATATATATATAAATATATTTATATGTATGTACCTGTTTATACACATATATATCTGTACATATATAAAATATCTTTAATTATTGTTAAAAATGTATAAGTACTTAGACTGCGGACGGAAGTGCCTTTGTATATAGACATGTAAATAAATATCTTTAATTAGAATTCTACTTTAATCATATTAAAAATGTATAAATAATTATACTGCGAATGGAATTGCTTTATATATAAATGTCATTAATTAGGATTCTACTTTAATCGCATTAAAAAATATACGCATAGTTAATTACGTTACGGGTGAAATTGCCTTTAGCAGCGATTCAAATGCGAACCTTAAAATTTGAATAGAATTTATTCGTTTTTAAAATTGTAATAGTTTTTCATTTATTTATCGATTGTTCTTTTAGAGGAATATTATTTTGAGAATTAAAAAGAAAATTATTTTTGATCGGAATAGTTGCGACTTCCGTTTATAATTTCATGGGGGGCTGTACTATTATAGATGATTGTTGCCACATATAATAATCACGTTGTTGCTATTACCGGGGAGAGTAGTCATTTTGACGAATTACAAATAATATAAATTAAAAACACAGTTAAATCAGTATAATTTTTTATAGTTTAGCGAAGCTTTTCGACAATCAAGCGTACGCAAAGAGTTGCCTTTACACATACATATACATACATATATATATATATATATATATATATAAATACTCACGCGTAGATGGAGTCTCCGATGATACATCGCCTCAAAAAGATTACAAGATTAAGTTTATTATTTTAGTTTGCTCGAATCTCGATGACGGTTCTATGTGTGAAAGTTTGACTACCAGCTATTTTAGTAGGTAGTTTTGTATTCGCATCGGATGTTTTTGTGCGAGCCTCCGAATAATTTCATCCGCTGAATCGGTTCTTAAATCCCGAGATATGACTTCGTGGGACTCGTAGCACGTGTGACATTCGGTAAATTAGGCGCAACACCCTATTCTAGAAAAGCTAGATAATCAGTTTGATCGATGTCATTGCGCAGTTCCAGTGTTGAGCTGCGTAGGACCATACTAGCCGTAGTACAGTTTTATACATTAAAATACGATTCTGGGGTGACAGTTTGAAGGAGAAGAAGAAGAAGAAAACGTATATTTTACATAAATTACAAATTAAAACAAACAGAAATTTTTAAAACTGTGTACCGTTACAAATCAAAACTTACCCCGCAGTAACAATAAACGTAAGAGAAGAAATATGAATTTTTAACGAATGAAGATTCAACTTAAGTATATACTAAATGCAGGAAAAATTAATGCTAAAAAAAACCTGCGAAAATATGCAAAGCAATACCGTTGAAATTAGCGATAAATAAAATGATAATGATAATAAACAAAAATACTTAATAATACCATTAAAACAAATATTAACAATTATTAATATTTAACAGGCTAAACCAAATTATGTTTCAGCCTGCGATGCAGTATATTTTATTCTTAACTGCTTGGAATCATCATTTCCAATCACCGTTATCAAATCGTTATCATGTGTTGTTTAAAAAAGTTGGTAGACACTTTTAACACATGATCTTTTAACATAGCTAGTTCCAATTTCTCATGCATTTTCACTATATTACTATATATTGGAGCGTTGAGTATACATCTAACGCACCTGTTCTGAATCACTAGAATTGCTAATAGAACTCCACACTGGACAGGCATACGTTAAAACTGGTCTAATGAGCGATTTATATATTATTAATTTATTATTGACATTTAGGACGGATTTGCGTTTAAACAAAGGATAAATAGAACAAATGGAACGTTGCGTTTTGATTGACACGTAAACTAAATGTTTGATAAAAGTCAATCTTTTGTCTAATATAACACTTAAGTATTTTATTTGATCTGACCATTCTACGTTTACACCGTTAACCATTAAGGTGGGGGCTAAGAGCGGCCTCCTACGAGTAAACAGTATTGCCTGAGTTTTGGTAGGATTGATGGCAATCTGCCACTTAGCAAAATATCGAATCAACCTATCTACCCCTAATTGTAATTTATTCGTAACAGCTCTTGGAATATAAGAACTACAGAATAATGCGGTATCATCTGCATACAAGGCTACCTCTGTGTTATTTATTGTAGGAATATCATATAAATAAAAAGTGAATAGGAATGGACCAAGTACACTACCTTGAGGTACTCCTGCTAAGCATGTTCGACGGGAGGATAATATATCGTTTACTAACACATAGAATGATCTATTACTTAAATAACTTAGAACGAGCATAATAAGATATTTTGGAAATTTACATTCAATCATTTTATATACAATGCCATTGTGCCAAGTAGTATCAAATGCTTTGGCCACGTTAAATAGAACCATCCCCGTGTGTTTATTACAATTAAAGTTGTCAAAGTAATATGCTCTGCTATTTTGGCAATTTGATGAGCTGTAGAATGACCTGGCCGAAAACCAAACTGTACTTTTGGTAATAAATTTGTTTTCATCTGAGAAAACACGTAATCTTTTCAGTATAATTTTTTCGGCAATCTTACATTACTCAACAAGCTTATAGACCGAATACTATCCGGTGATGAACAATCTTTCCCAGGTTTAGGAAGAGTAATAATTTTTTCTACTTTCCAGTTAGAAGGAAAGTATTCTAGTTTAAACATACTATTGATAATGTTAGTGAGTTGAACAATAGCTTTGAACGGTAATTTTTTTAAGATAATCGACGGAATGTTATCATCTCTAACTGAATGCTTGTTTTTGAAAGATTGAGTGTATTTAAGCACCTCCTTCGGTGAAGTAAGTAGTGGCTGGGATATGAATTTCGGAGAGGTTATATATTTTTTAATGGCAAGTCTTATTTTATTATTCTGATAATTGGACGATAGATTGGCATTTCGGCTATGCGTGTTGAAATAATAACCAGCCAAGAATTCAGCTTTGCCATTATCTGAATAAACATACCTATTAAGATGATTGTCATAAAGCGGTGGGAGTAACGTTGAGTGTATCGTTTGCAAACCCTCCAAAGACTGTTATCATTAGTAGCTAGTTGGGAAAAGGTGTTAGCAACTTTATCATATAAATTTTTATTCAATAAAATTTGCACTAACTTTGTAAATAAATTTAATAGTTTTTTTATGTTAGTGGCAACCTAATAGCCGATAAAGTTGTTTTAGCCGGATGTTGAGTTATTTTCTATTCATTCGGATATGCGACCTCCGTGTCAGTCGTTCATCTAGATAAACTCCTAGATATTTCACTTCGTTGATGATCTTTGGAATCGCTTTATTGTGAGTTAGCACACGTTTTCTGTGTTGTTCTCTGTTGGAGAACGTGATGTGTGACCACATACCTGAGTTAAAAGTATGTTTTCACTGTTTCGCCCACTAATGAACCTGATCTACACTATTCTGTAATTTCGTAATGGAAATATGAAAAAAATTTTAATTATTTACAAAAAATTGCGAATTTAAGCTTTAATTGAATTTGTTGTTTAAGTCTATTTTACATAAACAACTTTTAACGATAAGTATACATCCAAAATTAAAGAAAAACGAACAGATATATTTTCAAATACATACCTATACATACACATACGCACACATATATATACATATATGTATGTGTGTGTGTGTGTGTGTTTATTTAAAGTTTTATACATTTCTCTTGTACATTCCATTGCTATTACTAAATTTAATAATAATAAATAACTAAACATACAAGGGGATGTGAAATATTTCAAATCATACACACACACAAATTTCTTCGCCATATAATTTTATTTAGAATGATTAAACTGTTTATATATATATATATATATATATATATATATATATATATATATATATATATATATATATATATATATATATATCATACGCTTATTGATAATTTTCGGCATTATAATTGTTATTATTATTTAATTTGGTAATAACAATATAATGTATAAGAGAAATGTGCAAATCATTAAATAGAACACGCACAATTATTTTATACACACACGCACACACACACACACACACACACATATATATATATATATATATATATATATATATGCAGATTCGACAGCGATTAATAAACTAAATGGGAGAGTATTTAGAAATAAACATATATTGATACCAACCAAACTAACTGTTTACAAATCTATTGTCTTACTAATATTGCTGTATGGTTCGGAAACATGGGCACCACATAAGAGGAATATACGAAAATTAGAGCAATTCCAGCAACGTATATTGCAAAGAATTTTACACATACGTTGGCAGGATCGGGTGTCGAATATAACCGTGCTACAAGGAGCACATGATAGATCGATCCATCGCCTGTTTTGCAAAATTAATTTGAGGTGGCTCGGACATGTAGCAAGGATGAATAAAACCAGGCTCCTCAAACAAATACTCTTCAGCCAAATGACGTTGGGTACAAGGCATATTGGGCGTTTGGGTGTCCTCGCTGGTGGTATAGGGATTATATGAGACTTGTACTCAGTGAATGCGGTATAGAGCTAGGCAGCTGGGATAGTGAAAAATGGCCTTGGTATCGCTAAAAAGAAAATAGAAACAGCGGCCGAAAACAAAAAGCGAAAACGTCAGCATGATGCCGCGGAAAAGTGCAGCTCGTCGGAAAGCGTTTACATATGCAGCGATTGTGAAAAGCGGTGTACCGCCAAAATTGGACTTATCAGTCATCTTAGAAATCATAGATAACGGTGCCCCATACTCGATATCGAGTGGGCTATTGATTGATTGATATATATATATACGCATGTATATATGTATAGGTATGTATTTGAAAATATATCTGGTTTGTTTTTTTTCTTGTATGTATAATTGTGTGTTAAAGTTGTTTATGTAAAATAAACTTGAACAACAAATTTAATATTTGACACTGAAATTTCAATTCGTAATTTTTTATAATTAATTAGAATGTTTTTTTTTTATACACATTATAGGTAGTGTCACTCTTGGCTAAGTATAAATTAGCAAATATAAGACAATAATATATATGTATACGCAATACAAGCCTCTCCTGAAGAGAATTACCCTAGAGAAGTGTCGATTATAAAGACGACATATGCAGGGGCGTATTACCCCCAATGCCAAGAATGCCATGGCATAGGGCGGCAAATTTTGGGAGGGCGGCATGTAGGACCAAAAATAAATTTTGTTAACAAAAAAAATTAATTTTTTTAGTTTTAAATCTGATATATTTATCACAAAAAATACAAGTAATTATTTTATAGTACAATTTTTCTTGACTTTCTTAAGGCGAATTCTTCGATCAAATTTTCATATTTTACTCATACCATAGACTTTAAATTTTTTATTTTTGTGTTTAAGAATAGTAAAACACTTTTCGGAAAGAGGTTGTATAATGTATAAAATTGAGAATAAAAATAATTTTGTACAAAACGTACAATTTTTGTGTACTAGCTTCCTAAAGAGACTAAAACGTATATTTTCAACGCTATACAAGTATTACTGAAATTTCCAAAATCCCAATAGTACATTCAAAACTAATAGAGTTATTCTGGCAATAATAGAAAATATAATGTATCTACAACAAAAGAATGTCCATGTGAAATTTACGTGGATCCCAGCTCACATCGCGATCAAAGATAACGAAATTTGTGATCAGGCAGCCAAAATGCGGGTCTCCAGAGGCCTACTGATCCCTGCGATTCGCTCCACATGTTTAGCCGCGTCTGCAAAGGCGGATCTGTTTCATCGCTGGAGCTCCATGTTCTGTGCTACTCGGAACAATTTCTATAAACAAATTCAAGCAAGTTTACCCAAACAATCCTTCTTTCTAATTAAGCATACACATTCAATACCGATCCGTAATTTTTTTTCCATTTTAATTCGTATTAGGTCAGGACATAATCTGCTGCCCAGCCATCTCCACCGGTTAGGGTTGGTTAGTTCCAATACTTGCCAGTCTCCGTTGGACTGTGGTTCGACAGCGGACATTAATCGTGTCATTTTTTCATGCAATCTATACAGAGAAACCTTAATCAAGATATTACTACAGTTAGGTATCTTCCCTCCGTACTCTATTACCTCCTATGCTTAAATAATCCTTCTGTGTTAATATGGCCTCTTTTATATATATATACATAAATCTAATATTATTTTGTAATTTTTACATTCATGTACAGCGTATTACCTTATACGTCTTAGTTTAGTTATTTACTTGTCTCATTTTCCCTTCATCCATGCGTTTTTTGCCAATCTGATTTCCTTCTTAATTTGTTTATTTAACGCGGTATACTTATTTACATCTTTATTCTTATATTTCCTTCGTTCGTTCATCAATTCCAGTATTTCATTTGTCATCCATATCTGCTTTCTAGTTATCTCACACGTTAAGTATTTATGACAAATTTTTTGTTTAGTTTGATTGAAATGTGGCAATGTTAAATGCGCAATTGAGTCCTTTTTTTTAAGCTTTCTTAATTGAGCATTTATCTCTTGCGATATCTTTTACTTTTGGTAGTCTTAATTTAGTTATGTCCGGAGTTCTACATCTATTCGGCGTTCTAATTGCTTTAAATCTTAATCTAAGTTTCGCAACTAACAAAGAATGATCCGAATTAATATCCGCTCCTGGGTAAGTTGAGGCTTTTATAACCGCGTCCTTAAAACGCCGGTTAATTAGAACATAATCAATTTGATTTCTCATTAGATTTCGTTGTCTGCAGGCGATCTCCATGTATACAGGCGACGTTTTGGTAACTTAAACCATGTATTTGCTATGACTAGAGATTATTTTGTTCACAAAAATCGAACAGTTTATCTCCTGTGTCGTTGCTGTCGCCTAGTCCAAAAGATCCAATTGAGTAGCCTCGTTTACCACATCCTACTTTAACGTTAAGATCGCCCATAATTATTAGCATATCTTGTTTGTGAAGCTTATCTATAGTATTCTGAATGGAGTTGTATAATTCCTCCAGAAGAGTTCATCATATTTGGACTCGGATGTTGGCATATAAATTTTCAGATTTATTTTGCATTTTACGCTTTGAATTTGTAGCATCATGATACGTTTCGAGATAGGTGTAAAGCTTATAACACGTTGCTTAATACTTGATGAGACGATTATTCCAACACCATTCCTCGGCCGAAGGTTTTGGTTCTCGTATCCCGAATAGTAAAATGTTTCGTCATTTTGTTGACAGATACCTGTCTCCCAGCCATCTGTGTTCACAAATACCTAAAATGTCTAATTTCAACCGTTTAATTTCCAGAATCGCATTATTAAGTTTTTCAGCTCCATATAACGTTCTCACGTTCCACGTACCAACATTGTAAGTCTGGTGTTGCACATTGTCGACTTTACTAGGGATATTTTCGAATCTACGACACGAGTGTTCCCTCCTACAGAGTTCCATGCCACTGAAGGCATGGGGGAACTCGAGTCTACCTGCATTACTGCAGAAGACCGTCTGTTGCCTGACATTCTTTTTAGGGAAATGTGCCACAGGTACAGCAACTTTATTTTTATCTCGTCGCATCATATTTACCGGAAGAATAATATACGGTGGTGGTTACCCGTTGCATTCCACCGAATTTTCCGTTAGGGTTTACTCCGCCTTTGGATAAACATCCTAACCGCAAGGCAGCTGTTTTGTTTTCTGTTACTGCTCCCTTAGCCTTTGGATCAATATCCTAACCGCAAGGCAGCGGGCTATTACTGAGGAGGTAACGATTTTAGGCTTTTACGGCGACCTAAACCGGCCGAGAGAGAAACAGTCACAGAATTTTTGCAGACTTTTAATGGACAGGTCCTCAAGCTGTCCATCTGTATCCTCGTGTCTCCTACCCTGTTACTACTGGAATCGTCTGCTAGAGACTTTCTACCAGTAACCGCTGTTGGTCCGCCACTGTTTATTCGACTGACGTCTTATTCACAGCTAACCTACATATCTGTAGGCCATTCCACTATCCGCCACCTTGTGGACGTGCCCCGTTCCGGTTACAGCTCCGGACTCCAGAAAGTACAAAGTACCCCCCGGGGGTTTTATATATATATATATATATATATATATATATATATATATATATGTATATATATATGTATATAAATAAAATAAATATCTTTAACTAGGATCCTACTACGTTGTGGGTGAAATTGCTTTTAACTAATAATCGGCTTGGTCTTTCGGCCATGTAAATATTTTGGATTTTATTTTAGAAGAATCTGTTTTGGAATAGGTTTGATTTTTTTTCTATTTTGAGTTGCTATTTTAGAACAGGTTTCATTTTGAAGAATCGTTTTTAAGTAAGATCTTGTACGTAGGAATCGTCGATTTTCTCAGTATCGGATAGTCGTCACTTATAAAAGGTTATTTGTAAATTTCCGTCCTTTTCATAATTAAGCTTACATATCGAAAACCACTATATAAACTTTGACGTTTACATTGTCAAAAAAAAAAAAAATCAATTGAAAATTAGTTAAATCACTAATATTTATTTTCTTAAGGAAAACACAAAGCTTTTCGGCATTTACGCCATTATCAAGTGAAAAATTTTAAAAATCATAATTTTAAAAATATAAATTAAATATAATTACTTAAAAATATGTGATGGTAATCGTGAAAATATGATCCAAAAACGATGTCTGTTTCTGTCGGTCTATTTTTTTGATTTGTTGAAATTTAATATCAATATATTTGTTTATTAATTTAGTTTTTTTATATTAATTTTTTCTTCAATATTATTTTCTTGATTCTGTAAAAGTTGTATACTGTTGGAATTTTAAATTTTTCATTTACTATTGCGATGTATGATGTCCAAACGTAAAATATAAAATATAAAAATATACAACCACAAAATTTAAAAAAAAAAAAACAATTTTACAAATAAAATGAAAATAATTATTAAAAATCTGATAGTTTACATTGTCGAAGTGTTTTTTTTTTTTTTTAATATAAGATTTTATTTCGACTTCTTTTTTATATATATATATATATATATATATATATATATATATATATATATATATATATATATATATATATATATCTGGTTAATGCAGAAGCTCGTCACTGTTTATTTGACGTAAGAAAAGCCTGTATATTTTCGTCCCTTCTATCGCAATAAGTTAATTTTAAGTGTGGATGTCTCTGCACTTTGCAGGCACCTCCATCATTATATTTATACTCCTTCTCTTTTTCATAGACGGAGGAGGACGTTTTTAATAGGTAAAAATCCCACACGCTGATTTTGGTTTCCTAGAGCGGTCGCTGCGTTAATAAAAACTAAATTTCTTCGAAAATGATAATTTTATATTATCTCCGACCAGCGGAAAATAGCTATTCTCAGGCTACTATCAATTTGACAGTTTGCGGATAATTACCGTTTCGAAATGATGATACGTTAAATTTTCATTAACCCTTGTATAGCTAACGTGGTAAAATTATTGCCGCAATTCTCAAACGGTAACACTGATCCATATGACATTGCATGCCAGAGCTAGCTCCACTCTGTTACATACAGCGTGACGTTATTGCTTTTGTTTTAGGTGCAATACGTTGCGTGTCGTTCGATTAATTGTTGCACCATTTTCGTCATTTCGACTAATCTGTGTTAGTTTTGTAATTTAAATTTTTCGAATCATATTTTTAATTTTTATTTCAATTTTTTTTTGTAGCCTTTTTTTTTTTTTTGGCGATTTCAAAAATTCGATAAGTGGTATCTCAAAAATTGCCATTTATTATTACTATTTTTTTTTAAGCGCTCACTACCTTTATTCGAATTTTTCGCTAAATTTATTTTGATTTCAACTGTATATAATACCGTTAATACGCGTAAACAGGAAACTTTTATTAGATGAAACGGATGAAGAAGAGCTTCTGAAGGTATTACGCCACCAGCTGAGATATTTTATAAATCCGAAAAAATGGAAAAATGAACCGACCAACATCAGCTGGTGAAAGTTTAAAAAAACAAAAAACGAAAATTTGTCGGTTATGCTCGTACAAAAAAAAAAAAAAAAAAAAAACCGTACGAAACAGTTTGTTCCAAATTTAATATGTTAGTTTGCGAAGAACGTACAGTAAACTTTTGTCCGTCCTGTGCTGAAGAAAGTAGAAAATAATTAAAGGTTTTTTTAAATTGTAAATAGTACTTATATAAATAAAATACGTTTGACCGTTCTTTGATAATTCTAGCAAAAATAATACATTTTAATTTTTTTTTTTTTCATCTCACGATGTTTTTTACATTTAATTTATTTGAAAATAAATTGATTAAAAAGTACATCGAAATTTAAAAATTTACAGCGATAGGTAAATAGACTAACGGTTAGTTCGATAGTATTACTCGGAAAGTTATTTATGTAGAGTTAAGAAGGCAACTTCGATCTACTTCGATATAATTCGTAATATTTCATTCGACTATATTAAGTTAAATTTATCGGCTGTGAAAAAATTGTTTAGTCTTAATACTACAAAAATAGATAGAAAAAAAAAAACCGCGATCGATAAAATACTACGAGGGAATCGTACTGCGAGTGATGTTAATTTATACGTTGTAAAATTTTCACGACACGAAATTATCAATTTTATACGGGTGTCTACTATACAATATCGCTTCTTAGGTGAACTTTATATCATTTTCCATGTACATATTTTATTTATTTATCATAATAATAAAATTTTTAAAATTGAGACGTCACAAAATAAAACAATTTGTTAGCATTATTAAAATTTCGTGTACCACACCTCGACATTGAGAAAGCTTTCGACAAGGTTTGACATACTGGACTGTTGTCTAAGCTGAAACACCAACCGCCTCATTTCACAGAAAGATATTTTCACATTGACGTAGACGGTGATTATTCGCCAATATACTTTATAATGTCAGGAGTACCGCCGTAGTGTCTGATCCCCCAAGTATTCAACATTTTCCCGCATTTTTCCGCATTTTCCATGTTCCGTTCTGATACGATTAAGTCTCGTCCACAGTTTCCTCGAAAGATTTAAACCTGGCGGTTCAACACAAGGATCTTGTATGTGTTTATCCGGATTTTAACCCAATCTAAGGACGTCGCAAGCACGATCCGCAACGAGAATCGCCGCCCAGGGACTCAAGGTAGATACACATCGAATGTCCGAAGAGACACACCCAATATGACCACCAGGATGAACATAGGGCTCCTGTAAAAGACCGATATGAACACCCCGGTCGCGCATATAAATGACAACCTCTTCCGCAGCCGTGCGGCTGCGTCCGAGGTTAACCTGTAGAAATCTTACCGGCCGGACTGAGGTTGTAATCGGTCTTCTTCACCAACCTCAGAAGTTCCCGGCGGAAACAAGCGCAATTTTTATCATCGGCCCTATGGCCGACGGCCCTTATACCGGACTTCTTGCAATTTAAGCAAGCTGGTGACTTCGCTGGACAACGGTCGGACTTATGGCCCGCCTTGCCGCATTTCGGACATAGTGCGGCTCTGCCGGATATATGCCCGTACCCAAAACACTTATAACACTGCGTAGGCTAAGTGTGAAAACCGAGATATACGCGTCCAACTTTTAGTAGTTTTTCACGTACTCTCGGCGTCACAGCAAGCACGAGGCTGCCTGTCCCGCCATACAATATTCTCTGGAAGCGAGGTTGTATCTCACCGTCCTCGACTTCCAGATGGTTCTGTAGTACTAGGCTTGTAATATCTCGGCAACCTCCCATTTTGGCGTCCGTAATACGTGGACTAGTAGGAGGGCAGGATAATTTATCGACACGCTAAAGGCTGATTCTTCCCATTTGGGATTCTTCAGTATCTTTTCACGCGTCGGCAAATCTTCTACGGCGAGATGTTATACAAATTTTTTATGCGAAGTCGGCTCCTCGCCGGATCTAAAAAGATCCGCAGGGCCTTCTCGTCAACCGCCTGTGTTTGATCCCGGTTGGTAATTACTAAGTCGGGCAAAGCCCGCTTAGCCTTACCTACCGGCACAGGCCCTAGACATGTCCGGACTTCGGTCGATATATTTATCTTCCGAGAGAGCGGACCCCTAAGTTCCTTTTGGCGCTTGGATCTACGAGCCACCACCTCGGCCCAAGTCCCTTTGCCTCCTTTGCTGCACTGACCTTAGCAACAGCAGAAGCCTCAGCCGGTTGACGTGGCGGCACAGGGCTTTTCTTTCTTTCCGAGGTCTTTGTAACTTTTGGGATCGCCTGGTTACCGGTATTACTACCGCCCTTTTTGCGATTTCTCCCCTTGCCGACCTTTTTGACCAAGTTCCAACGAGGTGGTACTTGAAATGTACCGTTAAACTGTTAGGAATAATAATAAAGGAAAGAAAAATTTTTGTAAACATACAAATATTGTTTGATTTACAAAAAATTTTATAGAAGTAGAGAGGAAATGATTTTTGGCGCGTCTTAAGTCATGTTAATCAACTCTATTAAGAATAACAAAGTCAACCAAACATGACTGTAATTAAGACGCGCCAGACGAGGAAAGGGCAGGAGTAACAGGGGAATAGAATTGATTACAGGGCGAGTGGCTGAAGTACTCCCAACAAACCACCGCTCGAATTAATACAAGGATGCATATCTCCCGATCGATTGCCGATTCTATTACCGATAAATCGAATAATATTAGCGAACAGCGACAAGCGGCGTGGTAATTTAACGGGAGTCGACAGTATGATGCGCTGTCTACCACTTTAGCGTTCATAAGTTTAGTCACTACCATTCTCCAATGCATAGAACGGTAACTAAGCCGGCGTACCACGACAAGGTAAAATGAACGCACTTGCTGGAGATTAATACTTCGTTGATTAGATCATTTGCCGAGTATTAAATCACACCATTGAGGGCTGAAGACTTATAGACGAACTCATTATTGAATTGCGGGCGAGAGAAGCTCCGCCATCACATTATTGGCACACGGTCTCAAAAACCGCCCGGTTGCCTTAGGCTCGAGTCGCAACTCGGCCTACTAAGGAAGAACCGGGTAGGCCCACCTCAATGATTACCGGTGTCTTATAATGTTTATCTTACCGACAATATTAGCAAATCATCCTACAAGTCCTCGGCCCAGTTTTTACTGGGATCGCAAAAGGTGCTTTACCCAGACCAATGCCAGCTACCGCCGGTATAATGCAACAGTGTGATTTTAAATCAGTTTGTAATTTTTAAAAAATACTACTTGAAATTTATAGCCAAACAGGACGCGCGTAGGTTAATTTGAGCCGAATAATTAATTATTATTATTATGCCGCCGATCCGTATAGACCAACGATAGTTTGAGAATGTAAGTACAAGTATAAATAACGGTGTTTCGAAATCATCGGGTATTTTTGTTTTGTGCTATATGCTATTTAGCAGCATTAACAATTGACGATTTTATCCAGATGTCATATTGTTGAGGATTCAACTGGTATTTGGTCATCTCCTGTGACTATCGTATATCCTATTTAGCAGCATTAATAATTGATGATTGTATCCATATTCTTGAAGATTCAACTGGTATTTGGTCATCTCCTGTGGCTTTGTTATTTCCTGCTTTTTTTATCGCATTTTCCACTTCCTATATTTCTATTATCGGATCTTCTCTTGTTCTATCATCGATTTATTGCGGGTCGATTTTCTTCGCAGTAATCCGATTTGTACTCTATCCGTATTTCTTCTAGCCCTGCTTTGTTACCGCGGTAATTTTCATTCTTGTTTTTAATCTCGGCTATTCGTTATGCCTTTTTTCATTTTCTGTTGTTTCATCATATTCTTTATTCGAACATGCATTTCTCTTGCATTGTTCCTTTTCTGCAACTCCTCAATTTCCTCGCGTATTTCTTCTAGTCATTTGACTTTGGCTTCTGTACATTTCCTAGTTACTCGTTTATTCAGTCTTTTATATTCGTCATCTTCGTCCTTTATTACTTCTTCACATATATATATATATATAACGTTATGTATATAGTTTCAATTAAAATAATAACGCGTTACAAAATCGTACTTCTCTATGAGATAAATAAGCGACATCACTCTACATAACGGTAAGTGGCTGGCTTTCAATTTAGCGCGAATATTATTATCGTTATCAGTTATTTCGTCAGTATTAGAATTAAACGGCCGACAAAAACTTTATAGGGCTTCCGAAGTAACACGTTACTCCGGTAACCGTTACACGGTAGTCGCCTATTATAGTTCATTGTGTGACGTTAAATATTAACTATCGCTAATTAGCACCGTTAGTAAGGCTTATATATATATATATATATATATATATATATATATATATATATATATATATATATATATTTGTATATACATATTATCTGTGTACGACTTTGTTGTACGTACACGAACATTCGATTGATTAGACGTAGCCTCTGCCAATCGACACAGTTACGTAACGTATCGTTATAATTTTAATTTATTATCGTATTTAACCCGGATATATATCGGCGTAATTACGTATAGTAATTTTCGATTTTATTTATTTTTTAATTTTTGTAAATTTTTAATATGAATAATTTAAACTTTTTCTATTATTATTATTTTTATAGGCGGTACGTTTTATTAGTACTCGTATCTGACGCTAGGAGCGTAAAGTAGCACCGTACTTCCTAGAGCAGCCGTTTTTTTTTCATTTTTGTTTTTCTGTTACTTTGAAAGGAACGTTTTGTATAGTATCGCGTAGAAGGTTGCTATCTTTTAATAATGAAGGTGCTCATTTTCGCGTTCACCGAAATATTTGTAAAATATGAAAAATTAAGAGAAATCACGTAGTTATTCATTTATTTATTTTCAGTTTATTCATTTTTAATTTATTCATTTTTAATTTATTCGTTTTTAATTTATTCGACTTTTGTATTTCGCGACGATGTCGACGAACGAAATTACAGACAGTAACGGGGACGATAGAAAAAACGACGAAAACGATAGTTCGCATACAAGGAACGATACGAATGAATGCGATAATAGTAATAATAATAATAATAATAATAATGATGATAATGATAATCTCAATAATAATTTGAATCGTAGTAATAAAGAACCTACTACCACCACCACCGATGATAATAGTAATAACTGGGCCGATATGGAACGTTTGATTACGTTATATCGTAATATAGTCGTGGACGATTGTTTTAAAGATGGAATTGTTTACGTTCCTAGAAATACGTTATCCGTCGATAAGAAATCCATCGTTACTAACGATAAGAAATCGGTCGTTATCGGCGTCGAAGATAATAAACTCGAACGCGGTCATATTGACGATATTATTACTAGTAGTAACGATAACGGCGATTCGAAAATTATTAGCGACGATAACGATAACAACGATAGTCGTAATGATGATAATAATAATAATAATCACGATAGTAATGCTAATGATAATCGGCCGAATTTTTCTTCCGATAATAACGGCAATTCGCAGAAGACGTGCGAAAGACGAATTGTTAATAAAGAACAATCATCGCCGTTATTTAGCGGAAATTTAACCCATAAACTAGACAGACCCGAGTTATATCAGAAGAGAAGTTCGTTGAACGTTATCGACGGTTATTTCGGTGAGATTAAAACATTCCGTAACGTCAATAAAACTAATACTAATAATAATAGTAACGATAATAATAATAGTAACAATAACGTTAAACGATACCAGGATGTTAATGATCCGTACTG
Organism: Coronaproctus castanopsis; assembly: GCA_032883995.1. Taxonomy (NCBI): domain Eukaryota; kingdom Metazoa; phylum Arthropoda; class Insecta; order Hemiptera; family Monophlebidae; genus Coronaproctus; species Coronaproctus castanopsis. Next base: position 86,185,858 of record CM065054.1, on the reverse strand, counting down.
GTATAGCGGCCAATCGGACGTTAATAAACTCGAAAGGCAACGACGATCGTCGCCGTATGAAATCGACCGAATAAGTCGCTATACTTCTAATTATAGCACGGATAATCCTTTAAATACTGATAATACTAATAAAGATAATAATAATAATAAGGATAATAAGGATAATAAGGATAAGGATATTAGAAGACGATCTAAAGATCGTCGGATGAGAAAATCGAAAGAATTCGATGACGAACATTTCGGTAAGATAAGTAGAAATACGAAGAAATATAATAAAGATTACGTTAAAGGTTGTTTCGGGGTCGCGATACCGTCGTCGTCTACGTCGCACTATTATCGTCAATCGTCACCCGGCGTTGACGAAAAACGATCTTACGACGACGATCGAATTTGGCAACCGTACGCGAGTGATAGACGTTCGATCGATCAGATGCAACAATTAATCGAATCGGACGATGAAGATTACTACGCTTTCGATCGAGATCGAAACGAACGTGAATGGTCGAGTAATCGCGAAGCACGCCGATACGGACACGATTACAAATACGGTACGTGTCGTAATTACGACGATTATAATCCGGTCGATCGCCGTTACGTTAGACGATGTTCCGATCGTGTACACGATCAACATTACCACGATCGATCTCGAAATAGTCACGAAAGACGGCAATACGGTTGCGGATACGGATCGTTAATGGACGATACGAATCGTTCGTCGGATCATCAACATCATCGATGTAGCGCTCGTCGAGATGGCGAACGTCGAAATATTAACGATCATTACGGTGATGAAAACGAATTTAAAGTTGACCGCGTATACGATTATCATCGCGAATGGAGTAGTAGCGACAGCGACGATAGTAGTAGCGGTAAAAATAGAGGATTAAAAAACGAATACTTCCACGGTCATCATCCGGCGAAAGACCAGTCGATATTTTATAAAAATAATAATAATAATAATAATAATAAATCCTTGTCGTCGTCTCCGGATAGAATAAAAACGAATACATTTCGACCGGACGACGAACGTAAAACATACGGATGTAAAAAAACGATTACGACCATCGTCGAAATTAACAACGACGATAATAACGAACAGTCTCGACGACGAACGGACGATTACGAAAAACCGATACGACTTTTCGATAATACGACGATTAGACGAGAAGTAGAACCAACGGACGTATCGTCGTCGTTGGAACGTGTAGGAAATTTAAAGAAACATCGTCGACCGGACGAGAAACCGACGTTAAAAATCGAATTAGTATTATTAGACGATAGTAAAATCGAAACGGAAGACGAAGTAAGAATGCGTCGAATGAACAACGCGTTTCGAAGAAAAAAATCCGCCGCCCATAAAAGTAAAAAAAAGAACCGTACCACCGTTCGCGAGTTAATCCGAGAGAAATCGTATACGATCGAAATAGTCGAAGAGAACGACCGGTCGAATCGTCGTAATAACGAGGTCGCTTCAGAAAAACCGGATACGACCGGTTTGATAATAGAAGAAATAAACGAATAAACGAATTGCGGTAACGAACTATCGTCTATAAGAAATCGACCGTCTTAATATACGTATTCGGAAAAAACTAACCGGATGAATTTTCCGCCGACGGGGAACTATATAGTGTTATTTTATAGATTTTAAACGTACTAGCGATTTTAACGACATTTTATTATTATTATTATTATTATTATTATTATTATTATTATTATTATTATTATTATTATTATTATTATTATTATTATTTAAATCGTTACTTAACGAACTTTTCAAATTTATAACGTTCGTCCAATATTTAATAATACAACGTTGTTGTAACAGTTATCGGTAGACGTTCTATATATTAGAGACGATTGAAATAGAAACGTTCGTACGAGATAAATAATAGGAATGGCCGATTATAATAAAGTAAAAAACGAATAGGAAATATTTAAATTTAAAAAAAAAAATACATGTATCGATTTAGTTTTCGGCTTTGAATTATTTTTTTATTATTATTATTATTATTATACGGGCGCCGGCTGCACTAACGGGCCATATGCGCCCACGGGCTTACTGTGGTCCTAGATCTGATTTAAGAGGCTCAGTGAATCCAGGAACAGGAACACATTATGAATATGGTCAGTAGATTCAGATAAAAGTTGAGGTAAAGAAGGAGGAAGGCTCTGCTGGATTCTTAATGTTGTGAGAGCATGGCAGGATGTTAGTATGTGGGGTATGAGCAGTTGAGACATTTGGCAAAAGGGACAGAGTGGCGGGTCTGTGCCATGAAGAAGATAGGAATGGGTAAGGTTTGAGTGGGATATACGGAGTCTTGTAAGGATAACATTTTTCTTTCTTGTTTTGAAAGGAAATGGCAGTTGGGATAGTGGATTAGATTTGATTAAAAGGAGGTGGTTTTGTTCATTAGACTTCCATGCACGACACAAAGATTTAGTTACGAGAGATTTCAGGAAAGTTTTAACGTCACTATAGAGAGAGAGAGACGAGCGGATATGTGTGGAAGCAAAGACGCCTCTCTGGCAGCTCGGTCAATAGCCTCATTTCCAGGAATACCGATGTGGCTGGGAATCCAAATTAACGCTATGGAAACTTGAGATTTAGTAAGGAAGTCATGGACAAGCAGAATGCGTTGTAGAAGTGCATTATCTGTATATAGGTTGTGGAGAGACTTTAAAACATTGAGTGAATCAGAAAGAATAAGGAATTAAACGTATCTACATTGGAAATAAAATTATTATTCGATTTATAAGGCGAGATAGTGTTATAAGGATTGGTCTTTTTTATGGATATACATAGAAGAAGAAGAAATATATATTTACAAAACACATAAACAAAATCATGAATACATGAATAATTGAATAATGAAGAACGTTAAGTACCTTATACACACACACATATATATATATATATATATATATATACATATATCTTAACAGTTAACTTACTAATGTACAACGACAATCTAATATATATGTGATAAAATTAAAATTTAAAACCAAAAATTTGAACTTTTAAACTTTTAAGTAAAGGAAAAAATTAAAAAAAAAAGTGTATATATATATATTTATAAAATAAATTATTAGAGAAATTATTACATCGATCTTCAGATAGAGATGAACATTAAAAAATAATTAGATTTAATATAAAAAATTATTACAACCATTTATGCACTGTGAATTTTACATTATACATATATATATATATATATATATATATATATATATACATTCAATAATTATTTTCATGTCTGAATTATTTAAAATTAAACATGTATACTAGTAGCCGTAAGCTAATTTCGCCGGATACTCTATTATATTCTAGCTATAGTGTAACTGATTCTTGTATTACTTTATGATGTAATTTCTTATTTATATAGTTTTAATTTAATGTATGTATATGTGTATATGTACATGTGTATATATACTTTATAAATCAATTATTCTCGATTTAAAAAATAACAAATAAATATATATATATATTATTACGAAATGGACCCTCTTATACTCGTGATACAAATATCCCGTCGTCGTGGACGCCAATTTATTATGAAATAGTTCTCTCTCTTAACTCGTCGTTCTCTGCCAACTTGATACAAACGAGTTTAAATCCTCTCGCGCTGACTGACAGTTTAATTACAGAATTAGATGGCAGACAATCTTTTCGGAATTAGAGGGATTTCGCAATAAGGATTAAAACAATATAAAAAATTGCGGTCGCCAGTGCCTATTAGGGCACGTTAAAATTATGATTATTTAATTAATTGAAAATTTATTTTTAATTTTTTATTATTATTATTTAACGGACTATTATGCGACCAGATGTGAATGCCGTAATGTCTAACCGGGAACCCTGCGTGTGAAACCAGCAGCCGGTATCACTATTTTCAAAAATGAATGACTAGTAACGATAATTTAATTTAAACTATTCTATTTTACAGTTTTACACGTATATGGCAATTTAATACAAATAGTATTCACAATATAACGCACTTATAACACATAATTACAATTTCATTCACAATAAAAAAAAAAAAACAAAAAAAAAAAACATGTATTAAAATTATTAAAAAGATAATATATCATAAAGCAAATAATAAAAATCGTACGACCTTGTGGTACCACAGGTGTTGGCGATTGCTGGCTCCGGATGTTGTTAAAATGTCCTACGCGACTGCCGACACTGTAGGTTCGTACTCGATGATCTGTACTTCTTCGAAATTATTATTTAAATTAGTTTCCTTTAAATTTCTATTTCTTTGCTATTATTTATTGAATGATAAATATATATATATATAATTTTCTTTTACATTAATTTCAAAGTAAGAAGCAACTTTTCGTATTTATCTCGATGTCTCGTGATGTACGAGTACTACTAAAAGACTAGAATCAACAGTCGTCAACCATCATCGACGTAAAAGATATATCTCTACTAGAAAAATCGACAAGCTTAACGGATAAGAACAAAAGTACATGTATATCGAACGATAGGTTTTTATTCACACACACATATATATATATATAATACGCGACTACCGGTTGCGGGTTCTACCCGCCGTTATTCCCCGGTTATTCTTGCATAGCCTGGCGATCCGTATTTAATTAAATAATATTTATTATTTCCCAGGTTATTGCTTTCATCATTGTATTCATTGCTTATATGTTAAAACTTATCAGTTTTTGACGATCTAAAACTACCCTGATGGAAATACCTCGGTTATTGACCGATATTATATTACGTTAATCGTTGTCGAAACTTATTTTTACTTTTATTTTTATTTTATTATTATTTTTATTTTTTCATCAGTACCCCCATCGTCTTAGATCGTCATAATATATATATCTTCCTCTTTCTCTCCTCAGCTTTGCAGTTGGTGAGCAAGTAACATATAACACATTAGATCCTTCTACCGGAGCATGCTCGTGCTTTTATAACAACATAACTTTCGCCATTTTTTATTTGGTCCATATATCCAGTTCGTGGCCTGCCTTTACTTCGTCTTCCGTTTGCCATGCCTTCAGTTAGTGTTGTCATCCATTCCGAATGTCTACTGACCATTTCGTGTCTTCTCTTTTTTATCGTGTTTTCTATTTCGCGACGTTCGTTTATCAGTTGTAGAACTTCGTTATTAACCTACATATTATTTGTTCCATGTAATATGTCGTGTCTAATAGAAAATCATTAATACACGCGATAAACTTATTATTTATGTAATAACACGTCTCCGGTATTTACTTTTATGCTTGTACACTGTTTGGCGTTCGATATCGAACGCTGGTTATAATTTAATTACAGCTGAAAACAAGTGCCTTAGAGGTGCATATACTATAAATGCTTTCCGTTATAGTAGAATGGATTCTAGGCGTAATATTTCGAAATTACCTCCTGTTAAAGAATATACAGTCTTGATAAATTCCTCGATGATTGCCGTATAAGTGATAATGAATTTATCTCCGTTAATAGACGTAATTACGATTCTCCAGGCGACTAATGTTTCAAAAATAAATAAACAAATAAAAAGCGTATTTTTACATTTAAAATAAGAAACAAAACAATACGTATACAAAATATAATCGTGAACGTAACGTAATTGATCGTAGTTGAGCTATTCGCGTATTAATATTAACATTGTTCTAATTATTAATAGTGCGATATTATATGAAAATTATTTTTAAATATTTAATCGTTAGTTTCAACGTTACCTAATATTACGCTTTGTATTTGTTTGCGTTTTTCAACTTTTTTTCTTCTGCGTTGTAATACATTTTTTGTTCGTTTAATTAAATTAATCTTGTAAGCTACTAGGGCGAATTTCGGTACATGATATATATATCTATAAATTATGTTTATTGATTATATTTTAATGCTTTATTAAAAGATTAATGAACTAATTTATTTATTTATTTATTTAATAAATGATAAATATACTAGAAGTACATATTATATAGACGATAAAGATTTACGGTTCAAAGGGAGTGTCGTAAAACATCAGTGAAATAACTAGGCATAATCTTAGACCAAAGGTTAGGTCATCTCGTATTACAAATGTTAAAAAGTAAATACTCGACTAAATTGCCTAATTGGTAGAAACTCTAAAATGTCGCTAAAAAATAAGCTCTTAATTTATAATAGCACCGATTTGGACGTATGGCATAGAACTATGGGGCTCAGATGCGAAAAGCAACATCCGGAAAATCCAACAATTCCAAATAGAAACTTCGAATTATAATGCTCCCCGTACTACGTAAGTAATGATACATTACGCAAGGATTTACAAACTGTTGAAGAATCTCACAAAATTAGATACAGCAGATTTAACAACAAATATGTAAATGTGCTGTACAATCTCATTCTACCAGATAATCCACCAAGACGCCTTATAGACAGTGCAGGGATGCACTCCTCTAAAAAAAAAAAAAAAAAGTTTTAATCATGTCATTGTTATATTTTTATAAAGAAAAATAGGTGCGTGTAAAAAAAAAAAAAAAAAAAAAATATTTACAAATAATTAAAAGTACATATACTGGAATCGGACATATAAAAGTTGGAGAAAAATTTGATGATAATAGGTGTCGAATTGAAAAAGACGTAAGGCAAGACTGTCTCATCATCGCCTAGACTATTTAATATATATTCGGAAGAGATCATTAAAGAAGCGAAAATTTATAACTACGGATTTAGAAAATAAACGGGACGTTCGATAGGATATGTAAGCTATATAGATGATCGAGTATTCAACTAAAGAAATGCTGATGACGCTAAATAGGCTAAACAAAGCGGTTGAGATACATGGCTTGGAAATGAACGTTAGGAAAACAAAGGCCGTAAAATTCACGAACACGATTGACAATGTAGATTATCTGAAGTTAAAAATCGGAAAAGAAATGGTGGAAACTGTGCAAGAATTTCGATATTTAGACGTATTAATGGCAATTTACGATCGAGATATCAAAAAAAAATTAGAATATCGGAATAGCCAAATAAGCGTTCAGAAATTTAGAACCCGCGCTGAAAGACGGGAAACTAAAAATGAATATAAAGATGAAAGTCAAACGGTTCGTTCGATCTTATGGAGCCGAGAGTAAAATTATTTTAGGTGTTTAATATTAATCCCGACAACTATTGTAACGCGTTATTCGTGATGTTATGCACATCGTGTATATTAATCATATCATGATTTGAGAAAATCTTACAATTATACAGATGGTCCAAGGATTTGACCTCTTCACATTCGCACCTGGGACTCGAGATCATTTTCCACTTGTTTAAAGTATAATCACACTTACCTTGTCCCGTTCGAAATCTGTCTGCACCATACCCCTCTCGATAGGTCCATTCGCGGCGGTTCCATAGTAGGATCGTGTACCAAGTCCGCATTACAGTTTATCCACTCATTTTTCCATCTGACTTTCCAGTTTGGCGGTATACTCTTTATATATTCTGCTGTTCTCCAGGGTGGCCATCTTTGTGTGTATTCTTTATCCTTATGCATTAGACAGTTATGTGAAACTGAAAAATTTTCCCAAAATTTGCTAAACGCATCTTCCCGTCTTATTTGATGGATATGCGCAAGAACGAGTAGCCAATCTTTATTTGTCGACTTTAAGGTGTCGCTAATTATTCGTATCGCGGCTCTCAGCTGAACGTCTGTTTTTTCCGTATGTGCACCGTTCAACCAAACAGGTGCGCAGTACTCTGCTACTGAGTAGGCAAGCGCTAGGGTTGTTATTTTCAATATTGCTGTTGCTCCCTATCACGTACCTGCGAGTTACAAAGCCCACTCTGGTTTTCATTTTCTGCGCCAGCTTTTCAATATGCGGTCTGTATGTTAACGATCTATCCAACGTACGAGGCATCTAGGATCGGCGTTAAAGTTTATTTTATCACTCCTACATGGGGCATTAAGTTCCGATTTTGCCATGTACGTTGTTAGATGAAATAATGACGATTCCGTTTTATGCAGATTTATACGTAGCCTCCAAGACTGAAAGCAACCATTCAACATTTTCAAGTCTTCAGTTAAAACCTCAATGCATTGAATCACATGCTTTGCAAGCGCGATATCATCGGAATACTGAAATTTCCTAGATTTAGTTGCAGGCATATCACTGACGTATAAATTGACCAGCAGTAGGACTAGGAGTTAACCAGTGTTATGCCATGTCCATCCTGAAATACGCTGCTGAAACGTGGACACTGAACGCAAAAAAGTGAAAAAAAATTTGGAAGCTTAGAAGAATATAACGTATACCGTGGACGGTAAAAGTAACGAATTCGGAGGTATTACAACGAAGGAGCGAAAACATGAACGTCGTCCAAGACATCGAGAGAAGAAAGAGAAAAGAATAGCTAAGAGCGTAAAATAAGAGAAGAAAGAATATTTACCGTTCGAGGAAAAATACTAGGAAAGAAAATGCGAGTTTGGAAAAGACTCGAAGTGGTGTTATGAAAACAAGAAAATTGACGAATTAATAAAATCAGTCCGGGGAACGATAATATAAAACATGTAGAAGCTACTATATGGAATGGAAATTCAATAGAATGCAATGAAATTACTTCAGTAACATTGAAGTTGAGTTGATGTATTTTTAAATAAAAAAAAATTCTACAATGACCTCGTATCATTAACGCGTAAAAGAAATAAATAAATATTATCATACGCGGCTGTATCACGTTATATTATTAAAATAAATATCGCCCATTACTTACTAATAGAAATCATTTACGTATGTAGTTCATCTTCTTCTTCTTCTTTGATTTGTGACCGTACCGTATCCTGCTACTTAGGCCAGAGGCACGGAAGGAAACGAGTTAAGAACTAGATTAGAGGAAGGATGTTTGTGATTTGGAGGAAGAGGAGAAGTTTAGTCTCGGCGGAAGAAGTGCGTTGTAATATGTTGGGAAGGTTGTGAGGAAGGCCAGCAATTGAAAGGTATATGCTGAACAGGAAACTAGGATGTGAGTGATGGTAAAAGGAGTATTGCATGCCAGGACATGTAGGCCGACCTGGTGAACAGGAACTGATTAAGACGTGTGTGTGTCCGGACCGAATGCGAAATGGGACCACATCTTTCCGTCTGGACGTTGACATTACTGGGTTTGTGATGCTACGATCGTAATAAGGAAGGATGGAGAATCGTTCTATTGCTATCGAATTCATCTTGTTCTAAATATGGATCGGTTATATTACATAAATCTGCTGCCGCTGTGTCAGCTTCATTGTTTGCATCAATATTGCGATGTCATCCACGCAAGTAGAATTTGTCGATTATAAGTAAACGATTTTTTTAGTATAGTTTTCGCAAACGGATGCTGATGTTCGTGTCTATTCTGTATGTTTCTAACTGAACTAAGAGAATCTGTACAAATTAATACAGATCCGATTTTACAATAACAATTGCGCAGGAGATTGAATATAACTCTGACGACTTATGTAGTTAATAATAAAGGTGAATTTGAAACAATTTAATACGCTTAATTACCTACTTGATAAAAAACGTTGAAATACAGAATAAATTTAATTCCAATCAATTTCTCGTAAGAATTTTGCAATTAACATCATTTACTTATGACAATAAGCAACTTGTCTTTTTTCTTTTCTTAAACATAAAGAAACATAAAGAAACATAACCATTCCTCCGGAAGATATTACAAGACTCGAAATGGTGTTTCGTTACGTTGTTGGTACCATTGACAAGGGGGAATTGTTTTTAATCGCGGTGCAAAAGAATCGAGTATTCGAAGGTTACAGCAACGCAGATTTCGGAGGAAGTTCCAAGACGGGTCGTTCAATTCGGAGCGTTTTCGTTAGTTATGCAGAGGGAGCTATTTCCTGGATAAGTCGCACGACCGGGATCAGTTACAGAGCCTACAAGTGAAGCAGAATTGGTTGCAGTTGGCGAAGTAACGAAGGAGATAATTAGGCTAATTAGCGAAATTACTTACTCGATAGAAAAACTTATTCTACACATTAATAATGTAGCAACTGTTTAGCTGAGAATCATCCACCGAAGGACCAAATTCAGAGAATGCATTTTTTCATTTTGTCGATGATAGATTGGATATTGAAAAAGTGTTATCCGAAGAGCAGATTGCGTATGACAAAACTATTGGCAAATTATACGTTTAACAGTTTCTTTCTATATACTAAATGCGAATAAACGTGTCAATATCTAAAATTGCCGAAATATCGATTTCATAGGTGAACATAATCAATTGGATGTGCGGCGTAATGATATATATAAGAGAGATTTTTGTAAACAGAGAACATATTGAGAAAATGTTACGAGAAAAAATAGCGGCATTAACGAAATACGGCTAGTAAACGGACAATTATATTATTCCGAAGAAGCTTTTAAACCGCGCACCGAATGAAATGCCAAATGAATAGACTCGGTAGACCCCGAAGCTAGAGATAAAACTGGAATTACAATAGGAAAAAAGTATTATTACCCTATTAAATTATTCGAGGCTCGTGACGCAAGAAAAAAAATTAGGAATTTAAAAATGATTACGTCGATAAAAATATACGTACAAAAATACTTTAAAAAAAAAAAAATGTATTAATTTAAACGGAATTATTAGTAGTAGTATTTTTGAAAATAAATATAGGAATTTATTTTCATTAATTTCTATCAAAATACATATCGAATAGATAATATACATTTATACCGTCAAACACTTCTGCGGTTATACAAAAAATAATTATGCAAAAAATTAAAGAATTTTCACACTTTTTTTTTCTACGAAATTTTTTATAATCTCATTAATGTCTATTTCTCGTAAGAATATATCTGAGTTCCGCGCACTCGCGATTGTCGAATAATTTAAGCGATCTCGAGACGTCGATGTTCTTAATACATTTTTTCGCGATAAACAATCCGGAGACTGGATCATTCACCGGTTACGACTCTCACCGTTTCAACATTCGGATATTCACATTCTGATTCACAAACTTGTATGCCGTATCTCAATGCGGATTCGACTATTGCAATATATACCATTCTCATTCGAAATTTCTTAATGTATACAGTACGGCATTATTTATTTCGGTTTATTTCACACTTTTTTTTGCATTTGTACGTTCCACCTCCCAGTTTCTTATCTATCTATATATCTGGATATTTGTGATTTTTAACAGTTCTATTATGCTGGAACGCAAAACATCTATCATTGTCCATTCAGTAATACGCGAAATTTTGGCTTATACAAAACTCATCATTTTCAGCCGCATACATGTTACTTTTAATGTATTAACTGTAAAATTAACGTCGTGAACCCGTCCGCTTTTGTCTAAAAGATTCGTAGACATATTGTTGTGTCACTTTAATTCTTCGCCCAGTTCATTATCTTTAATTCATTTATTATCTGCATGTTTTCGTTTTGAATCTATACATCTACTATTTACTGAATAATCTCAAATAATGCGCAAGTACGGTCCTATAATATTTAATATCACATTATGATGTCTTAACGGCTCTTCCAATGGTTCGTTATAATAATTTAGCACCGTTTCAACATTCGGAAAAGATTCTCGAACTCCTTTATCTAGAATTAAATAATACATCGTTCACTCTTTATATTGAAAAAAAAAACATTTTCAATAGTTTATTTTTGTGAAGCGGCCTCTAATTGTGTAGGGGCGTTGGGCCAGTGCCCCAATTGTAATGTAAATCCGGCCCTGTTACGGACGTAGTTTATACTGGTTACTATCGAGTAGAAGAAGGTATGCAAACGACGGTCTGTTACTATAACATCGCGATAAACGCTATATGATAAACACGAGTTGAGAAAATAAATGTGTGTTAATTAAATACGGAATAAATGCGTACGAAAGTGAATGTAACGAATTCGATGTAAAAATCCTCACATATATATATACAAACGGAAAACATGTTATTATTATAAACAAATATGTAAGTGTGATTTTAGATATAAGAAGAAGCTCTTTATTTCATAGTGATATACACATAACAAGATTCATATATACCTTGTTAACTAATATAGAAAATTATCGAGGCAAATGTTAGTCTACAGGAACAAAACAAAAACCTGCAAGGAAATAAATAAAATATGGTGTAAAAAAAACCCACAAAAATATATCACATACGCGCATACATTTACATACATATGCACACACATGCACACATACAATATTAACTACACCAAATAAATAATCGACGTAGGAAATTAAATGAGTAATGCTTAATTATACGACGTTTCTATATAATGCATGGTGAGGCTCAATCGTAATCACCTACGAAATTAATTAATCTATTTCGATGTATTTGTTGTACAACTTTTTCTCGATAATTTACTAATGTAAGAATATAGATTAATTCGGAGTAATTCTGTATAACTGCGGCGATTTAGTATAATTCTGCAATAGTGATTTTGAATCGGTTGTAATTACTTAAATGTATCGTTAGATTATATTTAGCAAATCTGTCGCCGACAAGCAAATGTATATGTATATATAAAAGCGCGAGTTATTAACGTCAAAGGTAAGAAAAATATGTTAGACGCGTCCGAAATGCGGATTTACCGACGATTGTTAAAGATATCATGAACAGGTCTCATTTAGAACAAGAAGTTGTTAAAACAATGCAATATAGACAGGTTGACTATCGTAGAAGATATCGCGAAAAGAAAATTAAAATATACAAGTCACAAATTTCGGAAAGAGGGGCTGTTTATGTCGGCAGTACAAGGAAAAATACTATTTGGAAAACAACAAAAGGAAGGAAAAGATTGGAATATGTAATATCAAAGATCGGACTCGATAGTGCCGGAGAAATAGTAGCTGCAGCAAGATTTGTAGGAAAATATGAAAAGGCCTACACCCTTGACGACGAGCGACCTCTTTTGAAGGGGATGCAAATTGATGATGATAATATATATATCTATATATCTATATATATATATATATATATATATATATATATATATATATATATATATATGTTAACAGATAGATGACATACATGGGAGTAGCCAACCCTACACGTTGTTCATCATCATTATTATTAAAAATTATTCCCAGGGATTCGGATAATTCGTCTCGCAAGCTTTAAGTAATAAGAAATTGTTCGAAAGTTCGTGTATTTAAATTACACAAATACACGTTGTTGTTTTCCCGTTTAGTGTTAGGTAGTATTAGTAGAAGTAGTAGCGATGACGAAATAATAAATATACGACAGTTCTAATAAAATGTGTACATATATATATATACTTCTATACTAAAATAGAAAAATGTACTGTCTGTGATTTTCGAATAGTTTCATTATAATCACTGCATTGGACTATTTTTATTACACATAACAAAAAAATCCGATTTTTACAATTTTTATCTGTCTGTGTGCCTGTCTGTCTGTTCCGATTTAACTGAAAAACTATTAAAACAATAAAATGATGTAATTCGCCTAGCTTATAACCTACTCATCTTTGTTTCGCATTGATATCGCAAATAGGACTGAAATTACAACAATTTAAACTTTTTAACGAACGGATATATATATATATATATATATATATATATATATATATATATATATATATATATATATATATATACGTGTAGTACATTGCGTTAGGGTCGTTGACGAAATAACAACGGATATATATATGTGTACTAAATTAATTGCATTAGGGGCGTTGCCGAAATAACGAGCGGAGATATATATATACGTATAACTATACTAATATATAAACCTGTTAAAAGACAGAGACAGCGATATGGTATTAAAAAAAGATGAAATTCGCATAGATTATAGCCTACATTATCGGATTCATTCTCAGCTTTGTTTTACATTGATATCACAAATAGGACTGAAATTACAGCAATCTAAACTTTGTAACGGACGGATATATATATATATATATATATATATATATATATATATATATATACACGTATATATGTGTGTATGCTATACTAATTGCATTAGGAGCGTGACCGAAATAATGAACGGATACATATATATATATATATATATATATATATATATATATATATATATATATATATATATATATATATATGTAAGAAACACGCTTGATTTTATTTATGTATTTTATTGCATCTACCCAAGAAATCGAAAATACATGATATAACAAGCGCGAATCAACGAAAACGAAATAATCTCCTTCCTCTCATAGAGAGATTACAGAAACTAAAGCAACGATATTATACGCGGGAGTCGACGAACGGAAATCGAAATAATCTTATCTCTCTCGGGGAGAATTACAGAAACTAAACGAACTATTTACATACGACCGATAACATATAAACGACGCTGTTATCTTAAATACGATATACTCGTACTTTACATCCCCACCGACGGAGGAAATCAAGTGGGAGTATCAAAGGAAGCTGGATAAAGTTTGGATACATGAAAATAATTTGATTCAGTTTTTCGGAATCCTGAGTTAACTTTGTAAATTGAATTTGAGATTTTTTCTAGAATATCAAAGGGGCCAGTTCTGATTTCATCAAGTTTCTTTCGATTTAGACTGTTTTCATGAGACACATATACCAGATCACCTACTTTAAAGATCGGAATTTTTCGGTTTTTGTCGAATCTCTTTTTATTGATTTCATGTATTTGTTTTGAGTTTTCAAAAGCTTGTATCCTGTCTTTATCCAGGTTTCTTTGAACTTTACAATTATTTGGAATAATATTTACATCTATACCATTTAGTAGATAATTAGGAGTAAATTTAGTAGATGTATGAATAGTATTATTATATTCTTTAACACACTGTTCTGCAATTACAGACCATGGTTTTTTACGATTCGATGAGTTTTCGTTAATTTTACATCTAATGCGATTAATTAAGGTTTGGTTTAATCGTTCATTTAAACCATTTGAAAAAGCACAATCGACAGCAGTGAAAATTAAGTTTACATTATATTTTTTTAAAAAAGATTTAAATTCATTCGAATTTATACCGCTGTATTGATCGGTTAGTAGGGTTCCTATTTGAATACCTCTTGACAAAATTTTATTCAAGAGAGCTATAAAATCGTACCTTTGTTGGGGTTTTTGATGTAAGAATAAAGGCATAACGAGTAAAATGATCCGCAAGTATATGAAGAAACCGTTTCGGTGAGTGATTACCACCGAAACCACCTACCGTATCTAAAGACATTATCTCATAGGGGCGAGTAGCCGGACCTAGTTGAGAAAGATGACCATAAGCGAAAGGGATCCGCGATTTATTTTTTATACAAACTTCACAAGATTGACAAAATTTCGCTATTAACTTTCTCATGTTTTTACAAAAATAAAATGGCGATATCTTTAATTCAATTTGTTTTGAACCAACGTGGCCAAATATATTATGAATTTTTGTAATTAGTTCATGACAAAATTCTGTAGAAATAAGTATTTTATTAGTATTTTTACGTTGAGTGTAAAATATGTCGCCATGTTTTACTATATTGATATTTGATGGAAAGTTATCTTTAAATTTACTTTGATCTTTAATTATTTCATTAAATTCAATAAAGTTTACAATCTTAAGATTATCTGGAAATTCCAGGGCATCTAAAACGGGATTTCGAGAAAGACAATCAGCTTCGATATTGGTATTACCTGGGACATATTTTACTTTAAAATTATATTGCGACAAATAAAACATCATATGTCCCAACTCTTCATCAGTTCGAGAATGTAATTTTAAATTTTTTAAAGGTTTATGATCGGAGTAGACAACAAATTCGATATTAATAAGCCAATACTGCCAGCACGTTAAGGCTTCTTTAATAGCCAAGCATTCAAGAAATATGGCTTTTTTACGTTTTTGATATTCGTTTAATTTTTTTGAAAAATGAGCTACTGGTTTAAAGATACCATCATCCTGTTTCTGTTTTAAAATTGCTCCTATACCGGTGATGCTGGCATCGGTTTGTACAATAGTTTCTCTAGTAGGATTAAAAATAGCGAGACACAGCTCCGAGCAAAAATAATTCTTTATAGAATTAAAACTCTTTTCACATTCGTCAGTCCAATTAAAAATGACGTTTTTACGAAGTAAATTGTGAAAAGGTTCAAGAATCTGAGTTATGTTAGGTATGTAATTACGATAAAAATTTACTTTACCTAAAAATTGTCTGATATTTTTTTTATTCTTTGGGGTTGGAAAATTTCTTATAGGGAGTACGTTATCATTAATAGGTTTCGTTACGTTATTTTCTATTATATGACCAAGATATTTAACACTGTTTTTAGCAAAATTACATTTTAACAATTTAAGTCTAAAACCTTCTTTAATGATAGCTGATAATAATTTGTCAATATGTTCTAAATGTTCTTCAAACGTTACCGAAAAAATTAAAATATCATCAATGTAGTTAATACAGAACATATCTAAGCCATTTTTTCGAATTATATTTCTCAGAATTCTCTGAAAAATCGCTGGTGATGTTTTTAATCCAAAAGGTAGACATTTCCAATTGTAATGTCCGTTTTGTGTTATAAACCCTGTTTTATAATAATCTTTGCTGCGAAGAGGAATGGACCAAAATGCACTATTTATGTCAAAAACTGAAAACCATTTACAATCTCTAGTTTTAACTATTAAATCACCTATTAAAGGAAAAGGTTGGCTTTCTGGAACAATCAGTTTATTTAATTCAGTAAAATCAATACAAAGTCTATTTTTTTTATTTTCATCTTTTTTATATGCTAAAGTGACAGGTGCTGCAAAAGGAGAGGTTGATTCTTCAATAAGGTTAGCAGATAATAATTTAGAAATTTGAGATTCAATTTCTCTTTGATCTTCAATAGAGCACCTGTACGGTTTTTTTGAAACATATTTATGTTCAATTAATTTTATCGTAGCTTCATGATTTGAAACTGTACCTATATCAAATTTATCTTTAGCAAAAATTGCTTTATGTTTAATTATAATATCTTCGATATATTTTCTTTTTTTACTGTTTAAGTGATCCAAGTTTGCATCAAAATCTTTTACGTTAATGAATTCATTAAAATTAGCTTGAAAACACTCATTTACTTTAATATCATTGTCTTTAATATTTACGTTCATTTTTTTAAAATTATTTGATTGTAAAAATCCAGAAGCCTTTTGAAAAATTTTTAGGTTTTCGTCTTGGCATAGTCTGAATTTTTTTATTAAATCCAAACCAAGGAGAAAATCATGATGAAAGTATTTACTTTTAACGACAAATACTGATATATTATGACAAATATTCATTACCCGAATACATAGTTCAACAATTCCACACACATTACTGATACCACTGACCATTCTAAATTTACTATCATCGGTTTTCGAAATGGGAATATTATTTTTGAATAAAAATTGAGAGCTTACTAACGAAATATTAGAACCGGAATCATAGACTCCTCTACATCTTTTTGTATCATTAATAAGCAAATCTACTGTGATCAGTGGTATCATTACAAGTTTTTTTGATTGCTAACTGTCGAATTCAATTCAGATTCTATTTCTAAATTATTAACAGATTTTATTCTATTTGGCGATTTATCGCGGAACCAGCATAGGTTTTCTGGGTGAAAACGGGTGCCTTTATTATGTTTTTCACAATTCGAGCACGGTTTCTTATTAAAGGGAGTTGTCTTTTTCGTTCTTTCCAGTGTCCCTGAGACCACTGCTCTGTTTCCAACTTGCTCTGAGGAACTGGTACATTTCATAGGTTTACTCTCAAATTTTTTTAATTTTTGGATTAAAACTTTTATTGACGTAATAGAGGATCGACTTAATGCATTCTGAATCTGAGTAGGAAGTCCAAGGACTATAAGATTTAACTTCATATGTTCAGGAATTTCGTGATCTAATTCAAGAAGCATTCTTTCCTTTTTAATAGTAAAATCAATGTACGAACCATTTAAGTATCGAAATTGATATGCAAAACGAATTGGTTTCCATGAAACATCACCAAAAGTGGAAATTAAATCTTCTTTCCACAATCTCCAGGCTGCGTTCATACCAAGTTTCCTTTGTGTATTCAGAAACAAATCATTTACTGATTGGTCTAGGCAGCAACGAAAAACTTCTATTAACATTGATCCTTTTAACGAAAACCGACCAGCTTCTTTCTCAAAATTATCGATCCAGGACTCAACATTGTAGTTTCTGGTTGAAAATTTTTCTACAAAAAAATGTTTCATAATTTCTTTTAAGGAATCTTCTTTCTTTTCAACAATTTTATTTAAACAAGAAATAAGTTCATTCATTCCCATATTTGATTCCGTCGGTTGCGATAAAGAAGGTTCGAATTCAGGCAACAAGAAATTATTAAAAATAAAATTACCTGCTTCATCTCGATAAATCTTTTCTGCTTCTGAAGAAAGTCTTACATTTACGTGTCTATACTGACCTCGGGACTTGATAGAATTAACTATACTCTTGATAGGAGGATATTCTGCTACGCTCTTATGGTGGCACAACGCTTGAAATTCATCAGGAAAGCTGAACCAAGTAACACCATTTGCTGCTCTGATTCTTTTGAGTTTCAAAATCGTTGTTTTTTCCGTAGCACTGCTGGCTTCTGCCACAATAAAAAACTGATACACCGACATATGTACAGTTTTTATTGTATTTTCGATTTGTAAGAAACACGCTTGATTTTATTTATGTATTTTATTGCATCTACCGAAGAAATCGAAAATACATGATATAACAAGCGCGAATCAACGAAAACGAAATAATCCTTCCTCTCATAGAGAGATTACAGAAACTAAAAGCAACGATATTACACGCGCCAGTCGACGAACGGAAATCGAAATAATCTTATCTCTCTCGGGGAGAATTACAGAAACTAAACGAACTATTTACATACGACCGATAACATATAAACGACGCTGTTATCTTAAGTACGATATACTCGTACTTTACATATATATATATATATATATATATATATATATATATATATGTTCTTTTTACCTTTTTTATAATTCAGAAAAAAATTACTTATTGCATTATTTTATTTATAAGCCTACACTATAATTGGCTTTTAGCTGTTGTGTGGCTTCATTAAATAAATAAATAAATAAATAATAATAAAATATGTGTTACACCCCCTACCAACAGGATGAATACCACCAATCTGTTTATGCGATCAATGGTCAACATGGAAACATCATATACAGATGAAAAAAAATGAATTAGATATTCCAGTTAAAAAAATGTAATGGCTGATAGGAGAGACAGTGTACTGACGACAGGTAATAAACGCTTAATATATACAGTGATTCTAAGACCTGTCTGGACCTAAGTATCGTTGGATACTTGTCCCTTCATGTTCAATTATCTTAAACGTTCTGCTAAATGTCCTTGATACACAGCTCGCAGTATTATAAAATAAAAAATAAACATATATATATATATATATATATATATATATATATATATATATATATATATATATATATATATATAAATATATATAGTGACAGGGATATGATGTTAAAAAAAATAATTACACAGCCGAAGCCGTGAGCAACTTCTAGTATATATATATATATATATATATATATATATATATATATATATATATATATATATATATACATATATATTTTGATATATATATATATATATATATATATATTTCACGTCGTGGACGCTAAGTTATGAAGAAACTGATACGTATAGAGTTGTTTAAGTATAATATTGCTCTTAAATCCTGTCTTTTTCTGCGCCAATTTATTATGAAATTTATTATATATATATATATATAATATATATGTTTATATTTTTTATCCAATTTATGACGAATTTACCTTTTATGATTGCCCTCATTGTCGTCAAGTTATTATGCATTTCATCTCGGAAATTAGCAATTTATAAAATTTATAAAATATTATGGAATAAAATCGTTGCGAGCCGTCAAATTGATTAAGAATCCACACAGTTTGAAGTCAACCTACGACCTTGTTTCACCGATGCGACGTAGTGTAGCCGCTAACTTCTCCATACGGATTTTTTCATGTAGTTTAGGCAGATTCTTGTTTCGCATTGATCCCCGTTTCTTTAATCATTTAGTTCTAGGAGTACTACGATATGATTTGTATTTGTGGTCGTGCGGTGGTGTTAATGCTAATCGCCGAGGTCGGTACGTTTATTATTATTTATTTATTTATAAACTAATTCGGAAATGTAGACTTATTTAACATTTATAAAAACGAACCGCAATGAAATAGAAAATAATTTAGGTTTAACGGACCCGTCTGTTGGACATCGTCTCATTTTTAATATCACAAATTCAGTTAGTACGTCCAAATGTTTGAAATTGCGTTTCTGTATATTACGGCGCGTTAAGAGCTAGGGGGGGGGTACCGTGGAAATTGATTATAAATATAAAAAAATATACGCGCAAATAAAGTAAACTTTAAAAATATAAAATTTTAGCGGAGAATAATATGTGTATAATAGGCTGGTGCGCAACGTATAAGTATATATAGATATATCAGTGTCATTACGTTATTCCACTACAAGTAGGATATGATAATAATAATAATAATAATAATAATAATAATAATAATAAATAGATAAAGGAGGAAAAAGTTAGTATGTTCGGAATGACGTCAAATATGGGATAATAGCCAGGTTAACAGGGAAATTTTGGAAATAAACGGCGTGTATAACCAACAACGGATGATCGCGTGATTATCGATATATGTATACGTGTACTCGTTAAAAGATAAGACATTCGTCATATTAGGTATCGTTTTAGAGATCGAATTAGTCTCTCGTAATATAGTCAACCGAACCGCTCGTACGTGATGAGATCGTTCGGAATAAAATCGGAAGATCGAATTTTTTTTTTTTAAATTATAATATAAATAAATTCATCCGCGTTAATGAGTAAACTCTAGTCAGAGAAGAAAAAATTATTTTAAAATAATTCGCGGGTTACCAACAAAAAATACTGTAAAAGTAGGGAATTACGACAACTGTGATAATATATCGATCATACCTGCGATACCAGCGGGTCGTACGGTTTTTTTATTTTATTTTCTATTGTATGTGATTAATTTATGTGTGTATATATATAAATTTTATGAATTTGCGTGAATATGCTCTATGTTATTTATAAATAACTGTCTATGAATTGTCTTTCGTCTTATCGAATGTGTAATAATAATAATAATAATAATAATAATAATAAAAGCGTAGTCGAATTATAACGAGTATTAGTCATTCGATCGCAATATCATTGGTTGTTGATTCTACACGTAAACATTTAGTTTATACCGAAAATTTTAATTACGTTGAGAATATATAATCTCCTTAAAATATCAATTACGTAAAAAAACAAAATTTTATAAGAACAAATTTAAATAGTATATTACGTTAAGTCGGAATTTGATAAAATACATTTTATAAATAAGTTAGCCGTTAAATCTGTATAGTATTCTGTACTGGCGACCGCGATATTTAAAATTTGCTTTATTAGGCTATTGTATAATACGATTTAAATATCAAATAATTTCACCTCCCCGGTAACGTCGTAACCGGGCAACCGAGATATAATTTACTGCTCTATATAGAGGCAGGGTGAACGTTGTAACTCGGAGATCGATGACGGGTTAGTACGTTATAATTTGGCTGACCACGACGACGAGATACGTCATAATACATATATATATATATATATATATATATATATATATATATATATATATATATATATATATATATATATATACGATAAATGGCAAGTACTTTTAATAATAATTATGAATCTTTTATTTTTTTAAATTTCGTTTAAGTGATCATCATCCATCCTTAGAGTGTTATGGATGTAGTTAAAAACACACTAGAGGTCTCTTATGGTAAATTCTAAAAGCAACAAACTTAATTTCGCTGTTATTTTTTATAGCTGACTTATGTAAGTACATTACGATTTTTTTTTTTAACGTACTGGAAAATCCGTTATTGATAACCAGGTCTATGGGCTTAGTTATGTGAGACTCCTATTCGCTAAAAACCACCACAGTGCTTATCTAATTTAATCGTACAGTAAGTACGATTGTATAACGAGAAAACCCGTCCGTCGGTTGCCTGTCCACTACAAGTCTTTAAATACAGCATCCGCACAACGCAAGCTGCGCGCACACTAATTATAAGAACACAACTCGTAGATTACACGCGTCACATTTAATAATAATAATAATAATATATAACCATGCAACACAAAATGAACGCTAATATACTACTACACATACACACACATGGTACCACCCTGTATTTAATATGGGAACTAAATTGTTATTTACTTATTTACTAGTAAAGGGAATACGTTCTAACTAAAAGAAAAACAAAAAAGAAAAAGCGGTAGGGGTAGTTTTAGTCGCTATACATCGTGAGTGGGGTAGAAAAAGGGATTCCTCTAGAACGGAGTCTTAAGAGAGCTCCTTAATTGGATCGATAAATCGGTACGGAATAATACGAAAAGGACCTAAACGTTATCGAAATGCGAAGAAAAAGGACAAACTCTAATAAAAGTCTTATACACCGAGCGAGATATTACGTTTATCCGCAGGTTTAACAGGGTCGTGTTTAATAAAATTTGGTCGGTCCGACAGGGACGATAGTGGACTTTATGATAAAACGTACAAGTTTACCGACCACTTCTAAATAAGATATTTTGGCCGGTATTTTTATTTTAAATGTCGAATATATCGGAGAGTAGTGATTTTATTAATTATAAACCAAAAACAAAATATCAACACCGTTTAATCACTATTAAGTTTTTTATTGCGCAAAGCTTTTCGACAATTACGTCATTTTCAAGCACGCGCAATTAAATTATTACATATGAATTACCAGAAATGTTTATATAACGACAACTTAAAATTTAATATACATATTTCACTAACCAGACGTAATTTCAATTTTAGATTTATTTACAATAAATTTTATTTATAAAACAGATTTTGAAAAATAATTCTTCATCGAAATTGATATATATATCGCCAAACCGGGTTCAGGTTCCATTAAATGTTGAATATATTCGAGAGTGCAGTGATTTTATTAATTATAAACCAAACAAAATATAACACCGTTTAATCGCTAAAAGTTATTTTATTACGAAGCTTTTCGACAATTACGTCATTTTCAAGCACGCGCAAATAAATATTGCATATGAATATGCAATATTTGACGTAATTGTCGAAAAGCTTCGCAATAAAAAAAATTTTTGTTATATTTCGTTTGGTTTATTTTTATTTTATTTATTTAGTAACTTCGATACTATCCTACAATAAACAATTAAACGAGGAAAAAAAAGTAGTTAAAATCGCTAAATTTTTATTAAAAAAAAGACCACGATTAACCCTTCCGACTGTAGTGTTCCCAAATGGGACAACTGTAAACCTTTCAGGCTTGATATCCACTATATGATACATGAAATTTTAATTCGAATCAAATGTTTCATTTTTTGGCTGACGTGAAACGTCTCAATTTTAAAAATACCTGTATAAATACCTCGAAAGTTATTTATAGGTCACATAAGTAACTGTTTAAAATTGATAGTTTTGTGTCAATATTTTATGATGTACGACTGAAAGGGTTAAGCCATTATCAAACGGATGTTTAAAAAAAATGACGAATTATAAAAAAATGTGCGCAAATTATAAAATATATAGAAGGAAAAAACAATAGCAAAAGGTAAAAAAATGTAAAAAAAAAAACTGTAGTTTATTAAATTTACAATGTTATAAAAAGTATCCGAGCGGAAAAAATAGATTCGATAGTAAAATAATCCGACAGTCGATTATTTTATAATCAAATCTGACTTTTCATTTTGCTATTATTTGTAACGTTGCATATTTAAATAAAGCTAAATTTTACTTGACTTTTCCTTTTATATATACATAGATTTTTAACAATTGTACCTCGGAAAGCTTTGTGTCTTTATATATATATATATATATATATATATATATATATATATATATATATATATATATATAGATACATTTAGTGATTTTAATTAGGTTCTTAAGTGTAACTTCTATTGGCACGTTATATATTGGGAGTTAAGCCGTAAAACGAGCGAGCGAGCAGAAATAATGGGCGGATATATATACGTATATTACACACACACACACACACACACATATATATATATATATAATTCGGCTGAAGTAAAAAATTTACACAACAGTTAGTAAACCAGTTGCGCTGTATGGCGGTGAGTATTGGCCGGTAACAAAGCGTGAAGAACAAGCGGTTCATGTAATGAAAATGCATATGTTAAGACGGTCAATGGCCATCCGTTTAATCGAACTAGAAACGAACGAATCTGCAGTGGGAGTTGCGCCTATTGCTAGCAAACTACTCCGTAAAAGCCGACTAAGGTGATATGGACACGTGCTATGAGCTAGTTCACTGATATCGGTAGCGCATATGTTTCAGTTTCCTGGTAAAAGACCAAAAAACAATAAACTTCTATCCCGGTTGTGATGGTATTATCTATAGAATACTACACAAGCTTCCCTTCTCTGCCGTTACCATGTTCGTAAATTATTTTTACTATTTCCTTAATACTAGTTCCTATCCTGAAAGCTGGTTAGAGTTTCATGTGGTCGGTCCCTGTTAATAAATCTAACTCATATCGTCCTATATCTCTTGCTTCCTGTGCTTGAAAAACAATATGAAAGATTATTAAAGAACAGAATTGTTTGGTAATTAGAAAATAATAATTTGTTCCCTCATGGAATGTATGGCTTTCGAAATAATATTAGTTCGCTAAATTGCGTCTCTCATCTGGTAATTTACAAGTCTTTCGATATCAACCAAATACTTTTGCTTGTTTTCTAGATGTAACTAATACTTTTAATACAATTTCAATTCCAATGCTTTACGATACACTCGCCTCATTAAAAGTTTCTCCTTTCTTCGTCAATGTCATATGTAAATTATTCACAAATCTGATTCTTATTTTCAAATATTCGTCTGTCACCAATCCTTTCATCGGGGTGGTAAATTTAGGTCTGTCCGCAAGGATCTGTTTTAAGTCGGGTTTTATTCAATATCTGCATGTTTAAATTATTTCAAGCCTGTCCTCGTAATAGCATTAACATTTTATCCTATGCTGATGACATTGTTCTCCATAAAACTAATTCTGATCTTTCAGAGGGCATTAAGTCATTAAATAGTTCTTTAGATTTAATCAGTAATTTATTAAATAACATGGGTTTCGCTCTTTCTTCACTTAAATGTGTTTCTATTATATTTTCTTACGTACACCATTCTGTACCCGGTTTAATTGTTGACAATTATTGCGTTCCATTTTCCACATCGTGCAGGTATTTAAGTTTTGTCTTTGATTATAGACACAATTGGTGTATATTGAAAAGCTTCCAAATGAACAAATCTTTTAAAAACTCTATCGCATACAACTTGTGGGGCTGATCCTTTTATTTTACTTCTTTCGTATCAATCTTTTATTCGTAATGTCACACCGGTGTGTAAGCAATAAATGTAACGAGGTATGTTACACAAAGAATGCATTGGAATAATCACCGTAATGTTACACACTGCTCCAGCCCTTGATCTTCCTCGTCTACCCCGGTTTTTATGATATCGAAATACAAGTGGATCTGCTCCGTGGTTTTATGTGTAGACTAGGTTTTGGAAAAAGTCGTTTGCTACGCTTTTTCAAATGCTTCTCGTTGCTTCACATCCTTCAGATATCCACTGTATCGCAGACGCAAATCATATTTTCCTCGAATGTTCACATCTCCTCTCGTGACACCTTCTATAATCACCTCATATTACACGTTCATTTTCCTGTCAATATACCTTTCTTACTCTCTACACGTAACATGTATACCTTTCTGGATTAATTGTAACATGCTCATAAACATTAAGATAATTTTATTTTGTTTAAATTATGTTATCAAGTTTAAGGGATAAACCGTTGCAAAATTCCCCCACCCGCAAAAAAATAATCATAATTGAGAGCTGGTATGCGTCGGTAATACAAAAGGACATCTACAGAGTTGGCAGAGATGTGGAAGGACAAACAACTACGTTCACCGCAAAACTTCGGTCGGAGATGGTGCAAAAGATGAAGAATATATATATATATATATATATGTATATATATTTAAATAACGGGAAATAATTTGTATGAAAATTACGAATTTTAAAATTTTGGGACCAGTCCGAGTACGCCCTTAGAAAATTTTGGAAATTTTGATTTTCTTTTTCTTGATACTTATATTTAAATGTGCGTTGGAAATTTCAGTTGGACCGTATTAATCGTTCGAATATTACTAAGGTATTTGTTTTTTACTCTATATGTGTTCGGTAAATAAAAATAAAACTTTATAAGTTATCGGATCTTCCGGAATTTTTTTTTAAAAAAAAAAGGTGTTTTTTGTTTTAAAAACTGGGCGTCCACAGCGGTTTACCCATTACAAAAAATAATAAATAATAGCCTTAATATGTAACTATACGAGTATTCTACAGTCTATAATAAACTTATATAAGTAAATGTAAATGTCCAAGTTGCGGATGGAGAGAAGGAAAGGAATATTGACTGGGAAAGGAACGTGTACTGAGATGAGCTGATTGTATAAAGTAGAACGAGAAGAGAGGTAGTGAGAACATTCTAGAAAAATGTGATTTGCATCAGCGGTGCAGTGAATATCTGCAGGATGAGAACAGAAAGGAGATGAGATAAGGTGCATACGAAACAGTGAAGCAGGTAACCGATTTTTTCCGAATCGCAGCCTACACATGGTAATAATAAAATTGCGAAGTAGACTAACATGTAATGGGACATTGTAAAACCGGGGAAAACAAGGGAGATCTGGTTGGAGTAGTTTGAACTGTGATGTGGTATATGATTCCAAAGAGTTTTCCAGTATTCTTTATGAGCTGTTTTAATAAGGGAGAGAAAATCGATACAGGGAGTATAAGCAATAAGTAAACTAAGAGGGGAGAAGAATTTAGCGTAGTAATCAGCAAGAAGGTTCCCTGTGATACCAGCATGACCAGGAACCCATGTAAATTTAACAGTTTTACTTCTGATATTTGTCAAAACTGACATTTTTTGTTAACGAAATTCTACACGATAAGTTATTTAAAGCTAGCTGTAGGACGGTAAGATGCTATAGAATGCGGATCTTTACCAGATTTCAGAATCATGACGATCTGTGTACAAACTTATATTTATTTCAGCGTTACGAATGATTCAGATAATAATAAAAATGTATTATTCGGGAGTCCCACAAGAAAGTGTATACTTGGTCCATACCGAATCCCAATATTATTAAACGATATCCCAAAGATACTATTTGCACATGTATAATATGCTGATGACTTAACTATATATGGCAATTCATATGGAATTCGTAACATTCATAAGACATTACAGAAAGCTGTAAACTCAATTTCTAAATTCTATCGGAGGTAGAAACTAAACCTCAATTCTGAGAAAACAGAGGCTATTTTATTCTCAAAAATCACCTTCGTCTGACATTGTGGTGAAATCTGGTCTATTAAAAAAAAAAGTTAAGTATTTAAGAATGATAGTCTAACGCATAATAACGGCGATAATTACACCGTTGATAGAACTCATAAAGCTATCCACATTCTGTACTATCGTTTTGTTTTTTTTTGTTTTTTTCTTATCGGCTATCACGTACTGCTGCTACGGTTAGTTGCACCCGAAAATAATTATCGGATATTGTATAAAGTTGATCGTATCTATATTGCGGAGAAATTGAAGAACTGCTTGTACTGTAATTGGATCATCGGTTAAAACTTCTCTTGTAGTGAACTTGAACTGAACTTTTGAGGTCGGTATGTGGAGTAGTGTAGACACTCGTGAAATAAATATCGGAATGTTAAGGGTGTCTGGACACAGCGATCGCATAATGTTTTGGATCTGTTTTGTTTATAATATAGCCATCAGTCAATGCAGAAGACGAAATAGAATTACCTGTACCTTCCTACTGTGTAAAAGGTATCTACAAAAAGAAAAGGATGAGAACGGATAGTTCTTTAGTTGTAGGAATAATTTATTTATTTTGTGTTTGATGGAAGCGATTGCATTAGATTCGGATATAGAAGTTAACGGATATGGTATAATTCTAGCTGCTTCTTTAGCTGTTTTGTCTGCTAGTTCATTTGATGGAAAACCTGTATTCCATTATAAGATTGTATTAAGAGTAGGGTTATAACGGATTTAAAATTTCTACGGCAACAGGGTGTAATTTAGTAGAGAGTTTTGAAGCGCATGATAAAAGACAGATAATCGGGACATATTGGAAGATTTTTATAGTTTTCAGTGAGGGCAGTTGATATAACGATAACGAGTATTGAGGTGGTAGAGTATAACGCAGGAGATTATCTTCTGAAACTACAGTACAACCATAAAGTTGGTTAGATTCGGATGCGTCGGTGTAGATTTTTGTGTATTCTTTATATTACAGTTTGTGATTATTTATTTGAACTGTAGAAATTGGATATATTGTGGACGGTGTTAAAGACGTGCCGAGTTGGGTGAAGAAGTGCCAAGGAGGATATTGCGCGTGCTTTTCATAAATTAAATGAGAAATTTCTGAAATAGGGAAGTTACCTGGAAGTAGAGAGAATGTTTGAAGATGTATACAAAATTTTTCAACAAGGTATTTTCTTCTTTACAACGGAAGCCATTCTCCATCGCAATAAAGGCTGTTGATTGGGCTGGTACAAAAATGGCTATTCGAATAGCTGCGTTGTATATAGTATCGAGTTTCTTCAATATAGTTTTTCTTAGCTGTTGTACTATATGTACCATCCTATATAT
Source organism: Coronaproctus castanopsis (assembly GCA_032883995.1). Lineage (NCBI taxonomy): Eukaryota > Metazoa > Arthropoda > Insecta > Hemiptera > Monophlebidae > Coronaproctus > Coronaproctus castanopsis. The sequence goes on along the minus strand of CM065054.1, from coordinate 86,157,050 downwards.
AATAAAAAAAAAAAAGTCCGGTATTGAAGATGACGATCCATTTATGTGTTGTATACTGCTACGAGAGGCACCGATACGGAAGCTATAGTTATTGAAACAGGCCAGTTGTACCTAATAACGCTACTGTTGAACTAGCTGCATTTGACTGCAAAAAATTGTTGTTGTAATGCTGATGGAAGATAATAACAGATACGTTCAGCCTTGTACTTTTGGCCGTGCGGCCGAAAGTGTTCTGTCGTTAATTTAACGTTGCTGCAGGAGCAAATCGGTGGTGATTCTCTTCTGATCAAGTAACTGCGAATGAGGAGTATGTCCTAGTAACATACGAGACGAATAACTATTTCTTCATGGCGTGCCGACGAAGGATGAGATGGCCGTAAATTAGTATCAGGTTTGAATGAGCGTAAGTTTGTACAACATATTTCATTTCGCGCGCGGATTTGTTCGTTTATCATGCTGCGAATATCTTTTGGATCTATTGGAAGATAAGTCGCCTCTTTAGCCGCTGTGTCTGCTAGATCATTCCCAGCAATGCCAGAGTGACTTGGAACCCGTATAAATAATAGTTGCAAGGAATTGCCGAATCTCCTCGGCCACCGGATGTTGATATTGGTGCTTATAATTACTGAACAGCCTATGGTAGAATTTCTAACAAAAGACTCTTTTATTTAAATTACAGTCTAGTTTTATAGCATAAAGTTCAGCCGACAGGATTGAAGAATAAGGAGGTAGTGTAATTCTTATTATTATTTCGTTGGAAGATGCTACTGCCCATGCTACACCAGAATTTGACTTGGAACCATCTGCGAATTAATATTTTAGATGATTTCTGTACTCATCTAATATACTAGAAGGGTTATTGCGAAGATCTGTTTGAAGTAACGAAATATTTACTTCCACGTTCGAGATACGATAAATAAAAAATTTATCAATATTACCGTAGTCCGACCCGATTCACATATGTGCGCAATCCGTATGCTCTTGCGTGACCGATAGTACTTATAAAAAAAGTTAGAGATAATGTAAAATCGTTGCTGTAGAATTTCGCTTACAGGATACCACCGAGTGTCATAATTAGATCACTGATTAAAATTTCCGCATATTTTTACGTATATTAGCAAAAAAATATTTCGAAAATTTTACAAAATGTGAGAAAAGCACGATAAATTAAAGTTACCGGTGGTTACGATATGTCGCATATCGACGCGGACGTTAGACGTCGCATAATTAAACGCAGATTTTTATAATTATTTTAATTTAATTTAAAAGTCAATTATGCCATTTTGAGTTTTTATTATGAATCGAGTTTTTATTACGAATTCCTTCTTTTCGTGTAGCTTTCTTTTGCTACGTAATACGTTTATCGTAAAAAAATTTAATTTTAATTTACGCTCCGGCATTTGTGTATTTTTAAACTATTTGTTAAGATTATTTTTATCGAGATACCTAACGAATTTAGTTGTACCATTGTAAAAATTTACTCATTGAAATAAATTTATTTCCTTCTTTAAGAACAACGAATATTTGTTTTTCCTTCTGCGAAAGTTTCGAGGCACTGTGAACTCTATTATCGGCGGTTACTGTTTTTTTTCAAACTAAACCTTTTAATAACGAATAATATTTAAACCCTTTCGGTCACGATGTCCATTATATGGGACATATAAAGTTTTGATGTTAACGAAAATTTTTATACATGAAATGTTTCCATTTTAAACATATTTATATAAATACATTGAAAATTATCTAATATTCACCTAGGAAGCAGTATTATATACCTAAACACCACCGCTATAATAAAATCTATAATTTACCGTTAAGATTTTATAATGTATGACTGAAACAGTTAAAAAAAAAAAAAAAAGATACTAGTAATAATATCAACAACAACAACAACATAAATATATTTGCATAAGTAATAAACATAAAAGAAAATATAATAACACAAGGGGTTACAAACATTGTGTACCGGGGATTACCGCAATAACACAGTAAGAATATAAAGAATAAAGCAAAACAAAACGTTAAATGCTGCAGCAAAAAAATACAAAAGCTGTGACTACAAAATAAACGAGTTTTCTAATTACAAATAATACATGATAATATAGAAACTTAAGTCTAAATTACAAAAATATACTGTTTAGATCGCGAGTTCTGAAATAAATACTATGTAATTGAAAAAAATATATATAAAGTAATAATGATTAATTATGGCGTTTTCTAAGGAAGCGTTAATAGAATTAATAGCGGATTGTAGTTATTAATGTAAATGTACGATGAGTATTTAGCTACATGTAAATTCGTTGGAGGTACAATTTTTTTCAATTCTATTCGATATAAATCAGTAAAAAATGTTTCCTTTTTTTTTACAATCGAAATAATTCTAAACAATTTATTTTATTATATTTTTTAAATTTCAATATACGAGATGTTTTCGTCGATATGCAATTTTATGTAGTATAAAAAATTGCGAAAAATAAAAAATTAAAATCGCACTTTTAAAATTTTATATATTCGTACAGTAGTAAAGATTATTTTTTACAACGTTCGACCTTTCGAATTTCCGGTACAAATCGTCGTTTTCTAGAATTTCGCTCTCACAGTTATTATTTTAATATTATTTTGTTGGATTCTGTACACATTATAGGTCGCCATTAGCACGTTATTACTTCTGTAATATTAAATAATCGAATAATTAAGTAATTAAGTAATTAAGTATCCATCATCGTTAATTTGCGCCGTCTCATTAGAATATTGCTAGCTATTTTTTCTTGTACAACAGTTTGAAACAGTTTGCCGTGTTTCATCTTAACAAGAATTTCTTCTCACCCACCCAGCGCGATATTATTGACAACAGGATCTTTTCTCGTAGTCCGGTCCGTCTGACCACTTTATCGATTTTCTGTACCGATTTTGTACGATGTAAATGAAGTTAACACTGTCGAAAGCGCATATTTTCTTTTCGACGGATTCCTTCATTATCCACGGCTCCGAAGCATAGTGCACTACGGAGACCATAGGTAACATTTTAGGATTTTCAATCCGTAAATTTATGTTCATTCTTTAAGTATACGTTCATTAACCGCACCTATACCGATTCTTGATCTTATTTCTTCGTCGTCCTCTACGTCGCCTGTCAACTCCTACATATTTGTATTTACTTTAAGCTGTACGCCAACCGCAATAAATACGCAGCGGGTTTTTTGATGTGACTCTTGCTATGGGCATGATTCTTGTTTTAACCGAGTTCATTTTCATCTCGTATTTCGCCGTCTCTAACCGATGTATCATTCTCTGTAACCGTTGCGGTGTTTCAATAATTAGCACCTCTGCATAAGTGATACTACCAAATTGTTTACCGTTCACTTTGAATCCTGCCGTTTGTAAGAGCGCGATGTTCGATAATCTCGTCTGTGTAAGTGGTTGAACAGCCTGGGCGCTAACGGACGTCCCCTGTCTTACGCCCCGTTGTATATTACACGTTTCTTTCGTTATGTACGACCCTATTGCTACATTCGAGTTTTGTCGCCGATATAAATTTATAATAAACTGAATGTCTTCTTTGTCGAACTAGTATCTGCGAAGGGCTCGGATCATTTTCTCGTGATTAACTCGAATTCTTTTCCTAGTCGACGAAAAACACACGTACATAGACCGGTTCACTTCAATTGGAAAATCATCTTGAACAATGCGATAGCACATCGCGTGTTACTCCAAACTGTGTTTCATACAGTTGTGTATCAATTTTCTTCACGATTATTCGGTTTATTATCGTGAGTAGCAGTTTCAAAGACATATCAGGCTGAACATTTTCGTGCATTATTCTTTTTTTGCAGTCGCTCCGGTATTTCACCAGTCCGATATATCGTAGGTCTCGCAATAATTTTCTTAAAATTAATAAACTATTGTTTGATCCCGTATGTGTTTATATTATAAAATATGTGTATTCATTTTTGCTTGTGTGTATGTATACGACAGAGTGTAATTTATATTTTTTTAATTTTCAATAAATTATTTTATATATATATATATATATATACATTTTTTTACAATTACGGAACAATTGTATAATTCTATAACTTGCGTCTTATTTTTTTGTACATACATACTACATATATATATATATATATATATATATATATATATATATATATATATATGTATCAATCAGTACATGTATGTGTGTGAGAAATGTCTATCTGCGAGCTTATTTTATCTGTGTCATCGAACCCATTATTATTATTATTGTTACACTTTCCAAACCTGGGTGCCACGCCCCATTTAGTTTTTTTTTTATGTATATCTTGACAATCTAATACGGATTATAACGGACGACGTAATGCGCTCCATGGAGAATTTGGTTTATTTTTTTTATTCATTTTTTTAGCCCAGTCAGTAGCTACTAATGTCGTGTTTTTCTTGTTGTTTTTAAAAGCTATAAATAAAAGAATATCGATCGATAGTCGCGAAAGTTCGGCAAAGTTCGTCTAATATCGCCGTCGTATTTAAAATACACTCCTCCCGCAACCCAGGGACGAAATGATGAAAGTTCTAAATTATTGATTTCGAAAATTCAAAACCTGGCGACCCAAATCGTGCTAGCTAGTTTCTCAGCTTGTAAATCGTAAAGTAATATTAAACGATTCTTATTTAAATTTTTAAAAACCGATAAAATTCACTCGTCTTTTCTCTGCAAATATATACATATTATATATATATATATATATATATATATATATATATATATATATATATATATATATATATATATATATATATATACATATATATATATATATATATATATATATATATATATATATATATATATATATAATCAGATATTAAGCCGATAAGAACATATGCTACACTTTGAGGCCGAGAAGCGATCTTTCTTTAATAGGATGGAATGCAAATTCCCTCCACTCTAGAATTAACGAATTTACATATTTTCTAAGTTCAAATAATGTTGATATAGCTGCTCTATGTGAAACTAAATTAAACTACAAAATGAAAATTAAATTCCCAGGTTGTTATCATGTTTATCGATGTGATAAAAGTAAACGTAGTGGAGGCGTTGCACTAGTTGTACGGGATTCAATTAAGCACAATGTGCTACCAGCACTATCAGCTAAATGTGTAGATACTGTGGGCCTTGAAGTGCAGACGAATTGTGTGTCATTATGCATAGGTCTGTGTTTGCCGATATCCGATGAATAAATTGTACTTTGTAGACGACTTCAAATTAATATTCAGAGCCAATACTCACGCACTATCGTTATAGGAGATTTTAACCGCAAACACAGGGCATGGAATTGTTTCAGTAATGATAACGCGGGTAACATATTATTATCAACATCGACAAAACTGAATTTTAACATATTGTCTCCCCTTGATCACAAGTATAGTCCTCTGCAAGCTAATCACACGCCTAGCGTTATAGATCTAATATTAGTCAAAGGTTTCAACAATATCACAGTCCCTATTTCACTTTCATGTTTATCTTCCAATCACAGTCCTATATTATCTTATGTACTACTTGCTGACAAGCAAGATATACTAATACCAACGCATAATATGTTTCAATATAAAAATGCAGATTGGAATCGATTTAAAACATTTATTCTTAATAATATTAATCTAAGTGAAACTTTTTACAGTCCACCTGCAATTGGCAAAGCTATTGACAATTTTACTCGATTAATTACACACGGTGCTAACCTTTTTATCCCAAAAATTTCAGTTCCTTCTTCAACTTTAAAAACTAATCAGGTTCCATATGATATTATAAGAATCGTTTCTCTTAAAAACTATTATAAAAGAATGGTACCTAAATACAAATTTACACATCGATACATGAAAATTAAACAGATATATTCTTTTTTGCTAAAATTTTCGACATTCTTCTTAAATAATTGTAAAAATAAAAAATGAAACAATTTCTTATCCAAGCTAACTCCCAAAAATAATACCCGGTAAATTTTTAACTAAGCAAACACAATTACTTCCCCCGTTAAAGGGTCCCACAACTAGTCAACTGGTTTATAAATTAAATGGTAAACTGGAATTGCTCGCTAACAATTTTTCAAAAATCAGTAAACAAAACAACAAGTTAGCGGCAAGAACGCATCATTATAAAGTAAATAAATTAAAAACAAATTCCAAACTATTGCAGCTAGCTCCACGGAGGTAATACATATCGCTACGCCTTCAGAAGTTAATAATTAAATCCTCGAAGAATAAGACATCTTCTGGTGTGGAATTTCTGCAACAATGGTTAAAAACTTACCCCCGCAAAGCGATTGTTTATTTAACCAAAATAATAAATAGTATTCTCGTAAATTCTTACTTTCCGGTTAGATGGAAAACATCTAAAGTTATTATTCTACCTAAACCTGGGAAAGATATGTCAAATATAAATAATATTCGTCCCATTAGTTTTTTTTTTTAAATTTAATTTATGCTATTTGTATTTCTTTTTCTTTCCCTTTTTTGTAGCATGTTTTTTTCAAATTTTCCTGTATATTATCATCGTTGCCTTTATGCCTTGCACCTTGTTATTATTATTATTATTATTATTATTGTATTAGCTACTAAGGGTAATTCGGTGTACTTAGTATACAATGTGTTGTATTTCATGTTTACAATTTAAATAAATGATATTTCTTCTTCTTCTATATATCACACCATCATCATCTCTGTCCATTGTCTTACGTTTGAATGTGGTAACATCGTGTATTATAAGGAAATCTGCGTTGCAGTATGTATATATATATATATATATACATATATACATATGTATATATATATATATATATATATATACATGTTTCACATAACGGCTTATACCAATTAAAATTCGAATACTGAGAAGTAAATAATTGAATAAAAGTATACAACTGAATTAAAAGGCAAAAATTTTTTTTATTTTACGTTATTGAAATAATATTTAAAAAAAAAATCATTTATACAACTGCATATACAAGAGATAAACACAGTCACTGACAATATACAGTGGAATTTACGCATAAAACAAGAAAAAAAAACACAATTGTCCACTCATGCACACATATACACACTCGCTACATGGGAAAGTGCTTACGTAATATTCTACACATGAACAGAAATATGTGCGTTTTATATTTTGCCTTCATATTTACATTCGCAACTCTAGCGTTTTATTCTTTAACATAGTTTCATAAGAAATAGGTTATGGAGACTTTTTCATTAAATAATACGCAATTATTGCGTATATTTGGAGACCTGAATCTGTTAACAACTACTAAATTGCTCGATGTATAACTTACTATATGCATAACGGTATAATCTACAACAAAAAAAAAAACACTTTTAACATTGAAAAATAACAAATGAGGCGGAATGAAGTAAAAGAAACACACCGAATTCTCCACGATATTACTGACAGAATCAAAAATGAAACTTCTACCTACAGTAAACACGGGTTATATATATATATATATATATATATATATATAACATATTTTTGTATTAGTTCGATCTTGTTAACCCATTCACAACTGTACACTGGTTATTTCGGCAATACGTTACCTGGTATATTTAATGTCTCGCTTTTGCATCTCAATCGGCCCGGAAATGTACTCCACGGACAGTTAACTCGTAAAACGAGCCAGCCAAAGGCTTATACACATAATAGGCAGGCCTGTTCTCACAGTGTATCCTCCACTCTTTCTCGCATGCTGTACTCATATACGTGTATATTCAGTTATACATACAACCACGTACAGAAATTATGAAATAAGATTTTTTGCGTGTAATCATATATATATATATATATATATATATATATATATAGCGTGCTTCCTCTTGCATACGCGTAATCGGCTGCTTTTCGTTCACTCCCTCCAGTGCGTAACGTACATGTACGAGTTACTGCACTCGGCGGATTCCTATACTGTCTCTTGAGCATGCTTTTCCATTTGTAACGATCGCGTTTCTTGTTCATCTATTTCACTTCGGTTGGCTTTTATATGCCACCTTTTCACTTAATAAACGGTCGACCAGTATTGCTGTGTCCTTCTCCCGGTATTCATTGTATTATTCGCTTTTGTCCATCTTTTATCAGTTCTTCTTTCTACACATTCTATTACACGTTCGACTACAATATTCGGTTACACGTTCTATTACACGTTCGACCACAATATTCGGTACTTTATGTCAGTTGTCTCATCCATTTATTGCAGTAATCCAATATCCCGATTTTCAGAACCCTTTTAGTCCTTTTCCGCCCGAATGTTCGCATCTACTTTCTTTTTTCTTAACCGTTGGGTGTAATTTTTTTTTTTTTTAATTGCTTTAAAACTTCAGTCAAAAACGGTACAGGGATTTTCATGCTAAAAGAGACATTTGGTAATATATAGTAAGCGTTTCGAGGTGCATTCGTAAAGAAATTCAAAACGGAATATTCCACTGATTTGAGATACCCACTACAAAGAGCAATTGCATTTTTTTTTAATTATGCACAAACACACACACACATATATATATATATATCATATATATTAAAACAGTTATAGAAGCCAAATATAAATATTAAAATAATATAAAAAAATAACTCCATCAGTTAGTAAAATAATATAATTCACGCTAAGTTAAAATTCGATAGAACATACTTAAAGATATAACTTAAAACTATAAAACAACAATGCGAATTTCCTCTCGACATACAATCACCATATCGTATCCGTTAATAAGAAAAATTTACACCTGTATTTTACTCTCAGAATATAACCAAAATAGTCGCTATCATTTTTTTCTTTCATTTCAATTAAAATTACTCACAAATATTCCCATGATTTCGATTACGTCATAATTAATATTCGGAGCCAAAGGTAAAACGGTAAAATTTACACCGCAGACCTATACCGGCGCGCGCACACACACACACATACATACGTACATATATATATATAAATAAAATTGTGTTTTTTATTGTTCAATTTAATTTTTTAATTAATTTCACTCTAGAGAAATTATTCGCAAATAATAAGGTTAAAATATTTTGTTGTATTTTTAAGAACACTTGATCGTAAACATAGTAATTAAATATATATATATATATATATATATATATATATATATATATATATATATATATATATATATATATGCCATAAAAAAAAGTATAAATAATATGAATGTATATATATACATATTTAACGATCGAATTATTGAAGTTCATCACTAAATTTAGCTGTTTTAATTTATTAATTTGTACGTCCATCGTTTTCGTTTATTGGTTGTTAGAATTATAGTCCATTTGCCTACTATAATCCGTCACACAATTTAGAGCTATTCAGTTTTTATTCACTAATTTGCAGTTTTATTGTTTCTGTCGATTTGTTGCTAGAAGAACAGTATGTATCAATAAATATATATATATATACAAAAAATATATATAGACACTATTCTCAAAAAGGTCGAGAAAAGTGTGCAACGCTGTTTAATAAGGTTGGAAAATCGTCAAAATCCATTGGTCATAAACTTGCTCGATATTTCAGAAGAGTTGCGAAGATTAGATCGTGTTAAATCAAATGATGTTTTAACAATTTAGGGGAAATAAAGGGTGGAACTATTGAGGTCTTTTGCTTCACATGTCATCTATCATATATCAACTGATTAATGGCCTCCTCCAGGTTGGCTAGTTGTAGTGTAAATTAATATATATATATATATATATATATATATATATTTATTTATGAGTGTAGGTGTATCCAAATGTATAAATATAAATACATATGTTTGTATATATATACATGTGTGTGTGTGTACATATATATATATATATATATATATATATATATATATATATATATATATATATATATATATGTTTATACATTCATGCATATATTTAATTCGAAACCATGTATTATCACTAAATTTAGCTTCTGCAGGATTCATAGGGTCACGATGCTCGAAACGAGCCACCGATGATGATGATGATCATTATTCACTAATTTAAAAAATAACTTTATATATATATGTGTGTGTGTATGTGTATCAAAATATATAAATATAAATACGTATGTTTGTTTATATATATATATATATATATATATATATATATATATATATATATATATATACATGCATCCAGGTATATAATCCAATTATTCAACATAACTGGCTTATTTTTATTGAGGGTTCTGATGTACTAGTTTCTGAACGAACATTGTTAATTTAATCCATATAATTACGCCAAATCGAATAAGTATAGTAACGAAACAATAACGTTAAAAATAATAACAATTAAATTAATAATAATAAATCGCGGTTAATGTTAAACAAATTAAAAGAAATAAATAAACAATTTAACCGCTATGCACGACGTACAGGCGTAAATTTTCTGTCTTTAAATTGTTATTAGAATTATTTTTTAATTGTCGTCCTTTGTTTTAATTAAAGATAAACGACAATCGGTTATATCGAACGGTGCTCATACTAATTGTTATTCTAAAAATTCGGATGAGAAAGTCTTAAGGATTTGAAATCATTTCAAAGTAATATTAATTAATTTAAAGAGACCAACTTCCGTGTCGCCCGACTGTATTACCACCATTTTAAAATAGTTGCGAAAGTACGGTTAGGCAATAAAATTGTTTATTTTTATTATCAAATTAAGTAAATATTTCGTCAGATTTTATTATGTAGATTACACGCGGGTTTTTAACGACATTGAAGTTGCACCGCAGTTGAAACTTAATTATTAGAGGAAGCTTGTTTTTCGCGTACAAACTATGACTAGAATTACTCTCGCATGCGTTAGAATTATATTTAAGTTAAAAAATTACGTATATACAATAATGGTGTTACATTTAAAAAATATCGGCTAATTGAGAAATCACATACGAAATATGTATAGTTGAAAACTACGATAATTAACTATTTACATAAAGCAGCTTGACGTTACGCGCACATAACGCGAGCACAAACAGATACGCACGGTGATATGCGAACGGATCAATAAAAGATGACGTTCGTATTCTGAAATCTAGGTCGAAGGAAGTGGAAAGCGAATTATCGGAGTTGATTTTTTTCGTTGAAGTGTTTTACAGTTTTGTAGTTTGAGCATTCGAAAATAATGACATAGTAAAAACAACAAAATAATAATAGTATAACAAAGTCGTAATAATAATTATAAAGTAATAATAATTATTGTTAAGTAATTATAATGATAATAATATGCTCGATAGCCTCTCGGCCAGTTGTAATTATGTTAATATATATATATATATATATATATATATATATATATATATATATATATATATATATATATATATATAATTATCGACATCTGTAAAACGGTAACGAATTATAAATAATTTTTTAAAAGCTGAATAATACAAATTATAGGAAATCATTTTTAAATTATTGTATTCGTTGTTCAATAAATAAAAACCTCGGAATGAATATTTGTATAGGCAGGTACATAAACATTTATATATATATATATATATATATATATATATATATATATATATATTTATATATATATATACTTATTCAGTAGGCTCTGGAGAACGACTACATTCATGAAACCCCTGTAATGTCGAGGATATGGATAAAAAAATTCTGTTGTCATATTTTAAAATCTGAAAGAATTGTTATTCTAACGAAAAAATAATAATTTCGGTAATAATATAGATAATATTCGCGACTACTTTTTCATCGATCTCGACTTCCGCAGTGAAACTGATTACTATTCTAAAAAAAAAAAATAAATAAAAAATAAATAAAAGAAAACTGGTCTGCAGAGGGTTTTTGACAAGACGGAGAATACGGCGAATATTGAAAGCCCAACGTCGAAAATTTCAAATACATAGGTAAGGTTATTGAACAAAAATTGAATCGGATATCAATAATAATAATAATTCAATTCAATAAGTTCAGTAATATTAAGGATAATAATACACTTCAAATAAGTTCAATAAATAATAATAGCAATAATAGTAATAATTAGTAATAATAATAATAATTCCAATTTCAATTTATTTCAAATTACACTTTCATTACAAGCATATAATAATAATCTAAATAATAGGTTTCTTCAAAAATAAGAGCGAGGAAAAATATCAACAGTCTTCCAATTAACACGAAATACGTATAGAAACTAATCAGATAAGAAATTGATAACGCGCTTGTCAAATCCGGTATGGCGGTTGAATGTTTGCAATTTATTGACGTACGAAAGGTTGAAATGTTGGAGAGAAAAAATAGAAATTATTAGAAAACTTTTTTGGTCCGAAAACAGGAGGAAAAACCTTCAAAAACAGGCCACATGCAAATGAAGAAATAGTAGAACACAGAAGTTTGTTGGTTGCATATGATCAATAGATGGCGAAATTATAGAACAAAACAATAATAATAATAATAATAATAATAATAATAATAATAATAAATATAGTAATAATAATAAATATAGTAATAATAAAGAATTAAAATAATAATAACAACGATAATAATAATAAATTAATTCATTAAGTTCAGTAATTTAAATCATTTCAATTCAATTTATTTTCAAATTCAAATTCAAATTTATTTATTTAGTAACAGATAGAATGGAAAAATTCTCTACATACGTATATACATACATTATACTCATATACACACATAGATATAAAACAATTCATATACACATACATACGTGAAACATATATATATATATATATGTATATATATATATATATATATATATACCTACGTGCCTATGAATATACATAAACATTTTAGATACATACGCACAAATAATATGTAGATAATGAGCTTAATAACTAATTATAATAATTCCATTACACCGTAAATACGATACATAGATATAATATAATGTCCGCTATGCGCATACCTGCGCGAGTAGCGGGAAATTTCAACCTGAATAGCAGCCTGCAAACTACCTTATGCAAATTAAGAGTAGTAATATTAAATATAATAGTAACACACATTGTCGAGTGCTGAATTATTAGTCTAGTTTTACACATGCAAGTTATTAATTATGAAATAAGAAAAAAAGTTCACTGATTCAGACATTGACGATGTTTTGTAAGCCAAAAATAAAATTATTTATATTCAGTAACATTTACAATGCCGTATAAACCAAAAATAAAATATTTAATTTACTTAATCGACTGGTACAACAAGTTTCGGTTTACAAGTTGGACGAACTTAGACTGATAAACCCAACTAAACTTGTAATAACAACCTTAACCTGCTTAAAATACTGATAATTCAACGTAAAATACACAGGCATACAGACTCGCAATGGAAGTATGGGGTACCTAAATTTTTTTTTAACACACAAATTCTTGAGATAGTACTCTGAAATGGAAATAACCTTTGAATAACTATATACCGAAAAACATCTTCAATGTCACAACACACGTTATCAATAAACAAAGTAAACAAAGCCCACAACTTTTTAATAAAAAGGCTAACAATTAAAAAACCCATTGAAACAATTAGGCTAACTCAGCTGTCGTTGTAACATATTTTATTAACAATTTTCGCAGGCGCTGTTTATAATTTTTCAAATCAACTTTAACAGATGCAGTTTATTGAATAACTTAGCACCCATAACAACTGTCTGCATTCTTCTATGGTATTTATTGTAATTTGAGCATATTCAGAAAACGCACTCCGACTTACACCATCTTTAACCGATATTTTAAATGTGTTTCTATTTTTAAATACAACAGCAACTGACGTACAACTGTTCCACCGTCAAAGTTGAACTATTTTTAAATAAATTCTTAGATAAAATATTCCGTAGAGTCTGCAAAATGGGGAAATATACATTTGGGCCGCTCCTCCCCAATGAACAATATATGCCAGAGCCGGCTGATAAATTGCAACGTATAAACGACGGAGATGCCGTTCTGTCAGGTATTGATTTAGATAATAAAATAAATAGTTTAACCTTCTAAGCTTACTAAATAACGAGCGTGAGCAGCTCAACTAAGCTTATTATCCATCACTATTCCCAAGTATTTGTACTCGTGAACTCTCTCCAGGTAGGTACCATCTACAAGAATCTTGAAATTATCAGAAATTCCATATTGCGGTTGAAAACTGTAAATTAGATACTTAGTTTTAGTTATGTTTAACACTAATTTATTATTATTAATCCATCGCAAAATATCACTTACATCTAAATAATAATAATAATAATTCAAATTTAACTTTCAATTTATTTCAAATTACAGTTCCATTACAAGCATATAATAATAATAATAATAATAATAATAAGGATAATAATACACATGTAAGTTCAATAAATAATAATAATTTCAATTTCAATTTATTTTAAATTACACTTCCATTACAAGCATATAACAATAATAATAATAACAATAATAATTCAATTCAATAACTTCAATAATAATACTAATAAGGATAATAATACAATTCATGAAGGTTCAGTAAATAATAATAAAAATAAGAATAATTGTAATAATATTAATAACAAAATCAATAATAATAAAAAAAATAACTAGTTCTGTAATAATAATAATAATAATAATAATAATAATATTATAATAATAAGAATAATATTATTATAATAATAATAATAATAATATAACGCAACAAATACCAGCGTTCATCCTGGAATTTTTAATCAGATTTTACCAAATTACTATATAACGAATTCTGCAGATGAAATAATACTAAATTATTCGATGCAAGGATATCGACACACATATACATTCATATATAAAAAAATTATAATATTCCTAATTGTTAATTTTAATTATAATTTATTATCAAAAATTCGAATTTAAGTTTTAATTTCAAATATTGAATTTGTAGTTTAAGTTTATTTCACATAAATAACTTTTAATAATAAGAATACATCCAAGATAAAAAAAAAAAAAAAATGAACAAGATATATTTTCAAATACATACATATATATGTATATATATATATGTGTGTGTGTGTATCTATTTAAAGTTTTGCACATTTTTCTTGTACATTCCGTTGCTTTAGTCAATAATAACAATAATAATGCCGAAGATAGTTATCAATGAACTTATTTTACATATATATATATATATATAATTACCAGTTTGGCTATTCTAAACAAAGTTAAATGATAGAGAAATTTGAATGTGTGTACGATTTAAAGTTTTACACATTTCTCTTGTATATTTCGTTGTTATTACTAAATTTATTAATGATAATAATAATAATGCAAAAAATAATTATCAATAAACATATAATATGTATATATTAACAGTTTAATCACTTTGAATAAAGTGAATAAATTGCGGAGAAATTTGTAAATAACTATTTGACCGGGATAATCGTTTTTTTTTTTGTGTGTGTGTTTTATAAGTGAAGACCGTTATTTTTTATTATTTGATTTTTTTTAATATGATTTTCGATTCAGATTAATTTATTCTGATTTTTTTTTTATCGGGCTTATTTTATAATTACTAGGCGATTACTAGGAATACGTGTCTTTTTACAAATGTTCGATATGCGGCGTGCGTTTGCGCGTAAGGATACGTAAATGTGGGTTTTTCCTTTTTTTTCTTTGATATATTTTCAACGATATTAATTCAATTTTTACATTACGTATTTTTTTCGTTTTGTATTAATTTTTCGACTTCAGTTAAATATTACAGTAGAAATATTTTCCTATTGTAGAGGGAGCTTTCGCAGACTTTAGAAAATGCCGATGTTACGTCTCGCATTTTTAAAAATATAATTAATAAACGATAATATTATTATCGCCTAATGATGCATAAACCGAATTTATATATTGCGTCCGTATGTGGAAGAATATTCGATCGTTATCATACTATGCCACAGATTGTTGAGAAGTCGGAATGGTAACGGAAGATGTAGTCACAATTTTCAAGAGAATGCTAAAGCTTCGATTTCCTTCACCGTCTGAAAATGAACACGGACGTTTTTAGTTAACGCGTAAACTATATATATATTATATATATATAATATATATATTATATATATATTATATATATATTATATATATAATATATATATTATATATATATTATATATATAATATATATATATAATATATATATATATATATATATATATATATATATATATTATATATATAGCTCCTTTAAATTAGAATAAATAGGAACATTTAAAATATATATAGGGTGACCCACAGAAAACGGACGATTTTATTTTTCGAATAGAGCAGTCGGTAATACTGCTACGACGCAAACCGCGTGCTCCCCACGTTTAGTGTACGCGTCAGAGATTCGTTTTTATCCAGTTTCAATTATCACGGCATCTTATAACGAGAAGGAGCGCGCATTATTTTGCGTGCATCGTTATTTTCTGCAAGAATCGATCATGACAGTGCAAAGAGAGTTTCGAAAATAATTCTAAGTTGCGCGTCGCGTTTGTAAAACACAACCACGACATCTGGAAGACGTGAAAAGTTGGGTTGCTGAAGAAATTTCAAACATTCAGCCACCTATGCTCGAAAAAACCGTCAAAAATGTTATACAGAATGAATGTATTGTAAATGGCGGTTATCCTAACACAAATAATTGTAAGCTAATCTCTCGTTTTCCTATTTTTAAAAAAATTTCATTCAAAAATTTCGGTCGAGTAGTTTTTGAGTTGATTAAAAAACAACAAGAACAACCGTCTTCTTCTCTGGGTTACCTTATATATATATATATATATATATATATATATATATATATATATATATATATACATATATATATATACATACATACATATATATATATTTATTTCCAATTAGTTGATTAATGGAACAAATCAAATCAAATCCGCCGTTTTTTCTTCCATTTCTTCTTCTGCTTAGTTGTTTTAATTCTTGATAGTTCTTTGTTCCCACATCCTCCATAACTTGTTCCATGAATCTTCTTTCCGGTCTTCCTCTTGTACTTTTTCCGTCCAATTTTCCTTCTATTATTTCTGTCAGTAGCGCATTATACCGTAACACATGTCCAATCCATTTATTTCTTCGTTGAGAGATAGTTTTCATAATATGTTTTTCTTCCTTAATCCGGTTATAAACTTCTTCATTTGTAATCTTATCGGTCCACTTTATTTTAAGCACTCTTCCTCAACACCAGGTTTCAAAAGTGTCCAGCTTCGCGAGGTCTACTTTCCGCAACGTCCAAGTTTCAGCACCGTAGGGACAGACCGACCACACAAATGTTTTTACAAAATTTTTTGTTACGGCTAAATCTAGTTTTTTTGATGTTCCCAAATTTTCTATTCTTTTAATATATATATATATATATATATATATATATATATATATATATATATATATATATATGTATTCTTCCTTTTTGTAACCTATATCGGTCCAGTGCTGGACGAAGTTGTCCCCAATCAATAAATTGGGAAGAAAACAGCCTAATCTACGTGCGGGCCAGGCAAATTGGGAGATACCAACAACACACAACACACTGAGCTGGCGGTCGCCCATCCACGTACCGTTGCTTAACTTCGGCAATTAGACGGAAAGTCACCGTACTCAACGCGCTATGCCCGTCGACATATATATATATATATATATATATATATATACATACACATATATACACATATATATATATATATATAAAGAGACACATCGGGCGGAATTCAATTATCTCTTATAAGCGAATTTTTTTAAATCTCTTATCGAAGTGAGTGGGTGCTTAAAATTACTGATAATATTATTAATGTTTAACATTGATTTACGCAGAAATTGAGAGAAAATACATTAGGCATACGTAAAGAGAAAATTTTCCTAAGGGAAAAAACTCGCACTGCGCGACACGCTACAGTAATAATTCTCACGGAACTGAGCTAAAATCATGAGGTATGGAAGAGACGAGGAAAGAAAAAACCAGTACAACGTCAATGGAAGAATATAAACAAAAATTAAATAAAACAAAATAATCACAGATGGAATAAAAAAATATAAACAAAAATCGAATAATACACTCGTTCTTTCTAGAATCGCGACGATTTGACCGATGTTTGAGAATTGTTTCACTTGATGAAGGAGTCAACATATTGGCTAAAATGACAGTCCGTGTGAAATTCGAAACTATTTTATAATTTGTCACGTGTATTCCGTTTCACTGTTTATAATTTCCTGAAAATTCTGTTAATCTTCGTCTCTCATAACCGACATGTTGTATCGCTAAAGTGATACGTTTTTATTTTTTATTTATTTACATCTAATAAGCAGGGCTGAGTCTCTTATTGGACGTCTCTTATAAGCGGATTCGACTGTATATATATATATATATATATATATATATATATATATATATATATATATATATATATATGTATAAATAGAATAAAATTAAATAATCTAATTTAATAATCACGTCGCAGTGAGCTAAATTTATAAAGAAATTAAATAATATCCCGACGTGGTCTTGGTAAATTTATTATATAGATTATTATGATCCTGGATCCAAATTTATAAACAAATCGATTTGTGTGGAAGCCAATTCATAATGAAATTTTAATTTATTAATTCACTATTTCGTCGTGTGTGCCGAATTATAACGAAATTAGATAATTTATGATTTATAACGAAATTTTAGTTTTTAATATTATCAGTTTTTATGCTTACGTAGACGCTACATGTAATATTTTGGTAATTAATTTGTTGTTATTTCGACCGTCTTGCCTGTAAAGAATCATATTGTTTGATATGTAAACCTTCTTTCGGCTATTCAGGGTATTTTCACACTTCCGTTTTGAAAATTAAGGCGAAATGCATGATTATTACTCAATGAGGAGGTAACTTAAAGTTTTTACCAGTTACCTAGTCATTGTGGTATTTCCATTAACGACAGAGTTGACATTTTAACGAAAAGTGCTATCAATTCTGGAACTCGTTTTCCATATATTCCGTCAAGCGACCTATATGACATAATTAGGAGTACTTTTAAAACCGACTGGCTTGAACGTATGCATAATTCTTCAATCAAAGGTAAAACCTATAGTATTGTTCAAACTGAATTTCCTCATGTACACTGGTCCAATCATATTCCCCCTGTTATTTCCATCACAACTCTTCGCGGATTTATCATTAGTATTAATCACATTCTAATTTAACAGTTGGTCTTTGTTTTGGGAGTAATTTTCCTTTTCCTCTTTTATATCTTTCCCTTTATTTTGATTTTACTCTCTTGTGATATGAATATTTTATAGGTTTTTCCTTCCTTTAGCTTAATTTAATTTATCCGTTTATATTTATTTTTTATCTTGTATATATATATATATATATATATATATATATATATATATATATATATATATATATATATATATATATATAAGAATGTTCAATATGGCCTGACGGTATACCGCGTCTTATACATCTCGACGATCAGACCATATACTATTCGATAAATGTCGTTTAGAAATATATATATATATATATATATATATATATATATATATATATATATATATATATATATCTTCTCTACATATTTTTTATTAGTATGAATATTATTTAAAACTTTAAATTTTAATTATTACTAGTTTATTTACTAATGGAGCCGATTACTCTTAAATCATTATATATATATATATATATATATATATATATATATATATATATATATATATATATATATCAATCATCCGTTTCATCCCCATTGGGGATATCGTGACAATTATTTTTTGTCTTTTGAAACACGAGTCTACGTCATAGATCTCTGTTTTGCGCACAACGAACGCATTGAAGGAAACTTCGACCCATTACATATATATGTACATATGCTGTGTATGTATATTATAGGGAAAATTACTGGAATCATAAAATATAAATAACTACGCAAGCTTGGGATACAAGAAGAAAAAAATTGCCATTAATTTTTTGACGTGAACATTTCAACATTGCCGGTAAAGTAGATTAAACTTCTAAAAGAAGTAGCAGAAAAAGCTGGTCTACAGATTCCGTTTGTGAAAATAGAAAACACGATAATTTCGCCTCGATACACGATGCGCACAAAATATGGGCAAGTCGATAAAGTAACAAATTTTAAATACATTCATGACGTCATTGTAAAAAAAAAAAAAGTCTATCAAACGGTTGAAAAAAAAGAAAGTGAATGTGCAACGGTTATACAGCAAAATGGATTGAACAGAGAGGCGTTGAAAACGTGTGGCGTTCGTGGAAAGGAGACAGCGTATACGATTACTCGATCGATCTAACTGCGTCCATTGAAAAGCATATTAAACTACAACGGGGACAGTTATACGAAAGTTTAATGAAACGTTTTATACCATTCTTTTCAATCATATTACGAATTCCAAAACTTTTTAAAACCAAAAAAAAATATGCCACTATTTAAATGACAATTCCAAAAGAGTTCTAGTTTAAACATGACGATCTCCTGCATAAAGATTTCGCCTCTGTTTTTGTTAGATTCTTTAGTAAAACAAGTAAACTATTTAAATCTAAACTGTCCAAGGCCTTCGTTATAAATATGTACGGTAATTATTAATTTTTATACATTTCGAATGTTCGTATACTGTTCTATATCGCCATTTCAGACGATCCGCCTGGCAACGCTTCATATCGATTGACATGGATTATTCCTTTATTTTCTACAAATTCTTTTAATTGACTAAGAATACATTTTTCATCGATTTTACTAATAATGCTATAAGTTCTATAGGAATTAGATAAATTAAGGTTTTTATTCTTTTTTAGGTATTATAACAGTTTTGCATAATTTTTCCGCTCTTGAATAATTGTATTTAAACAGTAATTTAATAATGTTCGAAAAAATCACACTTATCGATTAAAAACAAACGTCTTATTTATAAAATCTATTATTCTACCCAGATTGTTATTTGCTGCTCCTGTATGGTGTTCTATCAGCAGGACAAATATACTGAAATTACGGGAAAAAAAACAAAACGAAATCACTTTTTAAGGATAATGCTAAATAAATCAACATACACTCGGAGGATATCTTCAATGCACGATATCCGAAACCTACCCTACATTCAAGGAGAAATTAGAAGAAGATCTAAACAATTTGACGAACCGTGTAAATTATCAAATATACCAGTCATAAATAACATAGGCGATTACGATTACGAGTTTCGAAGACTTATAAAATGTACAAACACCGGCGACTCAAGCATGTAATGAATCTATCATTTATGATTAAACGCTAGCAAGTAATTATGCGTGTTCGTGTGTGTATATATTATATATGCGAATACATGTGTATGCGTATATATACTTGTATGTGATATATAACGTATATATATGAACATATTATTCCCATAATGAAATCAATGGCTTAGGTTTTGGATTTTTTGTAATTTTTTCCCGTATTAAATAGTATTTTTTCTTTTATATAAATTGTTACGTTCTTATAATTTTATTTTAAGCACTAGCGTTAAGGACGTTTTTACGCGCTTTCCAGAACATTTACACTACTGCTATATATATATATATATATATATATATATATATATATATATATATATATATATATATATATATATATATATATATATATTTGCGTATATATATTTGCCGTGTTGTAAATATGTTTATTATTGTTGAATAAAGTTCTTATTTACACCTGAGTCATCGCCAGGTCAAGTTCGTACACAGTGCGTTCCTTTTCTTTGGCGAAATTTATACGAAATCGTAGGTTTATTAAATAAGTGTATTTTTGGGAAAACGTCTTTAAGTTTCACTTTTTCCCTAAACGGCGTACAGCGTATTTATAATATAAATTAAATTTTACGATAACAAAGCATACCTGACGTCAGTTTCAGCGTGAAAAATGTTTCATCTTTAATATTATGAACGAAATTATCGGTGACGATAATTTTACAACTGTGCGGTCCGAGAATGTAAATGTTGTGCACTTGAGACGGATGTAAACCGGCCAGCGGAGCGATGTTATTCGTTAACTCTTGACAAGTAAGCGATTTCAAATAAACCGGATAATAATCATCGCAACTGTCTACTACGTTAATGTACAAAGTCAATCGCGGTAATATAGGCCTGCGAAAAAGGTTTTTCATTAATTTAAATTAGAAATATATATATATATATATATATATATATATATATATATATATATATATATATATATATATATATAATAAAGCACCCATAATAGATAAGTGACATAAGTGCAAATGTTTTATTTGTGCGATTACGACGTTATCTTGAAAATGTGCTTTCTTTAATGTTATATTTTCAGCGCGAATAGAGTTACCCGATTGGTGACAAACAATTCGATAGAAAAATGACGCATTATTACGAATCTATGTGTTGATTGTAGTTCTTTATATTTTGGTTGAAAAATGACCGAAGTTACGTTACGCTATTTATTGCGCATGCGTCACACACCAAGCAGTTACGACATTTCGAAACAGCTAGTAAAATTACGCGTCGCATTTGTACAAAATAATACGCTGTTGTTTCTACTCTGAAATATTTTATATACTGTAAAAAAATTATCGCGTACAATATCAATAAAGAAGATATACGGATAATATATAATCTATAGCGGCGACAAACCGCAGCGATTAAGGTGGACGCTAAAAATGGCGGAGAAAAAATGCCGAATAATACAAGAACGTCCACTGTACCGTCTGTTTTAATATGTATTTCGAAGAAATAATAAAGCATCGAATATTTGAAAAAGCTGCAATTAAAATAAACATACTCTATATGTCGGATCAGCTACCTCAGATACTCCGGCTAAGCTCTAGAGGGGTTAGTCACGAAACTGATTGAAGATGTGCAAAATGTGGAATGAAGGTGAGAGAAAATTCATAAAAAACCAAAGAACACAGAGAGCAAAAACTACAAACGTTCGAAATGTGGACGTACATGCGAATGTAAAGAATAAAATGGACGAATTAGATAACAAATGTGCTGCGTCGCGTTGGATTAACCGGACCGATTTTATCGTCATCCTCGAAGAACAATAAGGAAACGCCCATAAAGCGAAGAATGCAGTAGATTGACCGTAGACGGCAAAATACCGGGCGGTAAAGCACCACCGAGAAGAAAACGGCTAACTATATCGGAGACGATTTAAATATAACAGCTTTCGTCGATAATTAGATTCGTTAAATTCGAAATTTGCAATTTTATATCGTTAATTATACGTCTAAAAAATTTTATTATAACAGTGTATGTATACTTGATGTAGCTCTACCTTCAGTTATCGAGAAGTTAACTAAATAAAAAGAAAATTACTGTCTTCGTAATTACGCTATTTTTCTACTATTAGTGCGAATTATACACACAAATAGTATAAGATATTAATTTTATTGGAATAATGGAGTGAATGTGCACGAATCTCATTCAAGATTATAGGCGCACTCGAGGGAGATGTTACGGACAAGCTTCCGTTTGAAAATCTCCAACATGTTTTCCGGGCGTAAAGCGTCAAAAATTGTATATTTATAAGAAATCAATTGGCTGGAAAGAGTTAACGTATTCGCAACGTTGAATACATTGAAATAAGTATATTATTAATATTATTTATTTTCATACGCTACAACGGTCATAATGACCGTAATTAGCATCAATATTATAATATTTACTTGTATGTATATATATATATATATATATATATATATATATATATATATATATATATATATTATATATGTTAGAACCAAAAATATCGCTCGGTAAAGTACAGAATGCAATGGAATATTTCAAGAATAAAATAAGCAAAAAACAATTGGATTCGAGTCGTGCAAAATAGAACACGTTAAAAATGTTTCAACGAACGCTTAACTAGCAGCGGATTGATATAGGCTTATCGTAACATATATTATGGAACAACAGCTCCAAGTGGCTGAAATGAAAATGCTACGCTGGTCACTCGGCTACACACGCATTGACCATGTCAAAAATTATGACATAAGGGAGCGTATAGGCGTTGCACCTATACAGTCGAAATTGCGGGAAGCGCACCTCCGATGGTATGGTCATATCATGAGCAAAGATGACAGAAGCCCAGTAAAGACGTTAATAGAGTACGACCCCGGAGGAAAACGGCCACGAGGTCGACCAAGAAGACGATGGATAGACACTGTCAACAATGACATGGTGGAAGTTGGTGCCAATATAGAAGACGTCAAGGATCGCAAGAAATGGAGAAGAACGTGTTATCAAGCGGACCTCTTAACGGGAAGGCGCTAGGAAAGAAGAATATATATATATATATAAAATGATTTCCTATTTCACTGGATGATCTTTTTTTTGTGATCAGCACAGCCATGGTTCCTTTGGAATATTGTTATTGTTGGTTTTTTCACTTTTGCTCCAAAAATAAATTTTACTTACAGCGTGTTGTACAAACGAATTCCATCTGACAGGCCGCATAAGTTAATGTAATCCTCTTTTGAAAGATTGAACATATCGGCAGCTGTGAAATTTTCGAATTTCGAACTTTGTTCGCCGAAACGATTTAAACGTAACCACTGTTGCATATCGGCGCTTGACGATTCGGCTGTAAGCATTACGTTGTTACTCTGTGACAATACAAAAACCAACACGACGTATTTAACTGACGTACGTAGTTAACGATATAAATAAGTTATTAACAGTAAACCGGTTATATTTGTTTAGAAATTATTATATATATATATATATATATATATATATATATATATATATATATATATATATATAAGAAGAAGCCTTTATTAAAAAATTAACATAATTATAAAATTAATATTAAATTTATTATTTATATAAATATATATATACCTTAAATTATTTCTATCTAAAAATAACTCCGATTTATACACAATTTAATTTTTGGCGATTTTTAGATCTCATTACATTTATATATACAATGTGAACTAAAAGCGCATTTCAAAATCGAAATCGCTGAAAATAACTTGTACATAGTACGTGATTTATTTTCATATAAAAAAGTTTATAGTATATATATATATATATATAAATCAATTAAGAATACATTAAATATTCAATTAGGAAAGTGTATTTATATATAATAAATACATAAAATGAATATATATATTGATATAGATTATAATAATAACAATTTTAGACAATATAATAAAAGTTGCAACGTTAGTAATAAAGTGGGCAGAAGCAATGACCACGAACAAAAGATGCGGATTCACGGTTGAATGCATATCATAAAACATAAAAAAAAAAAAAAATGACAAAAAATTATTAAAAATTTACCCACCACTTTTAAACTTTCTTAGTATTGACAACTCCATGTAAGACAGGAGACTGGCATGATTTTGATTAGAAAATACAAGAGACTGTCCTCTATGCATTTTACATTTAATTCTAAGATTATCAAACAAGCGAAAATCAAACATTAAATGTTCAAAATCATCTACAGTACCAGAGAAGTCCTAGCTGTTATTGCAAAAGGTGTACATACTGTACTAGAAGCAAGATGGAATCTATGAAGGTACGAAGCAAATTTACCATGACCAGAGAGCACTTGAGCATTATAAAAATTAATATGAATATTTTTAAGTTTACAACACTCCAAAACATTTAGAAAAAGCCAAAGGTTTTCCTTCCAGTCGGACAACTGTTCCACCTAGCTTGCCAAATATCAATAAGTGAGGATTGAATATATTTTTTTTAGAATAGGAACACTAGGAAATGATTCCAAAGTAAGCGGATCAACTATAGAGGCGCCAATGACAGAAAGATCCAGTGGCATGATATTAGATATAACATTAGCAGAAAAAGTGGGGCAGGTTCGGTATAAACATGAAATACTAAGAAGAAACTTCCTCTGGTACTCATTAATTGAGTACAGAATTCTTTTATTAATATAGACAAGAGAACCATATGCATAAAATATCTGAATTAGCCCCTATATAAAATGACTCTCTCCCCATATTTTAATCCAAAATCATTCGGCTGTAATCTTCTAAGCTTGTGATACATAGAATCGTACTTTTTATGTACGTATTCTATATGCGGAATGAATGTCAGTTTATGGTCGAGAATCATATCTAAATATTTAAGGTTATTTGTATGAGCAATGGTCTGATCAGAGACTATTTTTAAGTTTTTGACATATTGTACAATTCTCTGATCTACAAACACAATAAAATTACATTTGGAAACAGAGAATGACAAGCCTAGATCATTGATTTTATTTTCTAATTTACAAACAACTTCAATTAGGGCATAATCATAATATATACCAACATTAATAATTAGGCAGAGATCATCAGCATAGGAGACCAGCTCAAACCCTCATTACATCTATTTATACGAGTCGAAAGAGTTAATTTAGAATGTATATATAAATTGCACTCTAAAAATAAGTCGTCAGCGTAGCTATACAATCTTAGTCCATTTCTTAATTTAGTGTGAACATTAGAACATAAAATATTTCACAAAATCGAACCAGGAACATAGTCTTCACCAAAGTTACTTTCAACGTCGATAACGGCATTTTTAATACTGTGGGGACTACCTACATCCTAATCAAAGATGCTGACTTCTATAGAAATGTCACTATATGAGGGAATAATTGTAGATTATCTAGATGGAGAAGAGACGATATAATACGGAGAAGTAATACTCGAAGAACGTAACAGGACAAGGTAAAGCTCCGAACGGAACGATGTCACAGAAGAACATTAAAAAAAAACATGATCGAAAATGCAGACTGCCTGTTCAGAATGAAGGGAATAGAAGGGAATTTCATTAAGCTGCATATGGAAAAGACGGCCAGGCAACAAAAGATGTCCAAATCGTAATCTACTGATGAGTACACGTACCTTACGACTAATCTTATTCAAAAAATGGAACCCGGGGGAGTTTGGGGAGAGACAGCTTATATATGTTAAACTGTATCTACCGATTGCTCCCGAATCTACACACAAAATTACTCGGAAACATTTTTAATAGCAACAGACGGCAGAGTAAGTGTTGAGCAGTGTTTTATTAATTCATAAAATTTTATATTAAAATTCTTCCAAAATTACAACTTACCGAGACGGAATTTGAAGAAGCGACATCCTGGCCATTTAACGCGTTTTTATCGCGTTCAGAAATAATATGCGCAACGCCATTAATTCGACTGAAAATTAAAAAAGAAAATTAAATTAGTAAATGAGAAACGGAACCAAATTAAAATAAAAATTCAAAAATTCGTGATAATATTCTTACTCAATTTCCTTGAATCCGATTAATCGCGAATTCACTGCGGTACTAAGTATCGACGATGACAATGGTTCGTTTAACCACCCCTGTAAATTATTTCATTTATATATAAATAAATAAATAAATAAATATATATATATATATATATATATATATATATATATAAATATATGTTGAATAATCAAACCGATTTCCTATGTCAATACAACAATACTATCCACGGCTCCAATTTTCCATGTGCTCCTATAAATTTATCTAAAATTTTACACTCTCTTTCTTACAAAAAACCTCTTCTCCTGGTTGTGACGGTATTACCTATAGAATACTAAACAACCTTCCCTTCGATGCTGTTACCATCTTTCTAAATGGTTTTAACCATTTCCTTAATACTGGCTCCTATCCTGAAAGCTGATTACACTTTCTAGTGGTCCCTGTTAAAGAAATCTAACTCTCCTGTGAGTAATACATCATATCGACCTATATCTCTTGCTTCCTGTATTCGAAAAACGTACGAAAGAATATTAAAGAACAGAATTGTTTGGTGGTTACAAAATAATAATTTGTTCCCTCCTGGAATGTATGGCTTCTGTAATAATATTAGCTCACTAAATTACGTCTCTCATCTGATAGCTGACATTTACAAGTGTTTGATAGCAAGTAAATATTTAATTGCGCCCTTTCTGGGTATAAGTAATGCTTTTAATTCCATTTCTATTCTTATGCTTTGTGATACACTTGCCTCACTAGGAATTCCTCCTTCCTTCATCTATGGCGTATGTAAATTATTTACATACCGGATTCTTATTTTCAAACATTCGTCTATCGCTAATCCTTACATCGGGGTTGTACATTTGGGACTACGTCAGGGATCTGTTTTAAGTCCGGTTTTATTCAATATCTATATGTTTAAATTATTCCAAGCCTGTCCTCGTAATAGCATTAATATTTTATCTTATGCTGATAACATTGTACTCTATAAAAGGAATTATGATCTTTCAGAAGGTATTCAATTACTAAATAGTATTTTAGAATTGATCTGTTAGCTTTTAAATAACATGGGTTTCACTCTTTCATCTCATAAATGCGTCTCTATCATATTTTCTTATAGACGTGTTAACCATTCTATACCCGGTTTAATGGTTGAAAATTATAGCGTTCCTTAGGTTTTGTCCTAGATCATAGACTCAATTGACGTAATCACATTGAGGCCATTTATTCCAAAGCTTCCAAACGAATAAATCTCTTAAAAACACTTTGGCATACAACTTTTGGAGGTGATCCTCTAATTTTACTTTTTTTGTATAAATCGTTTATTCGTAGTGTCATAGATTATGGTAGTTTTCTCTTTCCCAATGCACCATCTAGATATATTTCAACTCTGGACAAACTTCAAAATACATGTCTACGTTTGGCCCTTGGAGCTTTTGTCTCTACTTCCATATCCAGTCTAGAAGTGGAGGCAAAAGTCCCTCCTTTATCTATGCGCCGGTCTTATTTAGCTGATAAATTTTTTATTAACTCTTTCTCAGTTACTTTATACTCGTTATTTCTCTCATTCCTTAAAATTTTTGAGAACTGGAGATTTTCTCTTCATCGTCGTCCTATCATATGCCTTTCTGCACATCACCTTTCTATGTACAGTGAATTAATACTTCCTTCTTCACCTTTCGTTTATTTTTCATTTCCCTTTTTTAATAATGATCTTGTGTTAGATATAGATTTAAATTCTTTTAAAACGTTCAAAGTTGCTTCCAATCGCCAAAATTTTTTTTACATCCCACATTTGCGATAACTGGTCAGAATTTATCGCTATATATATATATATATATATATATATATATATATATATATATATATATATATAATATATATATATATATATATATATATATATATATATATATACAGACGATTCTAAATCGAAGAATCAGGTAGGAGCAGCTTTTATAATTCCTTCCTTAGACATAGTTAAAAAATTTTCCCTTTTGCGAGTTTCTTCCATTTTTACAGCAGAATCTGTGGCTATTTTTCAAGCTCTGCGTTTTATCCTATTAAATCAGATAACTCAAAAGGTAATAATTTTTTTAGATTCTAAAAGTTGTCTCTTGGCATCAAGTTCTCACAATATAATCCTTATTCCTCTCCCATAATACTTAAAATTCATAATCACATTGCCCTTTTACGGGGTGCCGGTAACTCTGTTAAGTTTGCATGGATTCCTGGTCACGCTGGTATTAAAGGGAATTTACTTGCTGATCATTATGCTAAATGTACAACGTACCTTCACATTATAAGTTGGAGACGTCAAGTTTACATCTCTAATTTCGATGAAATCAAAATTCCATCTTCTTTCACTCTAAACTCCTCCGACAAAAGCTTCAGGATATTTTTGTCAGTTGACGATGTTATTTGCTTCAAGTGCAACTCATCCGGGCTCAAAGTAGACGACTATAGTGAGACCACAAATTCCAGTTCTATCACCGAAGACCTCACTCCACAACAACATGATCCGCAAACTTCCGAAACACCAATTTACAAAGATTCTCCTGTATATCATAATAATGACTTGCAACAAGAAGGATTTCCTCCCCTTCCTACAGCTGAGGAAAGGCACGATAACTTTCCAAAGCCTGAACAAACTAAAAGACCTCGATCAGTTGCCTCGCTGAACTCTACTGATTCCCTCGCAAGTAGTAATAGTCAAAAATCCTCCGAAAAAAGGTAATTCATAAATCATCGGACACGTCAATGGCTCCTTCAGAGGACGATTTATCATCAGACCAAGAATCTGATCGATCTCTAAAAACAATTTTTAAACCGGAATCACACTTTGAATCAAATAAAAACCCAGTCCTCTCGCTCTCCAACCTATGTCTTTTCTATGACATGTGTAAAATAAAACACAACAATCCCTTAGAAATATCAAAGGACTATACTCCAGATGTTGTAGGCCTCGTTGGTTTGCTTAAGGATTGTTATCCTTTAGTAAAAAATAGAAGTGTCAAATTACAATTCACAAAAATAATCAAAGCTCTTTCAGCCCAAGAAACACAATGAATACATTAATCCTTAACTGGAATTGTAGAGGCTTCTATACCCGCCTTGAAGATCTCGAACTTCTTATCGCCACTTATCAACCGGCCATCATTTGTTTCCAAGAAACTCATCTAAATCTCAACCAAAACCTCTATCTTCCATCCAACTTATCTCAGAACTTCAACTAGTATGTGTACGGGTGCAAATGAAACAACCATTTACTCTTTGTTTCTTTTATTTTCCTCCAAATGATCTTATCGAAAAATCTCACTTCCTCAATCTTATATCACTTCTCTCATTTCCTGTTATACTGACTGGCGACTTCAATTGTCATAACCCACTTCTTGGAAGTAGTCGGATAAACAAAAAAAAAAGGTCTTTTAATAGAAAAGTTATTGGATAATTTCAATCTCTGTCTGTTAAACACCAGCGAACCAACTCACTTCAGTTTCGCTTATCACAGTTGGTCAACTCTTGATCTAATCATTACTTCTCCACAATTATCTAGTAGATTACACGTTTTCCACCACGCTGACCTAGCTGACAGCGATCATATCCCTATCATAATTAAACTAATAGATCCCGCAATCCCTTCATACTCACAATTACATCACTGGAACTACAAGAAAACAGACTGGAGCGGATACACTAATGCCTGTTCCGACTTCTCAATTGACATGTCAACTGATATAAATAATACCATCGAAACTTTTACCTCAACATTAGTCAAAAAGGCCCAGCTATTTACTCCTTCTCCAAAAATTACTAATCGCAAGTTGGTTCCGTGGTGGACGAAGGAATGTGCCAAAGCTATCAGGCAATGACGGAAACTACTACACAATTTAAAAATTATGCCTTCCTCTACTAACCTGTTAGAATTTAAAAAAGCTCGGGCTAAGGCTAGGTGGACTATAAAACAGGCCAAACGGAAATCATGGTTTTGAATTCACCTCTACGATTACTGCGTCGACACCTTCGAGCACAGTTTGGTCTAAAATTCGATCTCTCGAACAATCAAGCTCTTTTCTACCTCCAACAATACTGAATACAGAACAAGGTACTGTGTTCAGTCTAAAAGATATTGCCTCTGCTTTCGCAGATTACTACCAGCGAAGCTCCAATTGTCATAGCGGTCCAGTTAACCTACACCAGCTCGACTCTTCAGCTGAAAATCCAAAACTCTATAACAGAGAGATCAGTTTAAGAGAATTATCGAATGCAATTAAATACACAAGAGAAGCATCTCCAGGATATGATGGCTTTCATATTGCCATACTGAAACACACTTCTACGCCGGTATTGGATACTCTACTTCAAATATTTAACCACATTTGGTTGAAAAATGAATTTCCCGACTCTTGGAAGATGTCAGTTATAATACCCGTGATCAAACCTACAAAAGATCCCTCATTGGCAGAGAGTTATCGTCCGCTATCTCTTACGTCAGTTTTGTGCAAAGTGCACGAAAGAATTGTATATTTTCGTTTAAACTGGTTACTCGAGTCCAAAAATCTTATTCATCCGTCCCAATCGTTCAACCTTGCACCAGTTATATGCCATTCAAAACGCTATAGAAGATGTTTCGAAGAACAGGCTCCACCTGTTAGCTGTGTTTTTTGACTTATCAAAAGCGTTTGACATGATTCCTATTCACAAAATTATGAAACAGCTAACTTGCTGGGGCTTTTGTGGTAACCTATTATCATTCATCCAGAATTTTTTTAACAAACCGAAGTTTTTTCGTTCAAATTTGGAACGCTTCATCATCTTTACGCCAGCTGTCGAACGGACTGCCTCAGGGATCAATTTTGAGCCCGTTGCTCTTCAATATCGCAATTAACGATTTAGCAGAAACTGTGAACTCCCCATTTCGAAGTCTATTGTATGCCGATGATCTCACAATCTTTGTGAGTTGCAGAACTGTATCCATTGGAGAATGCGTTCTCCAGGAATGCACGGACCAACTATCCACCTGGTGTGCAGTCAATGGATTGTGTTTCTCAATCAATAAATCTGTAGCAATACACTTCTGCCGTGTTCGGAAATGTCATCACAAGATATGCATCAACCTTCATGATAAACCTCTTAAGAATGAATCATCAGTCCGCTACCTAGGTTTAATCCTAGATCAAAAACTATCTTGGAAACCGCATTTAAACCATATTAAGGAAAGCTCCTTAAAGAAAATGAACATATTGAAGAAACTTTCTCATACATCCTACGGTGCTGATAGAACTTCGCTACTACATATCTACCGCTGTTTGATCAGATCAAAAACCGACTATGGAGTAGCAATATACGCAACAGCAAGTCCATCCATCCTTAAAACCTTGAATGTTATTCAAAATTCCGCTCTCCGCTTGGCTACCGGTGCATTTCGAACCACACCGATTGACAGTCTGCATTCTGAATCATCAGAGTGGCCTCCCGATTATCGTCGGAGCCTTCTTCTAGCCAATTTGGCAGTTCAATCTCATGCCTCTGGATTCTCTCTCCCTAACTTGTTTCCGTCGACTGCTTCACATCCCTTGACGCTATCTCAATCAGTTCCAGCGTTTTTTAACAATATCTTATCCGAAATAAATATTTCGAGTCAGCAATTAAACGATTATTCAATTGCAGTTCTTCATCGTGGAAAGATAATCCGATCCGACTAGATCATTCGATTCTCAGTCTCAGGAGGAAAGGTTGATCTATTGAAGAAATAAAACAAGAAGTTATGACTCGGACCTCCGGATCATCAGTATTTTATACGGACGCATCACTACTCAAAAGGTCCGTCGGTTGTTCAGTTGTCAAGGATGGAGCAGTCATCATCTGTCATTCGCTTCCTGAGACGCTTTACGTTACTTCCGCTGAACTATACGCAATTCTCCTCGCTGTGAAGTCCATAATGAACTCTCCTGCTCAGCAGATCGATTGTATGTTCCGACTACCTTCCAGCCGTCAATGCTCTCCACGATGTTTTCAGCCACTATC
This sequence comes from Coronaproctus castanopsis, assembly GCA_032883995.1. Classification (NCBI taxonomy): domain Eukaryota; kingdom Metazoa; phylum Arthropoda; class Insecta; order Hemiptera; family Monophlebidae; genus Coronaproctus; species Coronaproctus castanopsis. The sequence continues at coordinate 86,123,838 of CM065054.1, read as the reverse complement.
AGCACCCAGTAGCTTAAGAAGTAGTAAAGTTGGTGATGGCAGAACCAAATCGAAACGCCGTCTTCATGTGGATCCCAACTCACTCTGGGATTCATGAGAATGAACTTGCCGATCAAGCGTCAAAAAATGCTACTTCATCTTTACCTGTTCTCAACATCCCAGTTCCAGCATCCGACCTGAAGAAACAAATAAAAAATGGACTTCAAAAGCTGTGGCAAAAAAAGTGGCAACTGACTTCTCAATCGAACACGCTTCGTCAGATCAAGAGCTCAACTCAGCTTTTTCAAAATCGCAGAGAAGATGTCATCATCAGCAGATTGCGATTGGGACATACTCGGCTCACTCACGTATACCTCATCAACAGGACCTTTGCTCCAGAATGTGCCGTGTGTGGAGTTATTCGATCCGTCTCCCACATGCTCATTGACTGTCCTTTATACCATCCTCACAGATTATCGCTTAACATTCCTTCTACACTCCCTCTTCTTTTCAAAGATGAAAGCTCCTCTCTCTCTAAGTTAATCTTGTTTCTCCATAAGTCAGAACTCTATTCCTTAATGTAATTCCTCTACTCCTTCCGTGCCTCTAGCCTTGCTGCTGTACACGGCACGTTAATTTAATTTCAATTTCAATTTCAATTTCAATTTATTTGATTTTTGTTCAGTACATTTGAATATATACAAACATAAAAAAAAGAAACTAATTCGAAACATAAGACATTCTTCAAAGAAGTAAAACAAAAAATTTAAAAATAAATAAAAATGTGAACTTATATTTAAACAAAGCTTATATGTAATAGAGAACTTAATAGATTAGACTATATTTATATACTGAACATATAACCCGTTATGCGCAATTCTGCACGTGTACCAGGTCCACAAAGATGTTGTATAATAAGCGACTGTCTACATTAAATAGATTAAAATAATAAGTTTTATAATTCCACTCAAATGATATACACATTTGCCGATAAACATTCAAACATTCCCATCCACTCTCATTTGGCTTCTTGGGTATTTAAAAATTATTTACACACATTGAAACTACAATTAAGTTAAATTAAGTTAAAGGTTGCAACATAAGGTAGTACTGTTCAAAACGAAATTGTTACTTTATTATATAGTACATTTTTTGTTAAAAAAAAAAAACTAAGTAAAAATATATGAGATATAATAGGTACGCACACGAGCTATAGGAAATCAGACTGTCGGTATTACAATGATGTGTACGTTAAATTGACAAGTATTTGTATTACAAAACTTAAAAATATTACGAATCTAATTAATTTACAATTAACAAATCTTAGCTAGTAAGTATTCAATTAGTAATTTTCTACGTCTACGTTTATAATTAATAAGATCAGTTTTTAATTTCTTAGGTAACCTGTTGAACTTAACGGCACCGACATACACAGCTTGCATACGCATTTTACTTTTGTTGTAACTAGGTACCACCGCTCTAATCTCACCAGCCAACCGCGTATTGCTTTCATAATTCGACGCATTAAATTTTTTAATACAAACAGTAATATGTGCAGATTATATAAACCATCTACACTTAAAAACTTGTTATCTAGTTCATCACTATTTTTTGGAAGTATTAGATTTAAAATCGATTTTTGTAGAATTCTTAAGAGTTTGATATAGTAATTTGCCATACCATCCCAATGAAGTATTCCGTAAGTCAAAACAGGTTGGTATAATGTGAAGTATATTCTTTTTAAATGTTTTAGATAAAAAAACTGATTTAAATAATAAAAGAGATAATTTAACTTCCTTATCTTCCCTGCTAAATATAAAGATTGATTCGACCATAATAGCTTACAATCTAGCTGTATTCCTAAGTATTTAATATTATCAACCCTACCTAACTTTACACGATAATAATAATAATAATAATAATACCTTGGTTGATTTATTGCTTACACACCCTGTCCATCATTAAGACAGCTCATAAAGAATACTGGAAAGCTACTTGGAATAATCCTTATAATGTTACACAATATAAACTGATTCAGTCTGAGCTTCCTTGTCTACCATAGTTCTATAATATCGAAATACAAGTGGGTATGCTCCGTTGTTTTATTGTCGCTTTATGTCGACTACGTTTTGGAAAGAATCGTCTATCGGCTACACTTTTCAAAAAGGAACCTTGTTGCTTCTCCGTTCTATTCACATCCTTCAGATATCCACTGTATCGCAGACGCATTCCTGGAGTGTTCGCATTACCGCTCCTCTCGTGACACCTTCTACAATCATCTCATATTTCCAAACGTTTCTTTTCCTGTCAATATTCCTTACTCTCCACACGTAACATGCTCATATACATCTGTTTATATAGGTTTATTGTTAACTGTAACATACCCACATAGATAAAATTAAGATAATTTTTTATTTTGTCTATGTAATAAAGTTTAATGGGTAAATGGAAGCCCAACTTAAAAATATATTTCTAATAAATTTTCCCACACATTGGCTAGTAACCAGAGGGAATGAATTTTTGCAAATAGAAAATTAAATAACACGTAACATGCTCAGATACATCTGTTTATATAGGTTTATTGTTAACTGTAACATACACACATAATTAAAATTAAGATAATTTTTTATTTTGTCTATGTAATAAAGTTTAACGGGTAAATGGAAGCCCAACTTAAAAAAACAAAACAAAACGGTATTAATATATATTTCTAATAAATTTTCCCACACATTGGCTAGTAACCAGAGGGAATGAATTTTTGCAAATAGAAAATTAAATATTTTTGTGAAAAATTGTCGGATTTCGATGTGTTTTTTTTTTTTTTATTATTATTTTTCTCTATATATTTAAAAATACAACCCACGATGAACTACTTAAAAATGTAAAAAAAAAAATTAAAAACCGATCGCAGCCCCACACCTTAAAGGGTCCGATTGTAAATTTAATGATGCACAAAAATTTCATAAAAAACCGGTTCGGGCGTTTTGAGAGAAGTAGAAGAGTTATCAGAATACCGTTAAAAATATATATTTACATTAAACGAAAACGAAATAGAATTACAATATAATAAAGCTTAAACGAATTCGTATCATTCCGTAATTATGAATTTTCTATCGTCGATGTAATAATTAAATTAAACAATAAAAAAATGTAGTTCAAATCATTAAATTTTTATTCAAAGACAAACATCTTTTCGACTATTAAACTATTTTCAAATGTGCATAAATAAAAATAAATAATAATATTTAAAAAAAAAAAAAACGAAATAAAAATAAAATGCCAGATAATACTTAATTTGATGTACAATATTACAAATAAAAGTAATGTGAAATAAAAATTTGAAAGAAAGAAGACAGAAAAATTTATTGTTAAAATAATTATACACAGAAAAAACAGTCTAATAATAGATGTTGTTTTATCGTTCCGATTATAAACTAATCTGACGGTGAATGTGGTAAACAACACAATCAACCAAACGTTGTTTATCATATTAAAGCATGTTACAAAATATAAACTGCTTCAACCTGATCTTCCTTGTCTACCATGGTTCTATAATAATATCGAAATACAAGCGAGTCTGCTTCGTGGTTTTATTGTCACCTTATGTCGACTACGTTTTGGAAAGAATCGTCTACCGGTTACACTTTTTCAAATGCATCTTTTTGCTTCTCCGTTCTGTTCACATCCTTCAGATATCCACTGTATCGCAGACGCAAATCACACTTTCCTGGAGTGCTCATATTACCGCTCCACTCGTGACTCCTTCTATAATCACCTCATATCTCTAAATGTTCCTTTTCCTGTCAATATTCCTTTCTTACTTTCCACACGTAACATGCACATATACATATGTTTATATAGGTTTATTGTTAATTGTAACATACCCATATAGTTAAAATTAGGATAATTCTTTTTTATTTTTTATTGTCTATATAATATAGTTTAATGGGTAAACTGATATGGAAGCCCAATAAAAAAAAATAAAAAAAAAAATAAAAAAAAAATCAGGTTTTGTTTATAATCAAATTGTTATTTCACATTATCTTTCTTTGTAATATTTTACATCTAAATTAAGTATTTTCTTATATATATATATATATATATATATATATATATAATTTTTTTTTTAATTATTATTATTATTCTTTATGATCGGTTGGTTGTCGTCAGAGGTTAGTTTATAATCAAATTGTTATTTGGCGTTACTTTTTTTTCTGCGCGTGTGTGTGCGTAACATTAAATTAAGTGTATTTTATTAGGCGCTATATTTTTATTTCTTTGCTTTTTTTTATTTGTTTTTTTTAATTATGATTACTTTTTTATGTTGATTGTGTTTGTTTACTATATTTTCACCGTCAGATTAGTTTATAATTAAATTTTTTTTTGCATTATTGTACATCAAAAATTAAGTATTTTTTAAGTTTTATTTTTTTTTAATAGATTATTATTTATTTATTTTTATTTATGTACACTTAAAAATGGCTTGATAGTCGATAACCTTCGTATGGTTTCCCATACATAAATTTAGTGATTTTAATTACTTTCTAGAATTGTTTATTTTTTAAAAATCGCTACACTCCGGTTCATAATTAATTTATCACCGTATGTCGTTATTTATAATTTTTCAACTATTTTTCTATGTTTTATTTTCTACGTACATAGATTTTCGTTTTTTATAATGTTTATACCGAACGAATATATATACCTATATATATATATATATATATATATATATATATATATATATATATATATATGTATTTTAAAAAAAATTAAAATAAACATTAATTTTTCTCGTTTAAGCGTTATTAAACTTTTTATCCGATTTAGGAGTGAAAAAAAAAGTATAACGGAAAAAATTGTTCTTTTATATTTTACCTCGGTGAAAACTGTACAATCGTACGATTGTTGATACTTCTCTCTATCGAGTAGCGGTTTTTTCATGACTTTCTCTCGATCTTGTTTATGTTTTCGATCGGCGCCTTTAAGCTGAAAAATACGTGTAATAACGTTTATTTGGCATTAACCTTAAACATTATTTCTCTTCTTACATATAATCAACGTTATTTCGCTAGTGTTAATCTTATACAATAGGATTCGAACCAAATGTGAATAAACCGTAGGAAAAGGTGGTCCCCGTGAGGGACGTTACTTTCTACGAACATTTCGATTTTTCCATTATACCTCCGTTTCCTATATTTAAAAAAGCCTTCGACCGAGTTATTCGTGATAAATACTCGAAACACTATCGGTCTAGGTTAAGCGAATAAACGCATAATTAAAAAAGTCTTTATTTACTCCGGAGAGCTCGGTAATTTCGTTAAAGTGTCCCGATTAGTATTGAACAGCGAGTAAGGCACTGTCTCCTATGTTGTATTTTATATAGGCGGAACAGGCGTTTAAAGAGAAGCCTTCGACGACGGAGTAGGTTGTTAATATTGGCGGTGAAAGTATCGATAACATTAGATACGCGGATGATACAGTTCCGATGGCGCAAAGTGCGGAAGACTTGGCTATATTAGAGAATGTACGCGATAAATATGGATTATTAATTAACGCGAACGAAATTAAATGGTCACCTGAAATTATCTGTAAATCGAATGATAAACAATCGCCAACCGGAACAAGTTGATCAATTCAAATAGCTCGGTGCTTGGAGACGAAGAAATTAGGTGTCGCGTTGAGCCGGCTAGTGCGCTAGTTTTATGAAAATGAAGGAAATGCTCACAGCTCGTGACTTAAATCTTGATTTAAGATTAAAAACTATGAAATGTTACGTCTGGTCAATGCTGCTATATGGTGCGGAAAAGTGGACACCGGCGTCCGGAACAGTCAACAGACTAGAAGATTTCTAGTTTTGGCGCTATCGCCGTTTACTTAAGATGGTACGGACTAAAATGATGACAAATCGCTACGAATAATGAGAAAGGAAAAAGAATTGCTTGATATTGTTAAAAAAATAAAAACGGGATATTTCGGTCATGACGCGCTTTTACCGAATATAATAATGAGGAAAAAGAAGAGTTGGACGAAGAAGAATGTATAGATTCTAAAAAAAATTTATGAACACGGACAAGCTGTAGAAGAATTGTTTCACACGCAGCTCGAGATAGGAACGCGTAATAGGGAATTAATGGAGTATGCTAATAATCTGGTACTGATTTATCGACTAACTAGACAGATAGCTCTGAACGATTAGAAAAATCTATTTTTAAAGATGCTATAACAACTTACTTTGAATACTTTAATCTGACACGAACCGGAATGTATGCTGCGCGGCGGATGTAGATCTTCGATATACGTTTCAATATGCAATCTAAACGATACGCCTTTTTCACCTCCGTGTTTCTTCGCCGTAAATTCCGTACTGATGCAATTCACCTACGGCAAACCAAACGATCAAAATTAACACATTCACCGAAAGAATTGTAAGCGATAATTACGTCAACTATTATTATTGCTTTTTTTTTTTTTCAAACGCGTATATTTATTATAAAATAAAAATACAACAAGTAAACCCGATCACACATACACACATATACCCCATTCTTTACTCGGATAATATATGTCCTACGCTTGTCGACGGATCTGCACCATTTTACAATATGTATATCTAAACTATTATTACATAGATAAATCGTTATTATTAATTTATAAAATTCACATACCCACATATACACGCATAATTACAGTTATAGTACTCACACATTCCTAATTACACTCTCGCAGTAACTATTTTCATTTACACTATATTGTCATTGTCTCATTTAGTAGCAGCAGACGCTATATATTAACTTGTTACTATCACTTGTCGCACCACTTCGAATTCGTTATAAATTGTTTTTTATTTTAATTTACTTTATATAATTATAGTATTAATTTTTTGTTTCTTGTTATTCTGTTTATATTATCCGTATCTTGTAACCACTCTTTTAGCTACTATTATTACTATTAATAACTAAACCGAATTCAATGGAGATGTGAATCTCCATAACGACTTGAAAAGACGAAGAAATCCTAAATACGCAGGGAAAAAAAAATAAGTTTAATAAATCATCGATGAAAAACGAGAAATGTAAACGTTAGCACAAATAAGACGTGATAAATTTATATAAAATATAATGGATAGTAAATATAAAGAGAAAAATTTTACATTACACATATTCGCAATATGCAGAATCATATTGAATCGCATTAGCTTAGATCTCTAGTTTCAGGATTATGTGTTTAAGATTGACAGACGGAGATCTAGATTAATCCTTTCACTTACATATTGAAAAAATAATAAAGGATGCCTACTATATTGCTTTTTTAGAGAATTTTCTTTTATATTATATTCTTTCATCCACGAAACCAGAAGGAACCGCCTCCAGCACACCATATCTCGAAACTATTTATGCGAATTTGTTCGGACTTTCTGATCGTCCACATTTCTGCATTATACAGGAATATTAGAAAAATCACAGTGCGTGCAAGTTGAATAGAGTAGTCTTTCCATATGCGGGTTAGTTTAACCATTCCGTGCTGGTTGACTTCTTCTGTTGATCTCACAGACTTTGCTTTTCAACAAGGATCCCGAGTAAACGAACTTTTCCACAATTTCATAATCAGGATCGATTTAATATTTTTTTTCTTTATTACTTCCGATCAATCGTCATTAACTTAGTTTTTCCATTGTTTACTTTGTAGACCATAGCATTTAGTTATATCTTCTAATTTTTTCGAAACCCGTCGCATTTTTCCCATATTAGATGCTTGCCATATCGTCAGAAAAGCGTAATTTTAAAACTTCGAGCCCTCCGATAGAAACACTTTCATTCCAATCCTCTAAACTTTTTCTCATTATACGTATCCATGCACATTAAACAATATAGGTGAAAGTACACATCGTTGTTTTACTCTTTTTATTTTTTTACAGTAAACTCTTCTGACGACTGTATACCGAGTTCTAGCATTACAACATTCTGATTATGCACATATAGTTTTGAATCAGATGTACAATGTGCTTTGAGGCATCCATTTTCATCGATATTTCCCGCACTTTGTTCCAGATTACATAACTGTTTAGGATTCGTAACATTACTTTGCTAGCGTGCGGCAATAGAGAAATGGTTCGATAATTACGACGTCTAGTTCTCTTTCCTTTGTTATATAGAGGAATATGTATATATATATATATATATATATATATATATATATATATATATATATATATATATATAGATTTACACAATTTATGCGGCCATTAAGTAGTTTTCCATATGGTGTTAATAGAATGAAGCTTCTGCACATAATTCTCCGATATTTTTTTTTTAGGGCTTCTGCTGTTATTCGGTCAACTTTATTGTTTTTTAAATAATTGATAGCTTCTATGACTTCACTTTTTAATATGCCCTGTTCTAGTTTCTAATTCTGTCATATATATATATACATATATATATATATATATATATATATATATATATATATATATATATATATATATATATATAACAATAAGTTTGATGGTACGGAGTATGAAGGAAGGAGTAGTTATGCGGTAATTTCGACCTTAAATACACGGTTCTGCCGTTTTATAGGTTTCAATCGTCTTACATCATTACCTGACGGCAAGACGGTTTGGATTTCCTGCGCATCTTCCAGCATAAGCTTTAATAACATCTGCCACACATATTCTATTCCTAAATACTCGCGAAAAGTTTGATTTTTCACGTACCATAGTACCTTAGTTGTATACCTAGAGATATTATTCTGTAGGGTTTGTATTATTTTTAAATTTGCAGATTTAATACGTTCGTAAAGTTGCACGCTATAGATTCAAACAGGTTTTAAAAAATGCTGTTATTATATATTAAGCGTTTATTATCTATCGTTAATACGCTAGATTTTTTCTTATAAGCGAGTACATTTTTTTTTTTAGTACTAATCTTTAATTATATTTTTTTTACTTGTTCACACCGTTCGGTAGGTTAAACGATTGTCCAAATAACCAAATACCTCTCCGTACAGATATCTTTGTATCGTTAATCCTAACAGTTCGGTGCTTCGACTTTTCTCTCTTTTCGAATGATATACCTCTATTCGTATATTATATGTTTTAAAACATTTATCAGCCTCAGTAATATGATTGTGTATGACAATAATCCAGTGTCGTTAGCAAAAGTAGCCAACCTGTACATTTACCACTTTAGAAAAATCAGCTATGTGTCTATTAAATAAAATACGGGTTCCAGCGCCGAATTTTGGGTTAGGTACACCTGCGAGAACCGGACATACTTCTGGATATGTAGAATTAAATTTCAACAGCGAGACAAAAAATTCGGGACAAAACGAAAATACGGAATTCATTATATTTATCTCTACTTTTATAGCAAAAAAATAAATAAAAAAAGGTATCTCACGCGCAAAAACACTAAATAATCTGTCGTGAAAACGTTCGCGTAACATCCTATGTTATACTTCTCTCTCTCTCTCTCTCTTTTTTTTTTTTTTTTTTTTTTTTTTTGGGCTTCCATACAACCCATGTCTGTATATTATGGAATGAATAAGAAAGGTAGGCGGAGTAAAAAGTAATGTAGGGATGTGTAAAATTAAATAATGATACCAGAATCTAAAATATAGGAGTATAGGGCCGTATATACACTTCAGTATTTTGAAGAGCTAAGAGAAATGCAATATAGGAAATGGAACTTTAAGGCTGTGAAGAGCTTGATAAAATGCAACGCGAAAATTACTATGATGGGAACACTCTAGGATAACATGGTCTGCATCGGCCACTAAATGGGTATCCATAGGATGAGAGCAATTAGGAGAACTATCAACTTGTGTAACGAAGCAGGAAGGCGACTACAGCCGAGTCTCAGTCGACAAATGGTAGTAATAAAACTCCGCAATTTGATAACTTTAATATTGTAGAACCATGGATTGGAAGGTATGTCGGGTTGAATGGATTTATAATGCTTTGCAGTAAATGGATCGGACCACAGATTTTTCCGGTATTCCTTATGCGCATATTAAATCATCGTTCATACCTGCTAACAACCCCGGTGCTATAATACGTGATAATTAAGAATTAAATAATGATGAAAACTTTCTACGTCGCGTGTAGGTTTCGAACCTCTGACCGTCCAGTTGACAGTCGAGCACACCCTGAACGTGACGATAATGGAAGGAAAATATGAAACTGCTGCAGACGCGTCGCCGTCTGATAAACAAGAAATGATTCGCCAACGTTCAATGTTTCGGTCGACAGGAGTTCTAACAACTTTACATTCGTGATCGATTTTACATAAACCGCGATAAAGCCGGATGTACTAATCTGCATAGACTGTTCTTGGTTTCATTCGATTCTTATAGAATAGATACCGGTCATCAACATCCGTTCGCGGAAATACGTTGAAAAACAAACCCTTCTCCGAGTAAATTTCGCTTGTCCGCTGCAGTCGTAACATTAACATAGCTGACAACGTTACAAAAGAACAACGTTCTTATTATCAAACTCCGACGCTCCAGCAACGCCTGTTTATCAAGATTACATTAGGCTGGTTTTTTTCTTGCGTCCGTCATCAAGGAGAGTTCTGTCCCTTTGCCTAATACATACGCGTGTTTTTGACCTAAGTAAATACGACGACGCAATATAGTCAATAGAACAAAATACACAAAAGTAGTACATTATCATACCTTAATGAAAACACCGACTTCTTTAGTGGGATCCCAAAAAAGTTGTACACTGTTTATATTTTTCGGATCTTCGATTGTGTTTAATAGACCGTACGATAGAGGTTTGTCGATTTCGATAAGTCGATCACCCGGTCTAGATAACTGCCAAGCATTCATTTGTTCTCGTTCAATATATCGTAGGCGCCGGTCGTGAAATAAAATACGGATAACGCTCTAATATGAAAACAGAATAAAACTAAACACGATAAGATATTTCGCACCTATATCATAAATATTTTCAATTAATTTTAAACATATTATATATATATTTGTATATATATACATATATAATATATTTCAATTCATTAATAACATTACACATACATATAGATAAGCAGATAATCAAAATTCATTTTAAACGGAAGAAACAGATCTACCAGTTTGCTCGTTAACTACAAACGGGCAATATTTTTTACACACATATATATGTACATTATATATATATATATATATATATGTATATATATATTTCAATACATCACTTAAATCTTTGACATTTATTCAAGTATAACATCGTACACTCCGACAACCGTGTAACATGTAACTTTACTGATACCGTTAAGCACACACTCTTTCCGACTGTGATCATTGCAATAAAGATTTTAGCGATAATAGACCGTTAGTAATTAAACTGTTTAAAATTTTTAATACATTCACCATTGCAGAAATAAATCATCGTAAAATAAATGTGCACCTAGACTATATGATATAAAATTTAATTTAATCTTATAATATTGTGTAAAACAGTGTGTTCAGAATTCCGTAAACTTAATTGGACGGATTCTGGACAAACTGTTAATTGGGGGGGTCCAAAAAAAAAATACATCATTTAACCTGCTGGAATATTTTACAGTTACTGGTGTTATAGAGTGATTATTTCTATATGTCTGATCGGAAATGATTAATATACGAATGTTGGAACTTGTTAAAATAGAACTGTCTATGTTGTAATTCGCACTATTTAGATAACGTGTATATACTATATAAAAGGATTTCTACTTCATTACTGTTGCGGTTACGGCGTAGATTACTTTCAATGATGTTCAATTTTGCGTAAATAACAAACCGGAGGAAATTAATGATTTATGGAATATAGAGTAGAAGAAGAAAGTCGTAAGGTAACAATTACTAAAAACAAATTGAAATCGCGGACAAATTTCATGGCCGTAACAAAGCCTCTTGGAAAGAGGAACACAATAAAATAATACAGAACCGCTGGATTGAACCAGCAGAAAACCTTCCAATAGGTGCAGATCTGGATTACCGAAAGTGGAAATCTCTTAATAGATTAAAGACTATGGTTGGTCGTACAAGGAACAATATGAAGAAATGGAACATTAGTAGAAGCTTCACATGTGACTGCGGTGAATCACAAACAATGGAACACCTTTTCCGATGTAGAGCTTGTCCGCATAACTGCACCTTTAACGACGTCCTCATATTAGATGGAAACAGAATGAACTTTTTGGACTTTTCGCATGATGTATCAATTTTCCCGATACGACGAAGAAGAAGCAGTAAAACAAAAATAAAAGTTCATGAAATCCATGTAAGGGAGTTTATACATCTCGGACCACCGATTACTGATGATGGCGGACGCGAAAGGTAAGAATTTCATCGGATGCGCAAATAATTCGATTATAGATTAAGAAACGGCTCTCCGATATTTGCCAATACTCTCACTACAGTTTTATATAACTATATATAGACGATACAGATGATGCATCCCCGATAATTCTTACATCGGATTTCTCGTAGTTTCACAATTAATTGTTTCCGGTGTACACGAAAACTCGTTTATTGTAATAATAAAATGTGGTCAAAATCGTGACTTCACTCGCTTTTAATTTGCAAATTTCGTACTTTCTCGGATTAACTAACAAAATAAATACGGTTTTCAACGATCTTACTCGCGTTCATTTCTATCGCATATGTCACACGGTAAGGTATTTAATAGAGTATATATACAGAAACATTTTATTGTACCGTTTCGGGCGTAATTCGTCAAGTATGTACGGATGTAGCGGATGATGAAAGTTTTAATAATTTAGGAAGTAATATATTAGCTTCGCTTACGATCGACGTATAAAACGAAAACAGGACGGTCAATTGATTCCACCAACAGATGTGGAAGTTAAATTCCTAAAGTGACAAACTACGTTCTTTGATGCAATCCAATGTTCTCTTCAAGGTAATGTGTGTCAACTGCCTGACGTAACATATCCTTGTAGTGTCGTTCTAAACCAATATGTATTCATATATATATATATATAAAAAAGTGTGTGTATTTGTTTATAGTTCGTTTCCCATTTGTCAGTACTTTAGGCGTTGTTTCAACGTTGACCGTAATGAACCGTTTCGTGTAGCGTTCTTAGCGAGACTTTTATCGATAACCACGAAGTATAGACATCGTCCAACACTTTAAAACGAATTAAAGAAAGAAGAAATTATTTTAATTATTTCGTCTTCTATTTTTTTTTTTGTCTTCCCCTTCAAAATGGGGTTTCCCGGTTCTCTGCCATTTTAATATTTAAATACAATGATACCTTGAAAATTTTTCCTTTACAACTGGCCAAATCGCCGAGTTTTTTCAATTTAATTTCGTATGGTTGTCCTTGATTTAGATAGGTTAACGATTCTTCGTTCAATTTCATAGCAACCGATGTAGCAGCGCACAAAACGTACTGAAATCGTCCGTAATTCGAATTCCTAGAAAACCAAAAAGTGAGTTTAATTTTAGTTCCAAAAAGTAAAAACGAATAAATAATTAAAGATTTAGCGAATAATACCGGAAATGTCAAAAAAAAGAAATTATTAGTATTATAAACACTATGCCAATGTAAAGTCAAATTATGATCAAAAAAAAAGTATTACGAGATACGCATGTATATGATATATCCAACTTAATTTACGACCATCTATGTACCTTATTGTTTAGTCGTCCTTTCTTCAGAATACTCTCGGTTGTCCGTTTTCAACAGCCACTATTGCAGTTACATATATATATATATATATATATATATATATATATATATCAACTTAGAAGTTGAAAAGGAATAACGCCTAATAAAGGGAGAAAGATTAAGAGAGGACCGGCACAAGGAAAGACAATATGATGGGACGTTTGTAATACTCATTTACCTATGAATTATGTGGATAACCTAGTTAGCTAGATGACTTAAAAATTCTAGTCCCCGATGACACGCAAACTCAAATCATGGAAGCGGAACTTTTAAACATTTACGTTACGTGGCCGAAGTATGTAATATTTAAACAAATTATATGTAGTTTAGGATATTGTAAATATGAATATATTCGAATTCAAATAAATATATATTTAGTATCCATAAGCAACACATACACACATACATATATATATTTTTTTCTCTGCAATAGGCCATCTTAAGATAACGGCATTTCAACTGTTTAATATATTTTTGTTTCGATTACTTTTGTATCCAGAATTGTCGCATTCGCTGTCGATGCTGTTCTCTCCGTTCTCCGGTCCACATTTTGCCTGTACGCAATTTCGGCTTGTCTTCGATGTCATTCGGTTCAATGCCAACTTCGTTTACTAAATCGCTTTCTGCCTCCTCGAACTATTTCCATTTGTTCTTTAAATTCTTCAGGTAAGTGAATATTCGGTTAATTAACCGTGTTGGGTTTGATTGCTTTATGTGATCATAAAACCTAATTCGTCTTGTTTTCATCGCATGAAAGTAGCCTTCCCGCATACTTGTATATTTCTTCATTAGATCTTGGCCTATATTCCTCGTTTACTTTAATTGTTCCTAAGATTTTTCGTAACAGCTCCGTCTCTTTTTTATGTAATTTTTCCATCGTGCTCTTTTTCTCCTTCATACAGTACTTCGGGTTAAATGACTGCGCAGTAATGATGTAATTTCATATTGCGCGACGTAGATTTTTTTTGTTATATAAACGTTCTTTGATTCTCGAACATATTGCTGTTTTTTCTAGCAAATTGGGTTCAATCCCCATTCACCCAGATATTTAAACTTATCTATTCTACTATATTTTTTGTTTCCAATTAACAGAAATCCAGGCGCTGATTGTATATATTAGTAATGAATTTTGTTTTATCGGCCGTGATTTTGAAGCTAACCTTTGCCGCCTCTTTCTACAATATTTGAACTTGTTTTGTCACGTCCTCCATTGTGCTAGGAAGAATTACTACATCGTCAGCAAAATCTAGACAATCAATTGTTAAATTATCTTTCTTCCGCCCTAATCTGATACCGCTATCTACTTTTTCTTTTCCTAGATTTAAGCGTTATTCTCGAATGATTTTTTCTAATACGTAGTTAAATTGAAGCGGCGATAGCCCCCATTCTCTTGTCCAACAGCAGTTATGACCTCGTATGAGTAATAGTATATAGTTTACGATATTTTAAATCGAATACATACTTAAATTCGATGACGGAATCGGATGAAATAGAATCTCTGGAAGCTGAATTAGATAAACAAGGTACCACGCCTACGTAATTCGATCTCTCGTTGCATCTATCGTCGATACTGGTATCAGGTTCAACAATACTGTCTGAAATACGGAAAGATAGAAATATACAAAATATCAGTTAAATTGAAAATAGTCGATTACGAATAAACGATGAAAAATAAATAACGTAATAATACAAATGCAGGAAAATATGAAAAGGCCTACACCCTTGACGAGCGACCTCTTTTGAAGGGGATGCAAATTGATGATGATAATATAATATATATATATATATATATATATATATGTGTGTTAACAGATAGATGACATACATGGGAGTAGCCAACCCTACACGTTGTTCATCATCATTATTATTAAAAATTATTCCCAGGGATTCGGATAATTCGTCTCGCAAGCACGACTCGTTTCAGTGCACACGTTGCAACGTTGTATACTTTTTTAATATAATCGATTTTTAAGTAATAAGAAATTGTTCGAAAGTTCGTGTATTTAAATTACACAAATACACGTTGTTGTTTTCCCGTTTAGTGTTAGGTAGTATTAGTAGAAGTAGTAGCGATGACGAAATAATAAATATACGACAGTTCTAATAAAATGTGTACATATATATATATACTTCTATACTAAAATAGAAAAATGTACTGTCTGTGATTTTCGAATAGTTTCATTATAATCACTGCGTTGGACTATTTTTATTACACATAACAAAAAAATCAGATTTTTACAATTTTTATCTGTCTGTGTGCCTGTCTGTCTGTTCCGATTTAACTGAAAAACTATTAAAACAATAAAATGATGTAATTCGCGTAGCTTGTAACCAACTCATCTTTGTTTCGCATTGATATCGCAAATAGGACTGAAATTACAACAATTTAAACTTTTTAACGAACGGATATATATATATATATATATATATATATATATATATATATATATATATATATATATACACGTATAGTACATTGCGTTAGGGTCGTTGACGAAATAACAACGGATATATATACGTGTACTACATTAATTGCATTAGGGGCGTTGCCGAAATAAACGAGCGGAGATATATATATATATATATATACGTGTAACTATACTAATATATAAACCTGTTAAAAGACAGAGACAGCGATATCGTATTAAAAAAAGATGAAATTCGCATAGATTATAGCCTACATTATCGGATTCATTCTCAGCTTTGTTTTACATTGATATCACAAATAGGACTGAAATTACAGCAATCTAAACTTTTTAACGGACGGATATATATATATATATATATATATATATATATATATATATATATATATATATATATATACGTATATATGTGTGTATGCTATACTAATTGCATTAGGAGCGTGACCGCAATAATGAACGGATACATATATATATATATATATATATATATATATATATATATGTATACGTTCTTTTTACTTTTTTTATAATTCAGAAAAAAATTATTTATTGCATTGTTTTATTTATAAGCCTACACTATAATTGGCTTTTAGCTGTTGTGTGGCTTCATTAAATAAATAAATAAATAAATAATAATAAAATATGTGTTACACCACCTACCTACAGGATGAATAGCACCAATCTGTTTATGCGATCAATGGTCAAGTACTTAGGATTACACCTGGATAGCCGATTAACATGGAAACATCATATACAGATGAAAAAAAAAGAATTAGATATTCCAGTTAAAAAAATGTACTGGCTGATAGGAGAGACAGTGTACTGACGACAGGTAATAAACGCTTAATATATACAGTGATTCTAAGACCTGACTGGACCTAAGTATCGTTGGATACTTGTCCCTTCATGTTCAATTATCTTAAACGTTCTGCTAAATATCCTTGGTACACAGCTCGCAGTATTATAAAATAAAAAATAAACAAAAAAAAAACATATATATATATATATATATATATATATATATATATATAAATATATAGTGACAGGGATATGATATTAAAAAAAATAATTACACAGGCGAAGCCGTGAACTTCTAGTATATATATACATATATATATATATATATATATATATATATATATATATATATATATATATATATATATATATATTGATATATATATTTTGATATATATATTTTGATATATATATTTTGATATATATATTTTGATATATTTTGATATATATATATATTTCACGTCGTGGACGTTAAGTTATGAAGAAACTGATACGTATATAGCTGTTTAAGTATAATATTGTTTTTAAATCCTGCCTTTTTCTGCGCCAATTTATTATGAAATTTATTATATATATATATATATATATATATATATATATATATATATATATATATATATATATATATATATAATGTATGTTTATGTTTTTTATCCAATTTATGACGAATTTACCTTTTATGATTGCCCTCATATTATGTATTTCATCTCAGAAATTACCAATTTATTAAATTTATAAAATATTATCGAATAAAATCGTTGCGAGCCGTCAAATTGATTAAGAATCCACACAGTTTGAAGTCAACCTACAACCTTGTTTCACCGATGCGACGTAGTGTAGCGCTAACTTCTCCATACGGATTTTTTCATGTAGTGTAGGCAGATTCTTGAGATCGATTTATTCTCTCGTAATAAATTGTCTAGTCAACCGAACCACTCGTACTTGACGAGATCGATCGAAATAAAATTAGAAGATCGTTTTTCTTTTCTTTCTTTAAATCGTCATGTTACAAATAGATATACATCCGCGTTAATGAGTAAACTCTAGTCAGAATAAAAAATTAATTTTAAAAGAATTCGCGGATTACAAGAAAAAATTTAATCATTCGATCACAATAATTTGTTGATTCTACACGCATAAATTTAGTTTACGTCAAAATTCTAATCACGTTAAATTTATTATCACCTTAAAAGTTTAATTACATAAAAAAAATATTATAAAAATAAATTTAAATTGTATATCACGTCGGAATTTGATAAAATACATTATATAAATAAGTTAGTAGAGTTAAATCTGTACAGTATTTTGTACTGGCGACCGTGATATTTAAAATTTGCTCAATCAATACGATTTGAATATCAAATAATTCCACCTTCCCGGTAACGTCATAACTGGGCAACCGAGATAAAAAATAACGTACTGTTCTATTTAAGGGTAGTGGAACGTTGCAACTGGGAAGACTACAACACTGTAGGAAATCTACGCTATACCATCTCCCAGAGAAACGTTATAATATATATATATGTATATATATTCTCGCAAACTGCTGTAACGATTTGGATGAAATTTTGTACATACCTGTAAATCATTGAGTAATTTAAAACGACCTGTATGCAAATTACGAATTTTTTGATATTTCGGGCATCATCGGAGCACGCCCCCCCCATTAAAATGTTGGAAATTTAGAATTTTTCCCTCGCTTATCGAAATGTAAGTTAATAAAAATTTCAATTCGATTAAATTAACCGATCGAATGATATAAGCTTAGAACTTTGTTTTTTATCGCATATATGTTAGTAAATATAATTGTTTTTTGATATTTCGGGTTTCGTTCTTATTAATGGTATCGGATCTCCCGGGAATAATTTTTAATTTGTGAAAGAATTTATTGTAAGGAAAAAAAAATGGATTGAAGACATATAAAATTCATTTTCAAAAAAACATTGTAGGGTGTATAGTATCACCTTCTGATATTTGTCAAAACTGAAATGTTTTGTTATAATTTCGGAAATTAATGGTTATATATATAAACCTCCCCGGAGTACTTTGTACTTTCTGGGATCCAAAGCTCTAACTGATGAAACGGGGCGGATCCACAGGTGATAGATAGTGGAATGACCAGTGGATATGCCGGCCAGTCTAAATAACCAATAAGCAGTCGCGAATCATCAGGCAGACGATGTTAGTAGCGACCGGATATTGGGATAGGAAGATATTGAGGGCAGTTTAAGTAGCTATCGATTAAAACTCTATAGAAACCGTATGATTGATTCCCGGCGAGTTCAGTCCGCTATAAAATCCTGATAGTGCTAACCCACAATGACAATGTGATACATGGCAACAGATGTATCGGTATTGAATTGAAGCTACTGAAAAATGAGTTCTCTAAAGGTTCAGATGTTCACGAGCGATGTACAAATCGATCACGAAACTGCGGTATGCAAAGCAGTGGTGCCAATAAACTACCATGAAGACTATGATGAAGTAAATACCCGTTAATTGTATTTCGCCACAGAGCGTAATTTGGAAACTTCGCAACCAAGAAGAAACTCGATAAGTCAAATGTGGTTCGAATAGAAACATGAAATGTACGTGAACTCAAAGAAACTGCGAGAAATTGACTAGATGCAGTATACATATTTTAGATATGTCCGAAACACATAGGGTCGATAGTGGACACTACAAATACTCTAACTATACAGTCTATAATTACGGTAACTTTCCACGGAGTTGGATTTATGATATTAAATAATATTCAAAAATCGTTTTTGGGATATGAAATAGTTAGTGGAGGAATAATTGTGATAAAGCTGAAATCCAAAACGTGAGTAATCAACATTACACAAATATATCGACGATGCGATAGAAGAATTATACAATATATTGGAAAACACGATAAATAAACTTCCTAACAATGACATTCTAATCCTGACGGGAGACACTTAAACGCCGTAGCATCGATCTAAATATCGCATCAGTCGTAGAAAAATCGATGGCGGGGCGATAGATTAATTCAGTTTTGAATAGATAACAACCTCTCAATTACGAATACCATGTTTCAGCAACATAAGCGACAACTATATACAGCAGTCCTCGAATGGGAAGCACACAAAAACGAAACCGATTATATTTTAATAAGACAACGGTGCAGGACCGTAAATTAGAGACACTAAAACGATGCCATTAGCAGACTGTAGAAGTGACCACCAACTATGAACGAGCGAATTCTATGTTAAATTTTAAGCGTGAAAAAAAATTTAATCGAAATATATTGCCAAATTAAAACCCGAAGACTTGGAACCATTCCATAAAAAAGTAATGGAAATTATATCACTAAAAATGCTACAATTTCTCAACACATTCCCGAAGGAAATATGGATAATGTTTAAGAAGACTGTAAATACATCACTAGAGAAACTGGAAACAGCTGCGCCAAATCGAAATAAATAACAGTATATATATATATCTGATGATACATTAAATAAAATATCATGTAGAAGGAATATAAAAGATAAAGGATTAAAAATCGATAATGATCGCGAGCAATACAGGAGATTAAGCAGTGAGATATAAAGAAATATCAGAAGAGATAAAAATGGGCATACTTCATGCAAATAAAGAATTACAAGGAAAAGCAGATCGGAATAACACAAGAGACCTATATAGAAAAGTTCGTTATATTACTTGGAAAATTTAAGTTAAAAAACAGGACATTTAAAGATGATAATAACAAAATCATAACTACATACAAAAAGACAGCTGAGGAATGAAGAAAATATTGCGCGAATCTATACATCAATGTTATTAACGATGAGGTAATAGGGAACTTCCAATACGAACGAGATATTCTACGAAAGGAAATAGACGATGCCAGCAAAAAACTAAAAAGTGAAAAAGCTATATACCCTGACACGATACCAGCGGAGATAAATAAGTCATTAGACCAAAATTGTAAATATATAATAATCTTACGTGCGATAGTTGATGCTTATCGTTACTCAGGTAACGATGACATTCTGATCGCGGTACGATGTTCATTAATGATGTCATTAAGCAATTCGCTAAATTGCACAAGCACCGGCTGCATATCCAATGCAAAAGCGAGACAACTGCTTAATACCAAACATGGAATTAGACGACTCGTTCGTCGCTAACCCCTAAGATTTAGTCTTGTAAATATGCAAATTTGTGTATAATGAATGTATAACCAATGGGGGTGTGTACTCCACACTCGTTTTTGTACAGGTCCATCATCATGTATAGTCGTCACCCTAAATATAAGGTATCGTGATTAACAAACGGTCCGTTTTTGTGTAATTTTCCGCCACTCATCTCTATCTACTGTTTGTTGTACGCATAA
Source organism: Coronaproctus castanopsis (assembly GCA_032883995.1). Classification (NCBI taxonomy): domain Eukaryota; kingdom Metazoa; phylum Arthropoda; class Insecta; order Hemiptera; family Monophlebidae; genus Coronaproctus; species Coronaproctus castanopsis. Next base: position 86,102,593 of record CM065054.1, on the reverse strand, counting down.
GCGTTTGGACAAGCTGTATTTTCACACTTTTCGTAATAGCGTTATCTTTCCAGATGTTGTTCAATTTCGTCATGGCACTTTTGGCAATTTTGATCCTCCGTTTTATTTCGGCTTGAGAGCCACCTTTATTCTGTATAAGTGATCCCAGATACACAAAGCTTCCAACAATTTCATAGTCGGTTAGTGTTCCTTTATCGTATGTTATTACGTTTGCTCGATCAATTATCATTATTTTCGTTTTAATTTTGTTTATACTTAATCCGTATTCTGCGCTAATATCTTTCAGTTCATTTAAAAGTTTTTCCATTTCATCCATATTCGCAGCTACTAATGTTGTATCATCTGCAAATCTAAGGTTTGTTATTGTTCGTCCTCCTACCAATATTCCACCATTCCATGCTTCTTGGACTAATCGCATTATATGTTCAGCGTATAGATTAAAGATCATAGGTGACAAAACACAGCCTTGTCTAACTCCTTTCTGAACATTAAAGACTCCAGATTTTTCAACTCCAATACGTACAATGTTGTTATTATTTTCGTAGAGTTTCTTTATAAGATGTACAATGTGCTTTGGTGCAGCACCCATTTCAGTTAATTCTGTCCAGAGTTTATTCCATTGCACATTATCAAAAGGCTTTTTGATAGTCAATAAAGCACAATACTACGGATACTAGTCATCTTATGTTGATAATCTGCTCCCGTGTGCCCCCCCCCCGGTCTTTTCATAAAGCCTGACTGTTCTGCGGATATTTCCTTAGCCATACACGCGTATATCCTATTGTTCAGTATTCGTAGAAATATCTTGCTCGCGTGTGATAAAAGAGATATCGTTCGATAATTCTCACATCTTGATCTATTTCCTTTTTCTTATAAAGGTATGTATACTGATTGGCACCAATCTGTTGGCCAGTTTCCCGTTATCCATATAATGTTGCATATCGAATGAATACTTAGCGGTTAAGTTTAAGTAATCATGTAAGTTAACGATGATAATTATTTAGCTAAACGACTAAAATTGTATCTTAGTAATAGCCTATTTAATCGGTTGTATAAAAAAAATTAATAGAAATATTAAGATTGCACACATAATAAATATTAGAAAAGAAAATTTAAATTGAAATAAATATCTATATATATATATATATATATATATATATATATATATATATATATATATATATATATATACAAACCGTTACGCGCGATAAAATATTCCGGCGACGATGAGGCTGATGAAGGCGAAGATGATAACGGAGCTCCAAGGAATGTCGAATTCATTGGCGAATGCTCGGTCGAATCTAGATGAAAATTTCTCTGAGATGTTGCATTTGAGACGATACTGCTATCAGACGGGCAATGCTGTACAGGACTGTAATTACATAGACAGGAATAATCGCTTATATTTTCTCTTTAGAAAAGAAATTATAAATTGATAATAATAATAATCTTATCCCCCCTGTCGGAGTACATATATATATATATATATATATATATATATATATATATATATATATATATATATATATATAATTGTTTACTATATCCGAGTTGCGCAAAATTGTTAAAAATTTGAATACGTCTGTCCACAGTGAACAGTAAGTTGATGTAGTCATATAATGTTATACACCCTACTTTTGAAATCACTAATTAAAATTCATTATTCGTCAGATATACATTTTTAGAACTCGTAAAAACACACATTTATGTATATATTTATGTACAAGAACATTTCGAAGTTCGACCGATATGGGTTCATCATTATTTTACTTCGGATAATGACTTTTCAAAAAAAAAACTAAATAAAAATAAATTAATTAAAACTAATCGAGCGAATAAACGAGTAGAAAATATATACTGAATTACTAATTGTCGGTCGAATTATTAGGTAGAAATGAAGAATATAAACAAATATTCGGTCGATTTGGATTTATTTTACCTATTATAGACACAAGCGATGAATATACTAAAATGTATTGTAAGAACCCTATAACTTTGACATATGCATGGCGTTCGATTTTATACATTTTAAATTTTATTTAACGAAGAAATCAAATTATGATAAACTAAATAAATCAAGAAAATCGATAAGGAAAATGTGTGAATTATTGTATGACGACGATATAGTTTCAATATTTCCAAATATATAGAAATGGCTATATAAACATATTTTTTTACCATCTTAGCAAAAAATTGTACAGACGAAAGAACCTTTTCTCGAATAGCTTTAATAAAATATGAGCATAGAAGTACTATAACTAAAAAAAAAAAAAAAAAAAAAATTAAATGAATTAAGAAAACATTGTAATACAAATTTGCAACTAGTAAAAGTCTGCGATCGAATCAGTGATAACTTTAATAAAAACACACCGGATTAGCAATGCTTGATACTGAGAAAGCTTACAAGCTGGCACGATGGAATTTTATTTAAGTTAATAAATTATGGTTTTCCAACGTACCCTCCATGATCAAATCGTAAACAGAAAATTTTATGTTAAAATTAAAACTTGTAAATCCAAAATTAGTTATTGCCACAGCGGGAGTATCACAGGGAAGCATTCTCTTGGACCATTTCTGTTTATTATATACATAAACGACATTCTCACTATAGACAATGTTCACTATCAATTATATGCGGATGATACCGCCTTATTAACATCATCATATCGCAGATAGATATCCATTAGTAACCGGTTAACTGATGCAATCGTAAAGCTATCTAAATTCTGTTATAAATGGAAAATCAAAATTAACGATAGTAAAACCGAACCTATAACATTCACAAGACGCAAACCGGCTTTAAACAACTATGTTCAAATCAAAAATGAGCACCTTGACTGGGAAACTTAACGTTAGATGCCTGGTTGTTACACTAGATAACAAACTTTTACAAAGCATATAAATGAATGTATCTCTAGAGCACACGAAAAAATTGAACGAGTTATTTCCAATATTTAGTAGGCGATCAACGTTAGCACCCGTAAATAAGTTATTAATATACAAAAATAAGTAATCGCGCCTAAAATGCCATACGCTTGCCCTGTTCGGTCTAAAGCGATAATCACTGCCTCAGAATTATACCGAATAATAAAACTAGGTTATATGAGCATTAAAACTATGAGCATTAAAACTATGCGCATTAAAACTATGCGCATTAAAACTATGAGCATTAAAACTATGAGCATTAAAACTATGCGCATTAAAACTATGCGCATTAAAACTATGCGCGACATTTTAAATTATCCTTATAGAAACAATTAAGATCGATTCGTTTCACAATCCTTTAATTATTTTCCGCAAAAAATCATTGTGCCGCCATCGCGAACGTCAAATATGATTCTATATTCAGCACTCGATCGTCGAAAAATATTTTTAGGAATCTTTCACCCATTCTAATAACGTGTCCGGGCGAGGCAATTCCTGTAAAGAAGCAACTATATAGATTTTGTTGTCGCGGCTTGTCACGTGATTGATACGCTTCAAGCGAGCCTATATTTATTTTTTTTTTTTTTTCATACAACCCAGGTTTCTGATCCGTACAGTATCGCCGATAATATCACAAATTTATATACTATCAGCGTGATTAGAAAAATAATACGTTTATTTCTGAATACTCTTTTATGTAGCATATTTACCGTAGCTGAAGCAGCTTGTTTATCTAATTATCTAATCTGATATTAATATTTATCATACTTCTAAGATATTCAATTCTATTTGTTCTATTGCAGCATGTTTTTTTTTTTTACGCGCAAACTCATTTTCTCATTTATTCACAGGGGCTAGTTACAACTAGTAGCTTCGTATAATTCACGATCAGATCAAATTTATTATATAACACATCTCTGCAATATATGATGCAATTCTTGCGAGTCGTGAACTACCGCAGTGCAATCATCCGTGTACTGGAAGTGTTGTATTGAATCGTTGTAATTTTAAGAAACAAACATCAAATCTCTTCATTGTTATGTTCCCATAACTCAGTTTCTTAAGTGCAAGTGTGTATATACGAACGTCATATACACTTTAAAAAGGTGTCGGAGCTAATACCCAACCTTCTTTGTACACCTGCACACAGCTCTGATTCTAATTTTATAACAACACGGTGTCAGAGTTATTTTCGTGTATTATAAGAAGATCATTCGGTAAAAAATGTTCGTAGTCAGCCCAGTGTATTTTATTAATGATTTCCTATACACTCTATCAAACGCTTTGCCAATATCAGAATTTGTTTTTTTTTTTTCGCAACATATGACAGTAACCTATCGTACATTCGCTTTCTAGCTTAAGTATGTCAGATAATATTTTATCTGGACCGACAGGTTCTTCGTTTTTCATTTGTTTTACGGTAAACTATCTTTTTTTTTTTCGGGTGATATATCTTCATCTAGTTACGTCCAATCGTGAATCATTATTTCGTCCAAGACTGAGAAAGATTTGCATGATTTGCGCGATTTTTCTACTTCCTTCTTTATAATGTTGCCATATTAATTATATAGTGGCGTTTCTTATAGGGTACCGGTTAGGTTGCATTTTTTTCATCGAGAAAAAGAAATCTCTGCAATGACCGGAGTCTACTTTCTTTCAATATATCCCAGGTATGTAACCTTTGCGTGGCTTCGGCTTGCGATATTTGTGCACTTTTTGTTCTTTTACAGACACTGCTGTTCTAACCAACCTATGATCAGTCGACAACACATTACGCTTCTCATTGGTAATTCTTACTTCATTTCGAAATTAGCAGCGCTATGTAAATTTTTTTAATTTAGCAAAGGACAAACAACGGATCAGTAGCTTCGAAAATGCTACGAATAACCTGAACAGCGAAGCGAACGAATTCTATTTTGCATAAACTAGACGTTAAGCGTAGACTGTCTAGTGATATTTCCTTAAGGACGTTGCGTTTTTTCGGTCATATGATAACATTCGATGCTGCGAGAAATCGGTAAACATGAGATAGACAAACATCATCACGAACAATACAAACTGCAGACGGATAGCGGCACATCGGACAGAGTGGCGGGGAAAAAAATTGAAGAGGCTGTAGTGTAACGGTCATGACATTCCTTCGGGGAATTACGACCACAGAAGAAGAAGATATATATATATATATATATATATATATATATATATATACGTGTGGGTGTATGTAAGCTGTATATGTGTGATATAAATAGTCCCGAAATTTTCAAGTTTTTTTAGAAAAAAAAACGGTATCTTACCAATTATTAAGCAAGACTGATTCCTGTTTGAACGGTTCCAACGTAAAATTCAACAAATCATCGCTAAGCAAATAAAAAATAAAGAAACATTAAATACGACACACATTAAATAAAACAAAAATTGTTAACATTAAAATTATTATAATGCTCGACGGAAATAAAGTAATTTTCAGCGAAAAAAATGAAATAACGTATTTTTTTAAGAATATTTTATTTCAAATTTCTTACTCCAAATTACACAGTTGATACAAATGCATAAAAAAAAAACTAAACAAATTTTTATAAAATTTTTGTAGTCAATTGTTAAAGTAAAAGTACTTCAAGCTTTAGTAAATAGTTTTTAAAAATTATATATATATATATATATATATATACATATCTGTGTGTGTGCAGAATGCGGGTAGACTACTTCCTATTGAAGGAGTTTATGAGCGCGCTGATTTAATTAATTAACGAAGTTTAATATATATTTTTTTCTATCCTTCAAAGTCGTCGAATTGATTTGGAGTTATCCAGCAAATTTTTTTTTTTTTTAAACATCGTACCAGCACTTAGTGCTACTAACAACGTAGATCACACGGATAAGAGAGGGGTTTAATCAAGTGCCTCCATTAAGGCACAAGACTGCGATGAGGAAGAAAGAATGTACAATATGGGAATGAGATTGAGACGAAATAATGATAATAGGAATAAACAGGTACAATAATAGGAGAGAAAGACATACGCTATCGTCTGGAAGGAGAAGGGAGACTGAAATCAATTAGGTGATTAGCATCGTGACACCACTTTCTTCTCAAACGTCTTGACGGATTATCTGGAAGGCACGATGTGTGCATTCTACGGATGATTTGCTGCTAACCTCGAACTTGTCGAATAATTTTTTATATTGCTGTATATGTATGTCACCGACATAAGGAATCCTAAGATCGTTATGTAAAGTCCGATCGGAGACGTAGACAGGAGCGGATGTGATGGTACGAAATATCTTCGATTGCTGCTGTTGTATTCTTCGAAGATTGCTTTTGCAGGTACTTCCATACAGCTCTATTCCGTAACGCCAAATAGGCGCGACCACTGAAAGATAGATGATCCGTTTAGTCGTTAAGTTTAAAATTGACTTCCGACACCTAATAATGGATACAGCAATTTTGCACGAGTAATGATTGTTCTTTTTGTCTGTGCCACGTGTAGCCTCCATGTAAGCCTCTTATCCATAATTAAGCCGAGATAACGTACCGAGTTTTCTTGAGTAATTTCTTCATTATTGATTTTCAGTGCTGGACAGCTGACTTTTCTATTTGTAAATACAACGTGTTTGCACTTATTCGGGTTAAATAGCAGACGCCAGCTCTGTGCCCATAGGACTAACCGATCTAAATGATTTTGAACTGCTATATTTGCAAACATGACGTCTGAGTTGGACGCAAGGTTAGCTATATCATCGGCAGTATGTCTGCTGTATAGATTGTGTATAACAACGGTCCTAGTAAGCTACCTTGTGGAACAGACGATAGAATTTTATGCTCTTCAGAGAAACAATCATTCATCTAAACAACAAATGTTCTATCGGATAAGTACGATTGAAGTAAAGCAAATAAATCGGAAGGGAGAATTTGTCTCAGCTTGTAAAGTAGCCCGGGATGCCATTGTCAAATGCCTGCGCAACATCCAAGAATACAGCTGAGCATACTTCCTTTTTTTTCCAACGTTGAGGAGATTGCGTCAACCAGCCGATGGAACTGTTGCACTGTAGAGTGTTCAGTACGAAACCCGAACTGATGGTGTGGAAAATTATTCCACAACTATTTAAAATAGATTGAATACGATTTGAGATTAAATATTCTAGAATTTTTGATAACGAACAAAGCAAGCTAATAGGTCTATATGAAGAAACGTCCGTTTGCGGCTTGCCTGGTTTGTGTATCATTATTACTGTTGATTTTTTCCATGTTGAAGGAAAATGTCCAATTCGTAATATTGCACTGAAAATATAACACAGCAATGTGGCTGATTTCGGTGGAAGATGAGAGAGAATTTCACCAGTGATATTATCAATACCGGGACATTTCCGTAATGGTGCTTTACGTAGAGGTAAATATACCTCTTTTGGAGTAAAGATTTTTGTATATACTTGTGAAAGAGGTTCATTCAGCGTCGACATTATATGTTCAGTGTGTCTTTTACATATTTCGGGATGAGGATTTATAAGCCAGTACAATTGCAATGATCGTCTATAATTTAGTTGCGTGTTACTTATTATCAATTATCCTCAGTTAGGTGTTTTATCGTTGACGTACCTTTCACATATCGAATATTGTTTACAACTTTACTTTAGAAATCGTTGTTATTCCGGCCTAGATTTAGCGCCGTATCTCGATAACAATTAACGAATGTGCTTCCAAAAAAAAAAAAAGTTCTTGTAATTATTAGGCGCTCAACTAAAGAAGTCGAGAAAATAAACCGGTCACCTTCGTCAACAATCGTCGCATTAAAGTATGAGCGCAGGCATGGTCGAGTCAAATTTTTATTATTCCATCATTTGTTATAATTAGCTATTTTCCTTATTTATTTGTTGTTTATATACCAACTTGAACGGTATAGACTATAATATGTTGTTGTCATTATTCCGCAATTTGTATTTATGATTTATGGATAGCTCTGTAAGTATTATAAACGTTGGAAACTGAAACTAAATACCGACAAAACGGAAGCCATTCTTTTTTCCCGCAGGCACCCATTTGCCAGAAATTGTAATTAACGATCAAAGCATTAAAAGGGTTAAAGATGTCAAGTATTTAGGCGTCATTCTGGACTCGCGTTTGTCGTTCGATAATCATATTAATCGCACTATCGATATATAAAGCTATTCGAACTCTTTCACCTATATTTCATTGAAGGTCCCAGCTTACTGTCACAGATAAAAAACTACTACATACAAAACTATTATTCGTCCCTGGTTAACACATATCCCGTTTGGTGTTCAGTTTCCAACACAGTACATATTGTAAATTACTACAAAACCGTTGTCGCAGAATCTCAATGCCACCCGGTTTGCCAGGATTCGAGATTTCTCAACTAAACCTCGAGCTAGTATTTTTCTATATCAACGAGCTTGCTAAAAAAATGTTATGAAAATTGTAAAATTCACGAAAATGAACTAATTAGGGTTATAGGGGACTATAACACAGCCAGCTTACGTAATATACAAACATCGCCGGCTAAAATACCGATTTTTAACATAATTATGTTTATTTAATGTATTTGTTTATTTATTAATTAAGTAAATTTAATCAATTTTTTTTTTAATTTAATTTATGCTATTTGTATTTCTTTTTCTTTCTCTTTTGTAGCAGGTTTTTTTTTTTTCAAATTTTCCTGTATATTATCATCGTTGCTTTTATACGTTGCACCTTGTTTCTATGATAGATAGCTTCGATCTTGATCAGTGAATATATATATATATATATATATATATATATATATATATATATATATATATATATATATATATATATATATATATATATATTAATCTATATGTCGATTTACACGATTTCATTTATTATTCGTGATTTTACAATTTGTATTTTTTATTTACAGATAGTACCTCAGCAAACTTTGCAAGTCGAGCGATGCGATCCCGTACTGTTTTCGGCATTTGTAGTAAATTTTACAATCTACCAATAAATGCTCGACGGTCACCCGACAACAACATTGTTGGTATAGTTGGTAGCGTACTCTTTTCCAATAAATGAAAGCGTGCCAATTTCGCGCGTCCTATATACTAGTTCCTCCGTTCTATTACTAAGATGTGCTGAGAGCTACTGATGTTTAGTTGGCGCTATTTTATTATTATTATTATTATTATTATTATTATTTAGTGTTTTTTTTGGGGGGGGGCACTGCTGAGGAGTTTAGTATTATTTGACATCATTTTCCAGCGCTGTCTATTGATAAAGGTTACGTATCGTTTTAGTTCATTTTAATTCGCCGTCTTTCGTACCGCGAATACTTGCTACTTCTTCGTTTTCATTATTATTTTCGAAATTAATACGATCTTAAGACTACGCTTAAATAAGTATTACGAAGGTATATACGCTTAAAACCAATGTATTAAACATGAAGACTGATAAGTACTTACTCCAGCAAGAATTGTTACTAACTTACATGTATCTTATATACATTAGTACTTAAAATGCTAGATCAAGTCGGGCGGTTTTAGCCGTTAGTATCGAGTTGGATGTCAAGAAACTTTTTCGCTTCAACGTCGAGATGCCAATGTAATCGTCGTTCGTACATCAATATCCTGTATTACTTCGCTCATACTTTTTACCGCGGGGTCTCACGGTGTATGCCATCGTTGCGGAGAAAACGATAGACATCGATTATTCGTAGGATTACGTTTTGCCGAGTTCGAACGAGCTGCTGATTGGTCTTCTTAGCACAGCCCCATAGAGCTATTCCATATGTCCATATATGGGCTTTATAGTATATCAGGCGTTTGCAGTAAATACTGAACGTTGAACGCATTAGCCAGTATAGCGAAGATATTGTTTTCTTGATTTGCCTGCACTTCATCTTTACATACCGCTTCCACATAAGACGTGAGTCCGAGTGTATGTCGAGATATTTGTGGAAGAGGCTGATTTGCAATATAATGGGACAAGTTATCGCGCCGCTAGATGAATACGATGTGTTGTGATTTCGTTTTGTTGAACATGATTTTACAACGTTTAGCCCGACTGATAACACTATATAGATGACGTTGAAGGTTCTCTGTTGTTTCCTTCTGACCCTACTCTTGGATAGGATGGCGGTATCTTGGACAAACGTAGCCGTAATTGTCTTATCATCAGTAGGAAAATCATTGACGTATAGTACAGGAGAGGTCACACTACCCTGTGGAACTCTAGTCGGTATCTCTTTTCCATAAAGTCCATCGTGTCCTCGAATCCACTTAAAAACAACCCTGGTGTTCGGCTTTCTAAGTTTATTTACTAATTTTCTAATTTTCATTTATCATATGTAGCTGAAACACGGAGGTAAAGAATAGAATTATGGAACCCAAACAGTTCGCGAAGGATTATTTTTTGAATCAAGCTCAAAGATCGCAAGACGGTTACATGGATTAGGTAACAGACGAAATTGGTAGACGCAGTGGAGCGGATGGCCCGGATAAAATGGAAATGGGCCGGACATTTAGCAAGACAAGAAGATAAACTAAGCGGATATTACAGTAATGGCCAATTGATACAGTGGGCGTCCGCGAGAGAATGTGTAGGTGGCGAGATGATGTCGTTAAATGTGCAGGAATCAATCGATTCCGAGCGTACAAGATAATAATCGCCGAAAAAGTTTGGGAAATGCCTACACCCAGCAGTGGATCGATATAGGCATATCGTAATATCGTGAACGTTTTTCAGATTAACGGTTTGTAATTTATTTATCGCCGAAAGAGAGTCCGTCGCTATTAAAATATTTTGTTGTCTAATTTTTTTTTAGCGTAGTTTAACGACATCACTATTGCGAATAGTTCTACCGTAAACGATTATGTGAATGTGAATGATGTATGTTTTATCGAGTGTGAGACTTGTGAATTCGTGTAGTTTTTCTGGTGTGTCAATATGTAACTGCGGAGTTGAAGAGCGATATGTGAACATTATCAGAACGCTGTATGAATCGGCTTCAATGAAAGTCATGCTATGGAAAAGAACTGCGGAAATACCTCTAAACAGAGGTGTGCGACAAGGTGACATTATCTCATCAAAATTATTTATATCAGCCTTAGAAAGTGTATTCAGAAAACTAAGCTGGGATTCAAAAAACAATAAACGGTGAAAAATTTAATCACCTACGATTCGCAGATGATATCGTTATAATAAGCAGGAATTAAGAAGAATTAGAATCTATGCTGAACGAACTTCAAACTGAGTCTAGAAAAATAGGATTAAGAATAAATAAACAGAAAACGAAGGTTATGACTAATAACCAGTGAAGAAAAATGGGAAGCACATCGAACAGGTACATAGGTATATTTATTTAGGACAGGAAATAACAACAGACAACGGAGAAAATATGCAGAGACAGATACGAAGGATAATATCTCTCGCATGGGCTGCATTTAGGAAGTTATCCAACATATTTCGGAACAAAGATATACCGAACAGTTTGAAAGGTAAACTTCATACCCAATGTGTCTTACCAGTGTTAACATACGGAGCAGAAATGTGGAGCTTCACAAATGGAATAATTATGAAAATCAGGAAAACGCAAACAGCTCACGAAAGGATAATATTGAACGTCAAGTTAAAAGACAGAAAAACCATTACTGGGATCAGGGAGCGTACAAAATTGGCCGACGCGGTGGAGCGAATATCAAAATTAGAATGGACGTGGGTTGGACACGTGGCGCATAGACATGACGGCAGGTGGACAAAACATATCCTGCAATGGTGCTCATTGTATTCAAAAAGAAAAAGGAACAGACCAATAACACGGTGGCGAAACGACATTGCCAAACATACAGGGATCAATTGGATCCCAGTGGAACAAAACCGGAATCGTTGGAAACGTCTAGGACATGCCTACACGCAGCAGTGGGTTGATATAGTCATAACGTAATAACGTGATATATATTTTTTAATGGCGGATATAGATTATATCTTTGGGGGAGGACTGTCGATCGTATTATACCTGAGACCCATTCACAAACAGTTATTCAAACTAGAAAAGTTACACACGCAATAATATTGAATGTTTGACAATATTTTATTATAACGTATCAAACTAATTAAATAAAATATACATAGGGTGACCCAGAGAAGAGGGACGGTTTTCTAGTTTTTTAAATAAAACTACTCTACGAAAATTTTTGAATTAAATTTTATTCAAAAAAAAAAAAAAAAAGTAAAACCAGAGATTAGCTTACTTTGTGGAACACAGTATCGTTTAGATGTCCGTCATTTACAACAATACATTCATTCAGTATTTACAAAATGTTGGAACAATTTTTCGAGCAGAGGTCGTTGAATTTGGGAATCTACTGTAATTCAGATCACGGCACTTTATTATTTCTTTATTTACTCATTTCAGGGGGTGTCCAGGCCGCCTATGCACTTCCCCTATATCCGCCCCTAATATATATATATATAAAATAAAGATACGAAAATACTATATCCATTAAAGCGAAGATTTACTAATTAAAAACATTTATTTTAATATACTGGTCGATACAGAAATGAAATAAACGCGATAAAACCTACCTTATATCATACTCCGAGTTTAAATGTACTTCACCGTAGGAACATATATTATTTCCAACGTTCAAATTTATTACACAGGGCAAATCATTATCCGACCAAGTTGTTTGAGTAACTGAAAAAAAAAATATTTTGAACAAATCATTTACACAATATATTTACCCCATCGTTTACACAAATGGGGGCCCCCCCAAAAAAAAAACAATTTAAATATACACACCATACACAAAAATCAATATGTACATGTATTTCACACAACATAATTATTATTATTATACGAATGCATATTATATATATATATATATATATACATGTATGTATACACACATATATATCATCATTATCATAATCGATTTGCATCTCCTTCACAGGAGGTAACGCATCCTTTTCATATTTTTCTAAGTCTGACTGCAGCATGCATTATATATATATATATCAAGTACACGAAATTTGCTTTTTGCTATTATTTTAGTTTAACGCATCATCCACAATAATAAAAATTAAATAGCGTGATAAGTACAAACTAAGTATCAAACAAAAACCAAAGTATATATATATATATATATATATATATATATATATATATATAAAACTACCATATGGTTTATCTATTTAAAATTAATTTGTGTATACATACAATAATGTTTTTATTTTAACGTATTTTCTGTAGTATGAAGACCAATACAAACAAACCAAAAACGGGAAAAACCAAAATGAACACCAGTTAAATGCATACATAGTGGGAAAAAATTTAGTTCATACTTTCTTATACTAGTGTTTAAACGTACAAAACCTTGTATTTTGGAAATGAAGCGGAATTTTGCCTATTCTTGTGTATATGTATGTATGTATATTTATTTTTGTATATGTATATATATATATATATATATATATATATATATATATATATATATATATATATATATATATATATATATATATATATATATACATATATATATATATATATATATATATATATATATATATATATATATATATATATATATATATATAATTTGAAAAGTGGGGAATATAGTGATTTTTCTTTAAAAATAAAAATAACAAAAAAGGAGTTAAGTTCAATAAAAAAAGGCTCCTTAAACTTCGCGTTCTTATCGAATTAGCAATTTTCACTGCAACATCCATAATATCGTTAACGTCCAATATTTTCGCACATAAGGCATTATTATGAATTACGCGATGGAATAATATGAAATCAGGAAACCGTTCCATAAAATCTGTAATTTCTACCAGACATCATAGCAACCAATTTAAACAAAAGGCAAATTTGTTTTTCAGCAAATGTCATAAAAGCTGCCATATCGGAAGTATCGTTAAAAATGCGACTTTTATGAAAAAATCGCAAAATATCGTTCTAATAAAAACAACTAATTTCGCAATATCAACGATTGACTCGTCAAATTGCAACCAGTTACATTTTTATTCTCGTCTTCAATACGACGTGATACAGTTCTGCGAGAAAGTTGCAGATCTTTATTTGTATCGAGAATTTCACTTTCATTTTAAAGTTAGGAAATCGTCCTCAAGAAAAGCTTGTTCAAAAAATTTCCCCATCTCGAAAAGGCAGTTTAAGTTTTGCCAAAACGTACGTTAAGACGTTTCAGTTGCCATTTTGGATTGCTGCAAACGTTAGTTTGCCGTACGGTTAATTGATTTTTTAATTCTTTTAATTTTCGTTTCCTTTATTCAGTATTAACAGAGTAATAATTTTCATAATTTTCACGCCAACTCGAAAAATGTCTCTCGAGATTTCCTTTTTTGGGCAAAGCGACTGTAAAACACAACGTACCACACATAGACATTTATCTCGATACGTATGAAACAAATAAAGCTCTTCCCATTCATTATGGAAATAATATTTTTTCCGGTTTTTTTTCGTTATTTATTTTTCTTTTATCTGAAATTAAAATTATTAAGTTCCCATACTAAATCGAAATTTTAACTATTTTTATTGCTTTTAATATAGCAAAATACGAAATGTATACGTAATGCATTACCTCTCAACTGACACTGTGAGTTACAGAAATGTCAACTGCAATCGACATATTAAATTTCAATAAAATCATAATTTCTTCCAATATACAATACATTAAAATTGTCCGAAATTGTAATTATTAAATAAAATAAATTACAAATTTTAAATTTTAAATTACAAAAATTACGTATAAATCCGCGAAAACCAAAACAGAAGGCGAACGTGTACGTAAATGTATTATAAAATAAAATTTAAAAATGTCGTTTATTTTAAGAAATTTTACATAGCGATTACCGAGCGCATTGAAACTTAAGCACGCTCGAAAAATTGTAATGCTCAAACACAAAAATACGGAGCACTTCTCGAGGAATCGAGTATATTAAAAAATATTTTACATAAACTTGCAATGTTAAATGTTCACTTAAAATTTCAAAGTCTCACTGCGATTCAATGGTATTAGTCGAGAATATTTATAAGCAATACGTAAACTTTATATATATAACACGTTTGGTTATTGCAGCTGTAAACATAGAAGCGCTTACATATGATGTTGCTGTAGATGCTATCAATTGTCATCCAGAATTTCTCATACCAGAAATATGAATATAACGTCATATTGCGTAAATTAGGTAACGAATTTACATGCGGTGTTTTTTTCTAGTTTTAGTTTCGCAAATCATCTGATGTCCTCCAACACTGGCATCTGAAGCCCACGTATTATGCCACCAAAATATTTAATTCTGTATCAATTAATATATAGAGTAGTCTGAAACGAATCTGATATAATACGTTACTCACCGCCAAACAACTTTTCAGTTCCATCTGCAGAACTATACGCTATAAAACTTGCTGTCGCTCTTATATTAAAGTTAAACAGACTCTCTCTCATTTGCACGGATTCTCTTTCTTCACTCTACTGCAAGTCCACAAAACATCACAAAATAATATCGCGAAAGATATAATTTCAATCATCTCTTCCACTTCGGTCAATATTACCTTCACACGGATACCCCCGGACACAGGCATCAGGGAAAACAAATTGCAACAAAAGAGGCGATCACATACCTCCCGATTCCAAACCGACTAGTTCCCCTCATCGGACTTCTCAAAATTAATAACATCCCTGCTAAAGAAGAAACTATCGAGAATATGCAATGAAGTTCCTACTACCAATAAATTACGTTCAATGCGGTCAAACACTTCAGTTTGGACTACTTCATTAAGATTTAGCCGCCAAAAAAAATTACATATTGCCGTTTACGCATTGGCTATGGGAAAATTTTTTCATTCTTATTTACTGGAATAATTCATATACCTTCTTATCTGTAATGCTCTGTTCCCTTATCCACTGACAATATTCTGGTAGAGTATGCAAGAAATTCAACTAATCCTGTCCCAAGTATACCTTCCTAGCTAAATATTCAGCTCCTATTTCGATTCGTAAAACTATCCGACATCCTACATGATTTTAAACTCAATTTCCTCGTGCCTTTGACCGATGTAGCAGTGTACACGGCGCGTTAACGAATATAACACGATGCAATGCATTTATCAAAAATTTTCGAAAAGTTTTTTTATTTTTTATGTTTACTTTTATACGCGCAACTGTTAAGAAACAATAAGTGCGTTTGCTGAGTGAGCCCATAGCTTATTAAAAATGTAAGAAGAAGCCTTCCAATGAACGCACTTCCATAGCGTCGTACAGTTGTTAGCTAATCATGGGAACTCGGTATATCATGAGGCTATCGGGGTTTTAGTCTTCGCGTACGCGATAATTGATTTTCTGCTAAGGCTGATATTAGAGCATTACTATTACTTGTTGTGAAATTTTTTATATCTAGTCTTGACAACCTCTGCGACAAGCGATATGTTTAGATCTCGATGAATTATTTTATTCGAAACGAACCACGGAGCATTAATTACCTTTCTTAATATTTTGGATTGTACACTTTAGGTACGATTCGTGTTTGATGATTTAACCCCATAATTCGGATCCGTACAGCCAAATGAGTTTTAGTAAGTTGTTATATAGAAGGTCTTTGCTTGTAGCATTTTTAATTTGGATCGATGATCAAGAAGCCGCATCAAAACAGAGTATCTCTTTCGTAGCTCTTGGTTCTTAATAGTTAAATGGTATCTCCAAGTTAAACGGCTATCGAGATAGAAGCCAAGATAGCGGACACGATCGGCGCTAGGAATAATAACATTATTGATACGTATGGGATTGCACGTTCCTCTTCTAAGTGTAAACGTGATGTCATTTACTGAAATTTAGGCGAATACGCCATTTCATAAACCATGATTCGAGTAGATCAACATGTTGCTGTAAGGTAGTGGAAGCTTGAACATGATCTTCATGTCTTGATAGTACTGAAATATCGTCAGCAAATGTACACAATAGCGTGTCAGGATGCCGGGGTATATGTATTGGTCCGAAGTATACTACCTTGGGGTACCCCAGCGCAGACACTGTAACGGGTGGAGAAAGCGTAGTCTTCTTTGATGCAGAAATATCGTTGTGACAGGTAAGATTTGTGTAATAAGTAAAGAGCATGAGGATAAGACTGCCTTTAATTTGAACAGAAATCCCTCGTACCACACACGATCAAATGCTTGAGACGCATCCAGAAATACACCAGTACAATACTGTTTTTCTTCAAAGGTTATTATAATATCAACAACACGGTGAACCTGATGAACAGTGGACTGGTTATTTTGAAAACCGAACTTGGTGATCAGAAATCACATTATGTTTACGTAATACAGGATAAAGTCGTTTTAATAGTAGTTTTTCCAGTACTTTCCCTAAGAGGGACAGTAAACTAATTGGACGATATGATGGTGCATTATGGCGAGATTTATTTGTGGTTTAGATAACATTTTGTCTATCGAAAACTTCCACTCAAGTGGAAAGTACATTTCCCTTGACACCGAGTTATATATATATATGTGAGAGTAGATTTTTAAGGACTTCGGACGTGGTGCAGTTAAACCCCTGGAGCTTTTCTTGTTTTGTAAACGATGTATTATATTCTTTACATCGGCTGGACTAAATGGTGCAATAGGTAGAGATAACTGGAGCGGTACATCTTGGTTATCAGTAATATTCGGACGAGGAGTAAGCACTTCAGAGAGGTATTTAGCGAAGGTTTTAGATTTTTTTTTCGAGTGATATAGTCCATGAGCTGTTTTCTAGCTGCACTGGATAGGAACCTTCCTGATAGTTAAGCATTATTTTTGCAGCTATAACCATAAAGTTTTATTTGTCGCTGACAAATGAGCTGTATGGTTTTGAGTCTGTTCGTTCCTGAAATTCCGGACGCGTGTTTTAAGCAAAAAGCAAAGGGTGTTATATTTTCGCTTGGCCGATGGATACCTAGTTCGATGCCATTCACGTCTGGCCGCTCGTTTATTGTTGATGAGCTATCTGACGTGAATAGGGACATTATACCGATGTATAAATTTCGGCAAGGAAAAATAATTGCTAGCCTCCCAAGTGGCACGCTGAATAAATCGCTTCTCGGCCTGTTGGCTCAGATCAAAGTGTAGTATCTGTTCTTATCAGCTTAATTTTCGAAAAGTAAATTAAAAATCGAGGAAATACCCCCCCACTATGAAGAGATTCATAAAATCAAAAATGTTAAGTAACAATAACAATGACAATGATAATAATAATAATAATAACTAATAATTAATCATGAATAATAATTAATATTTAATAATGAATAACAATACTAATAACGGAAAAATTTAATTTTTTCGGAAATATTATAGACGCTAAAAAACGCCTATTTATACTGTATCGAATTAAATAAATAATCGATTTTATTTGAATTATCGGTAAAATTTTAATTCAGTTAAATATTCAATTTCCAATTTCAAACGGTACATATATGATATACTTACAACGCAACGGCAAGCAATTATAGCGGCCGAATAAAAACGAACGGACATCGCCTCAGATCGAACATTTAACTAACACAAATAGAATGATCCCTACCCCCCTCAAAAACAAACAAAAAAAACTTCTTATAATAAGCCTATTCGTTTAACTGGAATGGTTTTAATTCCGTTAAATTATTCTTACAACGAATATTTTTAAACGTAAGTTAAAACCGAACAGAATTATCGATTTATCAATTTATTTATTTATTTATTTATTTATTTATTTACTTATTATGATATATAATAAAACGGGAACGAACAATAATAATCATACAAACCCGCGAAAACGCACGTTACATAAACCCAGTGTAATTCCTTATAAAAAAATAATAATAATTTTTCATTCGATCATATCTATCGCATCATCTTATATATATATATATATATATATATATATATATATATATATATATATATATATATATATGTGTCTATACATACATATATACACGTCGTACACGTGTATACATATATAAATGCGTAATATGTGTATAAAGAGATAATATTATGTTGATAACAAGAGGAAAAACAATCGAAGAAAATCGAACAAAACATAATGTACAAATATATATATATATACATATTATATATATATATATATCACTTCGTGTTAATATAGTCGATAATAAATTACCGATCGTGATAACCTTTGTACCCTGTGCTGCATCATGATCCGATAGAAAACCAAAAAAAAAAGTTATTCTTTTATCATTATTATTTTAGAACGTAAATTTTAATTAACAAACATTAAAATAAATAATAATACTAGTAGCACCGATGGAAATAATAGCCATAATAATATTGTACCCTAAACCGTCTACGCGTCGGTCTGACACAGCCACATCACACAATTATCTTTTATACGAAAAGTCCTTCACCAATAGACTACCCCCAATACGGATATTTAACAGAACCCATATCGTGCACTTAATCTACAACTACCAAAACACTTACACTACACAGGTTAAAATACAGGCCCCGATACATAAAATCCTCTCAAACAACCCTCAATCAAAAGTTAAAATTCTGGTTTTTGCCAGAGAAAGCGGACCGCTTAGCGTACAGATAAATTAGACACATGTCTCCTTATGGCTGTATTAGTCTCGAGCTAGAAAAACTGAAAATAAATAATTCATATAAAGAAAATACGAAAAAATCAGTAACAAAATTATGAGAAAAAAATTTAAAATAACGTCAACAGTTTCTTTAAAAAAAATTGAACGGTATCATATTTATCAAACTATATATCTATCCGATCCATAGCTGTGGCTTTCATTCTTTATTGATCTGCATTACACATGCACACATACATATATATTATATATATATATACACATCGCGTTTATTGCAACTTTTTGTTTAGTAGAATCACCTGCCGGTCAATATGAATAATATTGTCCTATGTTCAGTTGATTTTTTGATATTACATTTGATAGGAATCGTACGGCATTTGACATAGTTCACAGTATTCTTATTTTTGAAAACGCTTTATTATCGTTGTACCTAAGTTAGCCGGCAGCTCTTGGGGCGCTAGCCCGTATACCTGGCGAACATCGGCGCTGGCATTATGCAACTCAATCGTAGAGTACGCTTGCCCAGCATGGTTTAATTCGACCCGTACAAAACACGCTGATATCGCGCTAAAGAGAGCATTATCACAGGGTATTTAAAAATGAAATCTATCGGTAAAATCGGAGTGCTTTTTGGTATTGCTCCATGTGCGCAATTAGACGGCAAATAGTTGCTAGCATTGAAAAGAGCAAGCAGGAAACGGATAGGCGACGTACGAAGTTTGGACATAAACCAGTTGAACGAAGATTGAAGTCTCGCGACAGTTTTATGGCAATTATCAAGCCGTTAACAGTAAGCCCGAAAACCGCCCGACATAATGTCTGAAAGGAAGAATGGACGAAGCAAAATCGCGAACCTTGAACCTAAGGAGCACCTTCCTCCGGGAGCCAAACTAAAATACGGAACATGATGTTCACTAAACAGTTAAAGAATAATGGTTGGTCGAACAATAGAGAACACGAATAAATGCATAATCTCTGACAGCTTTTCCTGTACACGTGGCGAGGAGCAATTTATCCAACATCTTTTCATCAGCACTAGCTCTGTCCACATAGGTGTGGTTTCAATGACCTGCTATAAATGGATGGAAATAGCGTCGCGTAACGCATAAAAGTCCTTTCCCTGACACGAACAAGAAAAATATACACATATATATATATATATATAGATAATGTTTTTCTAATTTCGATAACTTAGTTAAGCGACGCTGTTAAAACAGTTCTAATCAACCTGAGATTGATTCATTTGATATTACCTTCCCGGATATACATATATATATATATATACATAAAATATTCATATAATATAATTTTTTTTTTTTAAATTCGACACGTCTTTCATACTTGACTGGATCTTCAAGTAATTTACCTTTGAAAATTATTAATCACATTCGTCTATTTTCACACACGACTGCTTCTTACTATCGGCCACATAATCGTCAGATGTTATCGTTAAACGTTGTTTACTTTGGAATTTGAGAAGAACAGACGAGTTCCGATATTTCATTATTTTCCCTCGTGAGATTTATCTTGAAATTACTAATTAAACGACGTCAATAAGTTGCTTCATTGGAAGCGCAGTTTGGTTGGCGAAATGAAGAATTTTATTTTTATCTTCCTTTTTTCCGTTTTTTTTATAGGTACGGTCGTTCGATCGGTCCGAAAGGAAATTACGATTATTTCAAACAGCGAATTCCATTCGTTAGTATTGTCGTTAAAATTTCGTTCACGTATGAGTTAAAGTATCGAAATAATTCTTTTTTGAAAAACCGACGCGTTTACATAAGAAAAAAATTAAAGCTCGAAGTCGGTTAGATGGGAAATTTCAACTAGTTTTACTGCGGTTGTTGGTGCACAAAGGATATCTTGCAGAGGAAAAATTAAAAACTTGCAACTGATAACGTCCAATTTATACGATGAAATATTTTTGAAAAACAGCGACCGGTGCTTCTAAAAATCAAATTATATAAGCGACACACTATCAATAGTTATCGCTAAGATGATTATCGGATGACGATGACGACTGATATTTTCTAAGACGTTCGATCGTTACCGAGAATTATTATTCTCATAAATAAAAATATTCGTTAAATTCAAGAAAAAATAAAGAATTAAACGCACTTTTTTTTTTTAATGAAAGTAAAAATTCTAATAATACAAACTGGTATCGCCGTATAAACCCTGTTACCACCTCAGTAACAAACCTCTGCCTTGCGGTTAGGATATTTATCCAAAGGCTAAGGGAGTAAACCCTGACATAAAACAAAACTTAAATCCAGAAGCGTCTGCCTCCTATGGAGCGGCTATCTGGTCAACGTCTGTTCTCCAGGTTAGAAGCGGTTGAATTTAAACTCTGGGACTTACAATCTCAGTTTTAACGCTGAATTGGTATTTGCTTAATAATCAAGTACTGATTCCCTCCCTATATTATTAAACAATGCATGATGGCAAATCCTTCTCATATACATACTCCAGGAGGTACTCCGAAAGGAAAATCCTCCACTGTGAATAACAGTGTTACCGGGCAATCATATTCTGGAGAGCCTGGACCAACATGCAGTGTTAGGAATAGTAAAAAATTAAAAACTAAGAAGAAATATTTCTTTGGTACCTTGAATGTGAATTCGTTGTTAAGAGTAGAAAGATTAAAACAATTATTTAACGTTATGGAAGAAAATAAAATTCAAATACTGGCTGTACAAGAAACAAGATTTACGGATGAGGACATAATAGATTCAGAAGGTTATAGAATCTTTAAAAGTAAGAATGGGAAAAATCCAATGAATAAAGGAATACCTCATCTCGGAACAGCTTTCATTGTTCACAGAGCAATTCTTGATTCAATAAAAGATTTTTACTCGGTTAATGAGAGACTATCAATTTTAACTTTCTGCTGTACAAATAAAACATATACATTAATAAATTGCCATGCACCTATAAATGAAGACAATAGAAAAAATCTATCAAAAGTAGAAAATTTTTGGGAAATTGTAGATCAAGAGATGGCTAAAATTCCGGTTAAAAATGTGAAAATATTATTAGGTGATTTTAACACTCAAGTGGGTAAGGAGAAAAAGTTCCAAAAAAGGGTGGGAAAGTTCCCAGCCCATAAAAGAACTAATAAAAATGGTGAAAGATTCCTGGAAATATGTAATGCGTTTAATTTAAAACTAATGTCAAAGGCTTTTAAAAGATTGCCTAAGAGACAAATGACATGGAGATCACCTAACCCATGGTTAGGAGAGTTTCAAATTGATCATGTAGCTATAACATATAATAATCGGAGGGAAATTATGAATGTCAAAGTTAAAAAAGGGGCAAATGTGGAAACGGATCATTATTTAACCACTATCAAAATGAATTTCATTCCTAAGAAAAAAATTCATCTGAGAATGAATATTAAACTTTCCAAGGTTGACACAAATATGTTAATGTATAAGAAAAATGAATTTCAAAACAAACTGAATACAAAAATAAAGTCGGATAGCTGGGAAGAAATTAAAACGAAATTAATTGAAATATCGCATGAAATAGCCCCACTGAAAAAATCAATAAAACACAGATGGTGGAATCAACAATGTGATGAAGCTGTGGAGGCAAGGAACAAAACATGGAAAAAATGGTATTCGACGAAGAACGAAGACGATTATACTGAATTTAAAGATCAAAGATCCAAAACAGCTAAAATAATTAGGTCAACAAAAAGGAAATTTGAAAAAGAACAACTCGTTGTAATAGAAGAAAATTTTAAGAAAAATAATTTTCGGATCTTTTACAAAATATTCAATAAAAATCTCCGAAAATATCAGCCTCCTAATTTATGTTTTAAAAATGAGGAAGGTAAATTAGCTCTTAATGATAAAGAAAACTGTAGTATTTTAGCAACATATTTTAATAAGCTCCTTAATTGTGAAGAGCCAAAAGAAAAATTTCCAAGACAATTAACAACGTCTAAACATGAAGAATCTGTAGCCCCTAATTATCAAGAAATCGAAGAGATTGTGAAACAGTTATGTAACAATAAGGCTTCCGGTGAAGATGGAATAATTACTGAAATGTGGAAGAACGCAGGCCCAGAAATGATCGGAAAACTGCAAAGTATAATAGAAAAAATTTGGAAAGAAGAAAAGGTGCCAGATGAGTGGAAAATAGCATTAATCCATTCACTGCATAAAAAAGGAAAAAAAAGATGATATCAATAACTATAGAGGCATTTCACTATTGCCTGTGACATACAAAATCTTGTCTAAAGCACTTTTAAACCGGTTAGAAAGGCAAACAGAAAAACAAATAGGTGAATATGAAGCTGGATTCCGGAAAGGTCGATCTTGCGTTGAACAAATTATGAATCTTAAATCGATAATTAGACATAAAAGAATAAGAGGAAAGAACATAATCATCACGTTCATAGACTTTAAAAAAGCATACGATTCAGTTGATAGGAAGACACTACTCAACACTTTGCAAGAATTCCATGTGGATAATAAGACTATTACATTAATAAAACAAACCTTAACAAACACAACATCCAGAGTCA
Organism: Coronaproctus castanopsis; assembly: GCA_032883995.1. NCBI lineage: Eukaryota > Metazoa > Arthropoda > Insecta > Hemiptera > Monophlebidae > Coronaproctus > Coronaproctus castanopsis. Next base: position 86,078,564 of record CM065054.1, on the reverse strand, counting down.
AGTTTCGAGGAGAAATATCCGAGGCTTTTAAAATTAAAACAAGAGTAAGACAGGGAGATTGTCTATCCCCTGTGTTTTTTAACTGTGTTCTGGAGAAAGTTATGGAGTGGAAGATACTGCTGGAAAATTGAGGAATTGAACCAATCAGATTAGGAAGGAAAAAATCTGGGATCGAGATTTCAATATTGCAATTTTAGCTGATAATTTGAAAGATGCAGTCATTCAGTTAAATTCGTCGAAAGAAGTAGCTGAAAAAGCTGGCCTGCAAATTTCATATGAAAAAACAGTTTATATAACCAATGAACCTTCGGCACCATGTTATTTATCAACAAAATGCGGAAAGGTTAAAAAAGTCACAAAATTTAAATATCTAGGTGAAATAATTCAACCAGATTTAGATAAGGAAGCGAATCTAACCAGAGTACACAAGATGGAACAAGAATTCAATGTAACCAGAGAAATATATAAAAAGAAGTCATTATCTATAAATACGAAGATATGGCATTATGATACTGTAATTAAACCGCAATGTCTATATGCAGCAGAATGTCTGAATATGAACACAAGAAGAGAAATCGAGCTCATAGAGAAGAAGGAACGGAAAATTATGAGAAAAATTCTGGTTCCGAACATTTAAGATGGACAACGGGTATTAAAAAGCAACAAGGAAATATATGAGGAACAATTGAAAAGATATACAATGAGAAAAAGAAGAATAAGATTTTACGGTCACCTAAAAAGAATGGAACCACGTAGACGAATTAAAGCCATAGTTGAATACTTTGAAAGCAATCCAAAGAATAAACTTATGTGGTTTATAGAAACCAAAAAAGATATATCAGAAATGAACATAAAAAGTGAGGACGTAAATAATATAAATAAATTCCGAGAAAAAATTAACGCATTTAAAGGTTTTGCTGAAAACGTGAATAAGAACACCAGTTAAGGTGTGGACGGAAGAAAGAAAAGCGCAGCACAGCTTGAAAATGAAAGAATATTGGAGAAGGAAAAAGAAAATCTAATGATCATTGTTTTTACGTGGTCCATAGTTGGCCAAAATCGAAAATAATAATAATAAACTGGTAAATAATAAATATACAAAATATAAATAGTATTGATGGAAAAATTAGACAAAAAACCATCACAAATGAAAAGCGGTAATTTAAAAAATAATAAATATAAGTTTAATTATATAACGAATACGTAATATCATTTATAAGTAATGGAAACGAAAGCAAATTATAACGTTATGAGAATAATACATTATGTTTAACGCGTCGATGCTTATACTTAGTATATCTAATACTTAGTTCCTTGGAGTCGTAATTTCCTATTGGTGGAAGTAAATTATTACGGTGCACACTACAACTGAGAAAAAATTTTTGGGATAGCTTGAGGATATAGTCTTTTACATATGGTATCTGCAGAGTACTCTGCATATATGAAATTTTAGTGTATACGAGGACATTGAGGATACATCTAAGACATCGATTTTGGACTAACTGCAGTCTATTAAAACTAGCATTACTGAAGACCAAACTGGACAAGAATATGTTAAAATAGGCCTAATGATTGACTTGTAGATTATTAGTTTATTATCAATATTTAAGTGAGATTTATGCTTGAAAATAGGGTAGATTGAACAAATTGCTCTGTTTGTCTTCATTGATGCATGATGGTTGGAAGAGGTTAGCCTCTTGTCTAAAATGACACCAACATAACGTATCTGGTCAGACCATTCTATATTAATGCCACTGACGGTGAAGTCTAGTCGGTAAAAACGGTCTTCGACGAGTGAAGAAAATTGCTTTAGTTTTGGAAGGATTAAGAGCAATTTGCCATTTAGAAAAATAACACGATCAACACCGGATTGTAACCTATTGCTGATAGTACTTGGCCTGTAGGAACTGCAGTACAACGCTGTGTCATCAGCGTATAAGGCAACCTCGATGTTATTTATATGCGAGAAATCATGCATGAAAAATGTAAATAAGAATTAGCACGCTACCTTGAGGCACGCCGGCAGAACAGGATTTGCTTCTTGATTTCGCATTATTTATAATGGTATAAAATGATCGATTACTTAAGTAACTATTAATCAGTTTAATTAGAAAATTTCGGAAACCTGGTAACAATCATTTTATAGATAATACCGTCGTGCCAGGTTGTGTCGAAAGCTTTTGCCACATCAAATAACACCATCGCAGTATGTTTATTGAAGTTAAAATTATCTGTGATAGAGTCAGCAAATCTTGCTATCTGTTGTGTTGTGGAATGATTTGGTTGAAATCCAAATTGTCTATTAGGTATTATATTATTAGAATTAGTGAAGTCACATAATCTTTTCAAAATAATTTTTTCAGCTATTTTGCTAAGATTGTAAGCAAGCTGATTGGACGGATATTGTCTATCTGAGAGCAATCTTTACCGTGTTTTGGTACTAGAATTATTTTAGCCACTTTCCAACTAGAAGGGAAGTACCCAAATTTAAACATTGCATTAATCAAATTAGTTAACTGGACGATGGCTTTTTGAGGTAGCATTTTAATGACAGTAGATTGGATACCAATTGTGACCTACCGAGTTTTTCTTCTTTGTTGATTTTACATATGTAAAAACTTCTTTGGGAGAAGTTAATTTAATATTAGTTGTTATCTGAGGTGATGCGATAAATCTGCTGACAACTTTATGTACTTTGTTCATCTGATAGCTTGAAGCCAAATGGATATTTCTGCTGTGAACCTCAAGGTAGTTATTATGTTTATTTAGTAAATATCGAACTAAAATCGAAAGTTGATTCAATAATTTCTTAATATTTTGTGAATCAGTACGTGAACGATTTTTAGTATAGGATCTTCTGACAATATTTTTGATTTTAATTATGGAAGTTATATACGAAGGGATCGAAGATATAGGGGGAAACATTCTGCTTAATAGGAACAGAAAGGGCAATAGCTTCATGAATCAAGTTCGTCAGAGTGGTGAGACAGTGGTCAATGTTGTCAGTATCAGAAATAGGTAGGTTTAAGTTTATATTATCAGAAATATGACGCTTAAATAAATTCCAGTTTGCAGTTTTAAAATTAAATGTTTTAAGTACTGGTTGTTGCAGTATGTTGCCAGTTTTGACGATTATAAATATTGGGTTATGATCGGAGGATAAACAATTAACTGAAATGGGCAGCGTTGTATTGATATTTTTGACTAGAACTAAATCAATAATACTAGGTCGAGAGCCAGATGGTGGGTAAGGTTCTCGTGGTGCTAATATTTGTATATTATTTGGCAGAGAAGTACTAAGTAAGACGTTGCCTGATTATTATTAAAATTATTCCAAGACTTATGCTTATAGTTTAAATCGCCGATTAAAATAATTTTTTTACTCGTCTTCATTAAGGATAAAATATCTTCCCTATACTTAGTCAATCGATTAGGCGATTTATAAACAGCAAAAATAGTAACAACTTCTACATTGCGATTTACATTATGAGTATTACCAGCAGTGGTTAAATAAATGTTTATGCCAACAGCCTGAATACTATGTAATGGGAGCGTTGGCACAATATCATACTTTAGTCGTTGATTAATGAATAATGCTACTCCTCCACTATAACGCGTCCCATCTTTTCTACAAATATCGAAGCCAGGAAATTTAACTGTGACGTTACTGTTCAGTTTAGTCTCGGATAAAGCAATGATATCAATACTATTTTAAATAGCAAATTCATGAAGCTCAGCTAGTTTGTGCACTATAAAATTACAATTTCAGGCAACTAACTTAATCATATTACATAATAAAAAATAAATAAAAAAAAATTATATATAACTTACTACAATTATTTCTAAAATAGCCGCTATTTTTGTGAAACTATATGCATTCGCGAGTGCATTTAGTTTTGTAATTATAGTTTTAATAACAATCATTGATTTATTAAAATAAGCGCCTTTAAGTAATGATAAAATGGATGATAGGTCTGATGAGTCGGTGTGATTTAATGAGTCATTAACAATCGTACATTTGGAATAAAGCTAAATTATTTGCTGGTAAAATAGTTTCCTCAACTTATAATCTCATCAACTCTGACGCTTTCATACACTTTGTAGATTCTGTAGCTCCTAGTTATGTCCCTAATCAAACTGAATGTCTTTTTCCTATGCCCATACAACATACCGTTCACGACTCCAATTTTCCATGTTCTCCTATAAATTTTTCTGAAATTTTACACTCTCTTTCTTACAAAAAAAACTCTTCTCCTGGTTGTGACGGTATTACCTATAGAATACTAAACAACCTTCCCTTCTCTGCTGTTACCATCCTCTTAAATTGTTTTAACCATTTCCTCAATACTGGCTCCTATCCTGAAAGCTGGTTACACTTTCTAGTGGTTCCTGTTAAAAAATCTAACTCTCCTGTGAGTAATACATCAAATCGACCTATATCTCTTGCTTCCTGTATTCGAAAAACGTATTAAAGAATATTAAACAACAGAATTGTTTGGTGGTTACAAAATAATAATTTGTTCCCTCCTGGAATGTATGGCTTCCGTAATAATATTAGCTCACTAAATTACGTCTCTCATCTGATAGCTGACATTTACAAGTGTTTGATAGCAAGTAAATATTTAATTACGCCCTTTCTGGGTATAAGTAATGCTTTAATTCCATTTCTATTCTTATGCTTTGTGATACACTTGCCTCACTAGGAATTCCTCCTTCCTTCATCTATGGCGTGTGTAAATTATTTACATACCGGATTCTTATTTTCAAACATTCGTCTATTGCTAATCCTTACATCGGGGTTGTACATTTGGGACTACGTCAGAGATCTGTTTTAAGCCCGGTTTTATTCAATATCTATATGTTTAAATTATTCCAAGCCTGTCCTCGTAATAGCATTAATATTTTATCTTATGCTGATAACATTGTACTCTATAGAACGAATTATGATCTTTCAGAAGGATTCAATCACTAAATAGTATTTTAGAATTGATCTGTAAGTTATTAAATAACATGGGTTTCACTCTTTCATCTCATAAATGCGTCTCTATCATATTTTCTTATAGACGTGTTAACCATTCTATACCCGGTTTAATGGTTGACAATTATTGCGTTCCATTTACCATATCTTGCATGTATTTAGGCTTGTCCTAGATTATAGACTCAATTGGCGTAATCACATTGAGGCCATTTATTCCAAAGCTTCCAAACGAATAAATCTCTTAAAAACGCCTTGGCATACAACTTTTGGAGGTGATCCTCTCATTTTACTTCTTTTGTATAAATCGTTTATTCGTAGTGTCATATATTATGGTAATTTTCTCTTTATCAATGCACCATCTAGATATATTTCAACTCTGGACAAACTTCAAAATACATGTCTACGTTTTGCCCTTGATGCTTTTGTCTCTACTTCCATATCCAGTCTAGAAGTGGAGGCAAAAGTCCCTCCTTTATCTATGCGCCGGTCTTATTTGGCTGATAAATTTTTGATTAACTCTTTCTCAGTTATTTCATACTCGTTATTTCTCTCATTCCTTAAAATTTTTGAGAACTGGAGATTTTCTCTTCATCGTCGTCCTATCATATGCCTTTCTGCACATCACCTTTCTATGTACAGTGAATTAATACTTCCTTCTTCACCTTTCGTTATTTCGTTCGGTACGAGTTCGCGTATTGTAGTTTACTACTCGTGTTCGTATTTGTGTTTATTTTATTTTATTCGGTCGTTGCGGAGGCAGGCTTAGGCTTATACAGTTCCTTGTGTGTAACAGAAATTATCGACTACATATATAGTCGATAAATGTCTAAAGCTGGAGCTGCGGGCAGGGGAGAATCGTCCCCTGCCCCCCAAGTAAGCACCGTCGGTCGTGGCGGTGGTAATACACATCGTAATATCAACGTTAAAAACGGTGGTAGTAATAATAATGTTATCTATAGCAATAATGGGAATAGGTTCAACAATAGTAGTTTTAATGATACTGATAGTGATAGTAATAATAATAACAATGATAATAGTCGTAATAATAAAATTGATGGTAATAATAGCGTGGGTATTAGTAGTAGTAGTGGTAGTGGTATTAATGGTAATAAGCATAATAATCCGTGTAACATTAGAGATAAGAAATCAAATCTTAATATTTCTAACGAGGCTATTATAACAGATGTCGGTTCCGACGAAATTATTTCGATAAATAATATTCGCGTAGAACCGAGTTCTGAAATTGTTAAAGATACTTTATGTAATATTAACATAAATCCTCGTGTACAAGTTACGATATCCCCTACATCAATTAATATTTTTCCGAACGATTTTCAGGGACCAATTATAGTTTTGATAGAAGGAATAAATAATAATATTGGCAACCTTCATCCTATGTCGTTGGCCAAATTAATTCATAATAAAATTACGGGTCTTAAATGTATGACAAGGAGTGGTCGTAACCAAGTTAGACTAATATTTAATTCCGTGGTTCATGCTAATATGTTTCTCCTTGCAGAGGGTATCCACAAAGAGCTTAACATACGTTGTTTTATTCCTCAAACGTTACTCTTTCGTTTTGGCATTGTAAGGGACGTTCCGATCGACCTTACAATCGAGGAACTCACCGCATCCTGTACTGCAAGTGTTAAAATAGATCACATACGTAGACTCAATAAACGAAATCAGGATGGTTCCTTTTCTCCTATTCCACTTATTGAAATAAAGTTCTGCGGAAATTTATTACCCGATTGTGTTCATTTTTTCGATTATTATTCATGTAAAGTAGAACCTAGCATTAGGAGACCAAAAATGTGCAACAATTGCCTTAGATTCGGCCATATTAGTAAACTTTGCCGTAGCAAAACTATTTGCGGGTTTTGCTCTGGTAGTCATAAATCATCGGATTGCCAAATTAATCGTGAAACCTCGTCATCAGCTCTGTTTTGTTCCAGATGTAGGGGTAACCACTCCGCTTTCGATCGCGGCTGTCCAGTTTATCAGGAACAACTCAAGCTACAGAAAGTTATGGCAGTAGAAAATGTTTCGTTCTCTGAAGCTAAGTTGATTTGTAAGGGGGCTGTGGTCACTCCTGCATTTTCATTTGCTGAAGTGACAAATAACAAAAATTTCCCAGAGTTGCGTACAAGGACCAGTTCCTTTAAACGTAGAAGAAATAGCAGTGGCTCAGGTTCTTCCAGTCGCCACTACAATAATGGTAACAGTAGTAATAATAATAATAATAATAATAATATCAGCAATTATAATGGTAATAGTAATAGTAATAATAATAGGAATAAGAAAAATAACAAGAATATTGTTGATAGAAGTCAAATTTGGGGTAATCATTATTACTCTAATTTAGCCTTAAACGTTAAGTCAAGATCAGTGTATCCACCAGAAGGGGATGACGCTGTTATCTCATTAGCCGAGCCTATAATTAATAATGTATCCTTGTCTTCAAATCCTAAAGTTCCTCAACCTATTGATAACCAAAATAAATCATCTTTCGTTCTAACCCATCCTCCTTCCGATCTCTTGGTGCCCGCACTTTTGTCCACGCTACAAAAATTCCAGATTCCTCACTTGGAGAATAAGCTCGAATCAATAATTCAAATGCTTCGTTCTCCTTAGACATGTGTGTAAATATGTGTATAAGTATGTATGTGTATATGTATGCGTGGGTATCTCTGTGTGTATGTGTATGTTTGTGTGATTGTAAATATGTATACGTACGCTTACGTGTATATAATCTTTCTTTCGCTGGTCAGCCATATTTTGCTCCGTTATCTCATAATCAGTATAATAATTTGTATATGCGAAAAGACCTATCCCTTATAACTACGGATGGTCGAGCATACAATTATGCGAATAGACCTATTCCTGTCATCCAGGGACGGTCGAGCATAAAATGAAACTTAATATTTTACAGTGGAACTGTCGCAGTGTGAAAAATAACTGTGACAGCCTTGATAGATTAATTGATGAATACGAAGCTGACGTAGTGTTATTATCGGAGACATGGCTTGAACCCATTGAACAATTCGAGTATAAAAATTTTACTACTTATAGAAACGATAGACAGGATGGATATGGTGGCGTGGCAATTTTAGTGCGGGACCACATCACGTCCTTTCCTATTCCTTGCAGTTTATCGCAGGATAGCTCGAATTTCATACAATTGATAGGCACCAAGATCAATATAAATTCGTCTTTTTATATTCATATTTATAGTATATATGTTAAACCTTCCTCTCGTCCAAATATTTCTATTTTCTCAGATATTTTTAATTCATTGAAAACTCCATTCATTATCGGTGGCGACTGGAATGCGAATAATGTAGCCTGGGGTAGTTCCACAAATAATTATTTAGGGAATGTGTTATATGAAGCCTTTTTGAATGTTGACTGCTGCATCTTGAACGATGGCAGTCCAACTCATTTTGGTAGGCCCGGAACTGTTGCCAACCCGTTAGATTTGACATTTTGCTCGCCTACATTTGGTCTAATAGCTAGCTGGAAAATTATCCCAGACACTTCAGGGAGTGACCACTGCCCCATATTAATAGAAATAGGTATAAATGAGGTACAGGATAGTTACAGATTTTTTGATCAGTCCCTAGGAAAAAGGTGGAACTATATTCGTACGAATTGGCAATGGTTTTCTGCTCAGCTTCAGAAACATGATTTAAATATATGCAATGAGACTGACCCTAGGATCCAGTTCCAGTTGTTATATGAAGCTATCAGCGAAGCCCTATCAAAATCGTCACCAACTATAAAGGAGCGTGAATATAAGAAAACAAGGAAAAGTAACTCAAGCCTTTGGTGGTCAGTTTCCTGCCATCGCGCAGCTTGTGATAGAAGGAGAGCTTTTTTACAATATAAGGAAAATAGTTCTGTTGAAAATTATTTGCACTGGAGGAAAATTAATGCTTTAGCTAAGCGGGAATTTAAACTTACAAAAAGGAAGAAGTGGCAACAGTTTTGCATGCAATTCAATCGACAAACATCTATCTCTAAGGTATGGGAATTATCTAAATCGTTCAGGAGTTCTTCTTATAATAAAGTTAGACAGTTGTCAGAGGACAATTGTTATTCATTTGTTGAGTCACTGGCTCCACCTCATGTACCTGAACTAGAAGAAGTTATAATACCTGAAAGTAGCCCCTCGGATCACTTTTTAGATGCTCCTTTTACTGAAAAGGAGGTAGCTTACATTTTATCAACGAAGGATTCAACATCGCCAGGATACGATGGTGTTTCTTTCGAAGTATTAAAAAAGCTGCCGGAAAATTTTTTTACTATCTTCGTTCACATTTTAAATAAAGTTTGGCAAACTAAATCGATTCCAAGTTCTTGGATGATTTTTGTTATCGTCCCTGTGCCTAAGAAAAATGGATCACTTAGACCAATTGCATTAGCCTCTTGTTTTAGAAAAATTTGTGAATCCGTTATAGCTTCGCGTCTCAACTGGTGGTTAGAGCATAATGAAATCCTTCCAACTAATATGTATGGTTTTCGAAATAACACCAGTACATTGGACTGCGTGGGTGATTTAGTTGGTAATATATATAACAGTATCATTAATAAAGAATACAATATTACTGTTTTCCTCGATATAATGAACGCCTTTAACAACGTACATTTGCCCACTTTACAGCAGAAACTGTTGTCCCTAGGCATTCCAGAGCATTGCTGCCACTTCATTAGTAGACTATTTTCGCAACGCCACATTTTAATAAGTTCATCGTCCACCAGATACCATCGAGTGGTATATAGGGGAATTCCTCAGGGTTCTTCCCTCAGTCCGTTGCTTTTTAATTTATATATTTCAGAACTGGCACACGTGCCTTTGTATTCCAAAACTCTCCTTTATGCCGATGACATTGCGGTATTTAGTTCCAATACATCATTTTCCGACGCCGTATGTAATATTAATATGGATATTGATTTAATCGAACGCGTTCTTTATAAGTTGGGGTTAACCTTAAGTCCCCAGAAAAGTGCGGCAGTGGTTTTTACTTACAGACATCTCACAGTCAATAACTTCTCTATCACAGCAGAAAATGGAGTTATTCCCTTTTGTAAGTCAATACGGTATTTGGGTATTACGTTGGATACGCGTTTAACATGGAGGCCACATATTGAACATCTTATAAAAACTATTAACCGCGCCGTTAACATTCTACGTAATTTATACAATACTCGTTGGGGTGGTGATCCTTTCATACTGTTGACTCTTTATAAGTCGCTAATTCGTTCTAAAATGGAGTATGGTTGTGTTTTTTATGGATCTGCAGCTGAATCATTGTTAAATAAGCTTGATCGTGTGCAAAATGAGTGTGTGAGGCTCTGTATTGGTGCAGTTAGAAGTACTCCGATACCGGCATTGTTGGCAGAGTGTAAGATTCCTCCGTTACAGCTGAGACGGAGTTATTTAGCATTAAAGCTCTTGATCGGTAGAATGTACATAGATCGCTTTCCGCTATACAATTTATTCTACCACATTTATTCCAACTGGCGGTTTTCAAACAGCAAAATGCCTCTGCTGGCTTCGGTTTTACCTAGGTTGGATGAATTTCAGGTGCAGACTATGCGAATTCATATACCCATCCAATTTATGTTACCTTATTCATACAATTTTGCCAATAAAATAACATTTTTCTTTCCAGAGAACTACGTCCATTGGCCTCCCCCACTGATCCGGGCTACATTTAATAATATTATCGCTGAAAATTTTCCTACGCATATCCTTGTTTATACAGATGGATCGAAGTCATCTCAGGGAACTGGTGCAGCAGTTTATATCCCTTCTCTTAATATTAGCAGTGCATACAAATTATCTGATCTCTGTTCCTCATTTACAGCTGAGTGTGTGGCAGTATTTCTTTCTTTGTCGTCCTTAATTGATGCGAATCTTCCAGGTAATTATCTCGTTGTTACCGACTCACAGAGTATTTTAAAGGCTATTGAATGCAAAGGGAAGGTGTCAGATTCATTGATTTCAGTCATCTTGTTGAAACTTAATCAGCTGGAAAACCTCAGTATATTTGTGTCATTCTTGTGGGTACCGGGACATCGAGGAGTCCCCGACAATGAAATGGTAGATGCAATAGCTAAAAGGGGTTCTTCTAGTGGTGTTTTATTCTCTTCAGTTTCTTCTCGTGACGTCATTCACTTTACACAGTCTGTTCATAAAAAGCACTGGGATCAGACATATATGGAGTGCATACAGCGGTCGCCTCTTACTGCGTATTATCAGCTGCAGCCGTCTCTCCCTAGGTTCCCATGGTTCTACGTTTTCAAAAACATCAAGCGGAGAGGAATTGTGCTTATCAGCAGATTGCGGTTTGGGCATTGCTTGTTGCCTGACCGCCTGTTCGTTATGCAGCTTAGAGATAATCCGTATTGTCCTCTACATGCTGGTCGTGTAGTCTGCAACCCCGATCACGTGTTCTTCGAATGTCCTTCATTAACAGCACTACGTTCTGAACTGTATCTCAAATTACTTTACGCATCTCGTGGTGGTCCTCCTTATAATGTAATGTCCCTTCTACATGTTGAGAATTTAGATTTATTCCCGGACATAGCGACTTTTCTCGAGAAGTTGTCCGAGTTCATAAGAATATGAGTTAGTGATTATTACGGCTCCACGTTGGGTAAGCTGTAAAGGCATCCCCATAAAAAAAAAAAAAAAAAAAAAAAAAAAAAAAAAAAAAACCTTTCGTTTATTTTTCATTTCCCTTTTTTAATAATGATCTTGTGTTAGATATAGATTTAAATTCTTTTAAAACGGTCAAAGTTGCTACACCGCCTCCAATCGCCAAAATTTTTTTTACATCCCACATTTGCGATAACTGGTCAGAATTTATCGATATATATATATATATATATATATATATATATATATATATATATATATATATATATATATATATACAGACGATTCTAAATCGAAGAATCAGGTAGGAGCAGCTTTTATAATTCCTTCCTTAGACATAGTTAAAAAATTTTCCCTTTTGCGAGTTTCTTCCATTTTTACAGCAGAATCTGTGGCTATTTTTCAAGCTCTGCGTTTTATCCTATTAAATCAGATAACTCAAAAGGTAATAATTTTTTTAGTTTCTAAAAGTTGTCTCTTGGCATCAAGTTCTCACAATATAATCCTTATTCCTCTCCCATAATACTTAAAATTCATAATCACATTGCCCTTTTACGGGGTGCCGGTAACTCTGTTAAGTTTGCATGGATTCCTGGTCACGCTGGTATTAAAGGGAATTTACTTGCTGATCATTATGCTAAATGTACAACGTACCTTGGTTTATTTATTGCTTACACGCCATGCATTGATCTCCTGTCCATCATTAAGACCGCTCATAAAGAATACTGGAAAGCTACTTGGAATAATCCTTATAATGTTACAAAATATAAACTGCTTCAGCCTGAGCTTCCTTGTGTCACTTTATGTCGACTACGTTTTGGAAAGAATCGTCTACCGGCTACACTTTTTCAAATGCATCTTGTTGCTTCTCCGTTCTGTTCACATCCTTCAGATATCCACTGTATCGCAGACGCAAATCACATTTTCCTGGAGTGCTCATATTACCGCTCCACTCGTGACTCCTTCTATAATCACCTCATATCTCTAAACGTTCCTTTTCCTGTCAATATTCCTTTCTTACTCTCCACACGTAACATGCATATACATATGTTTATATAGGTTTATTGTTAACTGTAACATACCCGTATATTATTATTAAGCAAGTCATTTACATGGGGAGTAGAGAACGACGGAACCCTCCTATTTTTTGCTAGGTTTGTTTTACGTAGTCTGTCGATATATATAGGGCATGTTTCAGAGTTGGAAGCGTGGTTTCCCTTGCAGTTGACACAAACAAAAGTTTCCGAAGTTAGAGCTGTACAATGGCTGCTAAAATGTGACCCACTACATTTCAAACATGTGATAGATTTATTAAATGAAATATGTGCGAATTTATGACATTGAACAACAGGTTGTTTTGATTTGTATTCTTATATCGCTGATTATTTGTATTCAAATTGAAACTATAACTGTAATTTTTTACCAAAATTTTTTTACGTCAATAAAAGGCTAGTAGCGTGGAATACCAATCTAATTCGAAACAAAATATCAAAAATCTAACTTTCCGCATCACCGATTTACAACCCGGTATTTAACATCTACCAACTCGTGCTTAAAAAAGTAATTGGAAATTTCGAAATGAATAGATTTTTATCAGCGTAAGAGATGAAACAGCGGGAAATCGAAGAAGCGAAAATTAGACATAGAATAAACGTAACAAAAATTAAAACGTATACGGCGGCTGATAATGCAATATCGAAGAAAGTGAAAATAGAACTAGATCGATAGTCACGTGTCTTTTCGGTATTTCCGTACGGCGCGCAGAAATATGCGCACTACGGAAATGTGATCGCCAAAATATAAATGCGTTGAAAATGTATCGTCGGAGGCGGATATTAACAATTTCGCGGACTGACAAGAAAACGAACAAACGAACTACTCGATATTACAAGAGGTTGATGCAACAGATTATCCTCAGTAGTAATCAATACTGACGTACTTCGGCCGTATAATAAGAGCAGACGGGCTACAGTCGAGAATTCTTGAAGAAAGAACAGAAGGAAAAGAAGTCGCGTTCTTTGTAAAAGATCGCCAGACATGACATCAGATTCCCATAGCGGCATTTTGAACAGCCGACGGATTTTTCATAATCAGATCTCAATGAGAAGTTTATACGACTAAGAGAGAGAGAAGAGATAAAAATTATATCTCTTATCCAAAATTAAAACATTTTATCCAGAGATACGATATACCATTGCACCTTTCTTAATTCCTGTGCGTATGCGTGCACATATGTTATACACATATACATATATATATATATATATATATATATATATATATATATATATATATATATATAGAGAGAGAGAGAGAGAGAGAGAGAGAGAGAGAGAGAGAGAGAGAGAGAGAAAAACAAACAAGGAGAGTGACAGACTCCAAAGGAGAGAAAGAACAAAATATGAAAAAACAGAACTTACATATTATGTACACAACATACTAATTACACAAACACACACTCATATATGTATGTATATATATATATATATATATATACGTATGAGGGAAAGATGCGCGTGTAAAAATGTATTTATTAAAATATCAAATATTCGCTGTCGTTGCACAACCGGATATGGTTAATATTCGTATAGATTGTTAGCGGATGTGTTCATTTATGTAATGGCATATTAAAGAAGATAGGATGTAATTAATTTATTATTATTACTCAGCCTACCTCCGTAACTACAATTAATATATACGTATATATATATATATATATATATATATATATATATATATATATATATATATATATATATATGAAATCATAAATTAAATAAATAAATATAATTTTAAATAATCAAAATAAATGTAATTGTGAAGCCAGTGCTTATTACGGCACCATTTGTCATAATCAATTTTTCGTAGAAACGATGCGATAGCCCAAAAGTAAATCATCACGTGCCAATAGTGTAATATATAGAGATTGAAAAAAAAGATCGAAATAACGCAGAAAATAATTTAGATAATTAAAACAATAATAATAACCTTTAATAATTACCGCGTTTGTTTGTTTGATTACAACGAATAGGAAATAACAAATCGAAAAGAACAATATGCAAACGATAAACGCGTACTAGTAACCGTTTCAGTCGCGATGTCTCCCTCCTTAATATATATATAACTTTTTCGATATTTTTAATTTGCCGTGTAAAAATTTCCACGCTATGCGTTGAACAGTTTCGGCAAAATACTGTATCGCTATATCTATATATATCTTTCATTTTTCAATGGTAGTTTTAATTTTAGATCGCTATCTAATCCCGAAATTCATTCCAGTTGGTATATTTATAATGCAGATTGGAAGGGCTTTCCTTCCTTATTACACCTTTACCGGTAAGAATTATAGAGCTATGATCTGATAACAGATCTGTTGTATTTTGTTGTATTATACAATACAGAACTAATTTAATAATAACCTTATTTTAAAAAAAAATGATATACATAATACGTAATACACATTTGTAATATTGCAATTTAATGTTAATATATATTTATTAGCTTTTTACCTTACGATATGGTATTATATCAATACATAATATTCTCCCCTTGTTTTATTGAATTTAAAATCCGATACCATAAACAGAATAAAACCAATTAAGCCAAAATTATAAATTAAGCCGATCGGTTGCTTTAACTACACGCTCCCTTCTTGTTAGTAGATTTGGAACTTTTGATTAATATACATTTTCTTGTCATTTTATCATAAGATTCTCTTCATTGACTACTTTCTTTATAGCTGATATGCTTCGTCGAACTTGTTTTGTATCATTTTTTAAAAGTACTTTTGTTCCTTCTTTATCAATAACTTCATATAGAGCTGGATTGAATGTCGATGACAATTTGTTGATTTGAGTGACTGGAACCAGCACTTTATCCCCGACATTAATATCCTTTCTTACTGCATTCAATCGTCTATCCATGTATTGTTTTGCTTTTTCTTATGCCAATGAATCTTTATCAACTATTTCTACATATATTCATGCGTAAAGCTTTTCTGAATTGTAGGAACTTTATCACGAATATTTCTGTCAAACATTAACTTTGCAGGCGATATCTCCGTTGATATATTTGTTGGTGTTACTCTATATGTAATAAATCATTTTGTAACTCCGCTTCGATATTTTTCTTTTCTATTTCCGCAAAATTTCTTCAGTATTGATCGATTTTGTCTCTTTACTTCACTATTTGCTCTTGGCCACAGCAGTGGCGGTATAGTGATATGACGAATTCCAGCTACATTAAAAAAATTACATATTTCTTCGGATGTTAAGTTTGGAGCATTATCCGTTTTTATACATTCTGGAAACCCATAACCAGCAAACTGTTTTCTTAATAATCCAATTGTTTTCTCAGATGTAATCGATTTTGTAAGCTCCGCCTTCGTAAAAAGACTAAAATCATCTACAATTACTTAATTACAAAAATCAGTTAAAATCACTAAACCTCTATTTAGATTTCGCACTACTATTAAATCACCACGAAGATGTATTTAATTAATTATTTTGTCCATATCCCACTGGCTTGTAAATTATGATACACTGCTTGAGTTTCTTCATCTTTTTCGGCCGCTTTCTTTATTTCTTGAAATTACAAAGCTTTTGGAACTGCTGCTTCTGCCACCATATGAATAATTTCTTCACTTTCAGAAATGCAATTATTACAATCCTGCGTTATTTAAATTTGGGCCATTCTTGATAATGGGTCTGCTATATTATTTTTCCCCCGGTGCATGTTTAATATGATAATCAGAATTCTGTAATCTTATTAACCAACATTCAATGCGAGCGTTTGTGCGAAATTTAAAATTAAACACAAATTCTAATGCTTCGTGATCTGTTAAAATATCAAATAATATTTTTTCAAAAACTATTAATAAATCGTTTTTTTTTTTCTAAATTGTACGCGGTTATTCCGAAATTATTTTATCTAATTATGAATATCGACCGTGAAAATAGTTTTAAAAATTATATATATGAATACGAAATCGTTCGCAACCACATACAACTGTCAATGCTTCTTTTTCATAGTGAGAATTTATTTTTTCTACCTTTGTTAAGCTTTTACTGGCGTACAGTACTATTTCTGGTTCTTTATTTTTACTTTTTTGGATTAGTACAGCACCTAATGCATTAGGACCAGCATCTGTCATTATTGATAAATCTGCATTTTTATCAAATACTATATTAATTTTTGTCATTGAATCTTTAATTTTCTTAAAAGCTACTTCTTGTCGTTTTCCCCAATTAAAAGTAACATTTTTCTGTATTAATACACGTAGTGGAGCGGTGAGTTGTGAATAATTTAGGATAAACCTTGATACATAATTTGAGAAACTCAGTAACTCATTTTTCGTTGTAGGTGCTTTAAAATTTCAAATTAATTTTTTTCTTTTCATCGTGAAGTGTAATTTTATTTATCCCATAAATTCAATTTCTTTCTTTTTAAATACTGACTTTTCATTATTTATTTCTAAACCATTTAGATTTAAACAGTTAAACAACGCTTTTAAATGTTTGTCATGTTCAGCAGTACATTTACTGAATACAATTATGTCATCATGGAATACTTTAACATTTTGTAAATTATGTACTAAATTTTGTATTATTCTTTGAAACATTTCAGGTGTACAGCTTATTCCAAAATATAACCGTTTAAAACGATAAATTCCGTCAGGCGTGGCAAATGTAGTTATTTGTCGTGATTCTGGTGCTAGCTCAATTCGGTGATATGATACAAATTTCGCAATCTCTCGCTTCTTGGGTAATTTCATCTAATGTTGGTACATTTTCACGTAATACTGCATTATTTGCTCTCCTCGTATCAACACACATTTGAATTTTCCATCTTTTTTTGGACATATTACAATCGGTAACACCCATGGTGTTGGCCCTTCTACTGTTTCAATAATATTATCTTTTATTAATTGTTCTATATGCTTTTTTAATGGTCCACGTACCCGAAATTGAATTCTACGACATGGCTGTGATACAGATATCACTGACACATATCTACTGGAATTCTGAGTTGAACATTTTTTAGTTTCCCTAATGGTTTATTCTCATCTTGAACCATATAAATTTCTTAATGCGTAATACGCCTAATTTCTGAACTGTTTCATTACCCAGCAAGCATTCATAATTATCATTATCGTCATTTAAATCATAAAATATAGCAACTGTTGACCTATTTTTCGTTTTAATTTCTGTTTTTATTTGACCACGAATTGGAACATTTACTTGTTTTCCATAAACTACGATTTCTCGTTCTGAATGAAAACATTCACAATTTACTTTTTGGTTTTTTAATTTTTTCAATGTCATTTTATTAATAACATTACACGTTGCTCCTGAATCAACTAGCAAGTTGATTTTGACACCACCTATTTTTTCAAAAGGTAAGAAATTATCCTTTATTTTACTATCTGTAATTTTAAATTCTGGTTCATTAATTTAATTTATTTGTCTTACAGATTCCTTTATCATTTTATTCTTATTCCGTGTTTTTGTTTTACAACATTTCGAGATATGATTTAAATGACCACACTTATTACATTTTCCACATCTATAACACGATCTTTTATTACTATTAAACGTGCTTGTATTTATCTTAGTCCGGTTCCTTATCGCATTAACTCGTTCCGTATTTTCTGATGATGACTGAAACTGTCTTGACTGTAATTTTACAGATTCTAAAATTCGTCCTAATTCAACAACTTCATTTAAATTATTCTCATGACTCTCCAATAATTTTCTGCGTAATTCTGGATTAGACGTTCCTTCCATCCCCTGTATTTGGGAAATCGCATCGTTTTGCTTCATTTCGTAATTTAGTAACAAACCGATCAACGGAGTCATTGAACAATTTTTCTGCATAAGTGTCGCTGATACACTTTATTAATTCGTGAAAGAAAATGTTTATCCAACAATAAAATAGCTCGATCAAACACATTACCACTTTCTGCTACTTTCATGTTCGCTTCAGGAATTGCATCATAAATATCTTGCAAATCTTCTCCTCCTAAATGTAGTAAGATTTCTAATTGTCGTTTCGGATCTTTAATTCCTTTAGCTTCTATATAAAGTAATAATAAACGTTTCCATTTGGTCCAATTAGTACAAACCTAAGTTGTATCTGAAGATACAATCAATGGCTTAATGGATACCGTTTCCATTATGCAATGAAAAATTAAATTCAAAATTCTTTAATCAAATTAATCGTATTTAAACAGTTTAATTGTACAAGGCTAATTTTTATTCCTCGTCACCGTTATTGTATTTTGTTTTATTATATAATACAGAACTAATTTAATAATAACTTTATTTTAAAAAAATTATATACACAATACAACAATTTAATGCTAATATATTTATTGGCTTTTTGCCTTACGATATGGTATTATACCAATACATAACAAGATCAAAAGATGTTTTAGTCTCGATATTGAACATAGAGTAAAAAATCGAGTGCATCTGGTTTTTTGTCTCTATCGGTTGGCCGATGCGTTGGCTTACCTGCAGCAGCATATCCTAAACAATTATCCTGAATTACAGTAAGCTATCTCTTGCAAATTTTAATAATCATACCGCGAAAAGTGAAAACTCACTTCGATCGTATAAAATCTAAAACATCAGGACGTTTATTTAGGTCTGCAGGCCAACATGTCTGTTGCACCCGTTGCGATACAGCCGAAATTTTTATTTAACATGATTTTATTTAAAAATACGGTTTCATAGTAAGAAATATGATAAATACTAAGAATACAATTACAGAGAAACCATACCGTTACACTTCTTAAATCTCGAAGCTATTAATATTAAATTTAAACCAAACTATTTATTACCCTCAAAAAATTAGATTTGAAGCTAAAAAGAAGTACTTCAATGTTTACGTTGCCAATCATGTGGACACATCTTTTAATCGCCCATACAGGTGTGTAAAATGCGAAAAAAATGATAATTCATCTGATTGCAAAGAAAACCCTAACACCTTACTGAAATGTAAGTTTTGCAGAGAAGAATATCCATCAAATTATAAGGGTTGTATTATCGATCAAAACGTACAGAGCTAATAAAAATATTGTTGTCGGAAATTTATCTCACATTAAATCCCAGTCCTCTAAGTTGAATAATTCAAGTAATACAAATAGATACACCACTTAAGCTGCTGAGGCAGATATAGCGACATTAAACAGTTCGCTAATGCCGGAAAATATGATATTGCATAAGTCTAAAATGTTTTAGTCACCAATGTCAATAGTCAAAATGTCATAAATCAATATCATAGTATCGAATTAAAATAACTAACTTCTTTAACGAATTTAAATCTATGTTCAGTCGGCTGATACACCAAAATTCAGTTATATTAAACTTAGTAACTGCGCTAACAATGAGTAAATTGATAAAGGTTAACCCGAATGGCGTGAACATGGATTAGTTGGTGGATACTATCCTCCTTCTTTTGGAAGAATCTGTTAAAGATCTCCCGCAATTAACAAGCAAAATATTTTAAAAACGTATTAAAATTTTTTTATTAAAAAAATGGCAGGAAAAAAAGGACAATGGAGCAACAAGTAGGAAGATCTATGAGTTCTTGCCTGACCTTACAGTTAGATTAAAACTAAAAAAAAAAAAAAAACTGAACATTAATTTTTTCAATGCACAGTTACTTACAGAGCATTGTAAGTTTGGATCTTACTTACATAGGTTCAAGCTTGCTGATATCCCTGTGTGTGCCTGTTGCTCAATTAATGTGTGTGGAGATGTCAGACAAACATTGTTTAAATGTCCAGCTTTCTCTGTCATTCGAACAAAATATAATATTATCCATCCTAATGTTTATCCTTTAACCAAACGTCACATTTCCTTTTTGGAGTTCTTTGATGAAATTATGCGTTTTAAATTTAAATTAAGTAATAATAACTCTGGCCGATTATAATTCTATAACAACCACAATTGACAATTCAAACATCTACAACAGCGTGGTCAACCTTACTGTAATAGAAGTACTGCATTATAAGTATTATAAGTATTAGAACTTTGTCAAATGTTCAATGTATATACACAGTATATCCATCGATATCATACCTTATTTATAGCGATTATACTTATTGTACAAAATTAATTTGTAAATTCCTATATAAATCTTGTTCTTTATTATCGCTTTATCTTATTGGTAGAATAACTCTACTATTGTACTTTATCTTGTAACATTTGTAGGTTTCAAAATTTTTATACATACATAATGTTTTATTTAACTCCTTTGTATATAACGTATTTTTGTTGCCTGACCGTCTTTTCCGTTATGCAGCTTAGAGAAAGTCCCCTCTGCCCGCTCCATTCAGAAGTCTGCAATCCCGATCATGTTTTTTTAATGCTCTACAGTGGGGCCGTTGCGTTCGGAGCTTTACCTTGTCTTGCTGCTTTCTTCGAGTATTACACCCCTCCGTATAATGTATCGTCCCTCCATCATCTAGATAATGTACAATTATTCCCCCATGTAGCGACATTTCTAGAGAAGTCAGCATCCTTGATTAAGATGTAAATAGTCCCCACAGTATCACGTTGAGTAAGCTGTAAAGGCACCCCATTAAAAAAAAAAAAAGTCTGCATTCTGATAATTATATTTCCGTTTGAAATTTACAACAATTTCATGCAATATAATAATTTATTTATTTAACTCTGTTTCTGTACGTTATATGTTTTGTTAATTGTTAAGGCACAAACTTTAATTACACACATCTTTGAAGGTTTAAGAAACTACGTTTCTCATCCCTTAACCATCCTATCAGATAAGTTACACACTTCAGGGAACTACCACACGCGCCTATTCCTTCTTTATTTTTATTCACATGTAAATATCTTTGTTTCAGCAACACAACAATTACACAGAGTTAACTATTAAGCACACTAGTTTTCTGCCCCTTATAATCTCACATTGAATGGGACATGTTTTTCGACATGGTTGATTATTACGAGATGAAATGGAAGGAACAATCCAAGAACGAGCTTGACCAAGGATTACGTTTGTGACCATGTTACTGAAGGATAAGGATACACAGATATTCGAAGATGAAAAGGGCAGCGGACAACTGGTGCAACTGGAAAGCACTTATAATGAAATAAAACCAGTCTTATATATGTGTGTGTGTGTGTGTGTGTGCATATATATTTATATATGTATGTGTACATATATATTTTTATACATGAATGGGTATACATATATTTATATGTATATGTGTGTACATATTTATATATGAATATGATATATTTATATACCAAATTGTATCTATACATAAATTCTTAATGTATACGTATATAAATATATATTAATTTATAAAACTGTAGTGTCACTCGGTGATTTGCGAATATTTTCATTATAATCACTAAAATCGTTATTTTTAATTTTTGTCTGTCTGTCTATAAAAAAAATCTTCAAAACCGCAAATAATGTTGGTTTACAGAATTCAGCTGATTTTTATTTGAAGAGAGATTAACAATCGCGGAAAAACAGTCAGTTTATTTCGAATAAATTAACTATATAATTAAAGGTAAAGAACTGAGGCAAAACGAAGGCAGAAAACTTTTATATATACACATAACACAAATATATATATATATATATATATATATATATATATATATATATATATAAATGAAAATGACAACGAAAACGAACGTCAATTCAGAAACACGTCTTAACTTCGAGAAGACTTCGAACAGACTGGCTGTGGCATTCTCAAGGAAAGCTTATTTATACTAACGCTAGAACAGTGAGAAGAAATCTGGTTGTTCCATCGAATCATACTCAGATAAGAAATCAGAAGACATCGAACCAGACGCTGTGGCAATTGAACTTTGAACAATTTCAAACATTTTTCCTGCCTTTTACAACCGGGTTGGAGAAGCTCTAGCATCTTCATGCTGATGTACTGAAAGTAGCACCAATTTTGAGATGGGTCTTGTTAAGACAGTAGTTGCTGTTCTGACATACAGCAACTCTAGAAAGACCATCTGAGCCAGTATAAATGTGTACAATTCGAGCGAGTAGCCATTTTGAAGGAGAAAAACGCTCATGTGATAACAGCACCAGTGAGTCAACCTTGAATGAATTGCTTGCAAACTGCCACTTATACCTTGTGAAACGCTTCTGAAGACATTCTCGTAATCGTCGTTCCCAAAAATCTTGAAATCGCTCCTGAATTTTTTGAAAATGTGAGAGCCGGTTTCCTGGGATGGATGTTAAAGACGTTTCGGGAATTGTTGTAACAGCTGCTCCACGAATAAAATGACCTGGTGTTAAAGATAACAGATATTCTGGAACGTCTGAAAGAGCACCAAATGGTCGCGGATTAAGAACCACTTCAATTTGGGCTAGCAGGGTTCAAAAATCTTTAAAAGTTAGTACGTTTTCACCAATGGTACGCTGAAGGTGCAATAATATTGATTTCACGGTTGCTTCCCATTTGCCTCCCATATAGGAAGCAGAAGGAGGGTTGAAATGCCATTGAATACGATCATTATTTAAGCTGCTCTGTAAGTTGTGAAATTCTTTTGAGCATTCATTAAAAAGTTGTTTGATTGTGGTTCCTGCTCCTCTGAAGTTGGTTCCACAATCACTTGTGATAGACTTGGAAATACCGTGTCTGTTGGTGAAACGTCGAAAAGCTTTCAAAAATCCTTCTGTCGAATAATCGGTAACATCCTCTATATGAACAGCTGATGTTGAAAAACAAATAAATACTGCTATCCATCCTTTATAAAATTTTATACCATGTCCTTGATAAAACTTGAGAGTGATATCAATTACAGCATGCTCAAAAACCAACGATGATGTGATGCATCTGAGAGGAAACTGTCCCATTTTCTGTTGTGCTCTTACTCCACAAATTCTGGCGCATGTCATGCAATTGAGTATGGATTTCTTAACTGGGGCTCGTCCTCCAATAATCCAGAAGGATTATCGAATTTATACAAGAGTCAACTGCGTGCCTCCATGCATTGAACGTGAATGTGCATTTCTAAATTTAATGTTGTAAAGGTGCTGCTTCTTGGAAGAATAGCTGGATGTTTGTTAGAATAATCAAGTTGTGCATTTTGGAAACGCCCTCCAACGATCCAAAAAGAGTGTGATTCTTGAAAATACGTTTGTTCTCTTTTGTTGTTGTCCTTTTGAAATGCTTTTAATTTCCATTGAGAAGTATGCTGCCTGTATCGCTTTGATCCAAAAAAGTTTGGCATTTTCTATACCAGTAGCACTGATAGGTGATGAATTGAGCGTAGCATTAGGTACCTTCTTGAATACCAAAAAGGCACGATGACAGATGCTCGTTATTCTTAGGAACTTGGTTAATGAACTGATTTTGTAAACTAGATCCCAGATATTGTCTTCTTTACTTATTGCAATATTGACAATATTAGGCCCAGCTTCTACTTCTGCTTGAGGTGAATACTGAAAATCTCAACTAGTCCAATGTTCTGATGACTGATGCAACCACCAGTCCCCCATAATTTATGATTAATGAGTTGAGAAGCACTAAGTTCACGAGATGCACAATCAGCAGGATTTTGATTGCCATAAATAAAAAGCCACTGTGAATCTGGAAGGGGTTCTTGAACAACAGAGACTGTGTTGCAAACGAATTCTTTCCAGTGGCTTGGATATTGTGTAATCCAAGTCAATGTTACTGATAAGTCAGTCCACATGAAGATTGACACATTAGAGATATCTAAGGTGTGCTGCACATGTCAAGTTTAGTCAAAAGTAAAGCTGCTGTAAGTTCTACATGTGAAATTGTGAGTCGCTTTAGAGGTGTTACCTTTGTTTTTGAACAGACCAGATTAATGACAGATGGTTTATCATGGAAGGTTGTGTTTAAATATACAGCTGCTGCCATAGCAAATTGAGAATCATCAAAGAAATCATGAATTTTCATCTGAACAGCTACTGAATGATAGATCCAACGTGGAATTTGTAGTTGAGCTAGTTCATTTAGCTCATTTCTAAATTTAAGTCATTTTGTAGTTTTGTCTGACCAAGTGATTCTTCCCAGCTTAGCTTGTCAAGCCACGATTCTTGTATAAGAATTTTGGCTCTAATTACGAGTGGTGACATTAGACCCAGAGGTTCAAACAGTTGTGTAACTTCTGAGACAATGGTTCTCTTTGATATGAATTAACTTGTGGAAATTCAACCAGTGAATTTGAGTTGATCGGAAGCACACTGCCATGAAAGTCACAGGATTTTTGCTAAGTCAGTGAATGTATGACTTTCTGAAGATTGTTCGTTAAGTGATGAAAGTTAAAAATTTATCAGAATTTCTTTTTCATTTTGCAAGAGAAAAGCAACCTGCGACATAGTACATCAACCTGATTTGCAATATCATTAAGTTGCTCTAGAGTTTCAGCACCACCACAAATATCATCAATGTAGCTCCCTTTTGTAAATGGCTCAATTTCATCTATGATCAGTTGTTTGATAACACCTCCAGCCAGATATGGTGCAGAATGGGTGCCATAGGTAACAGTTGTCAATTGAAATGTCTGCTCATTTCCATCGGCATCAGTCCACAAAATTCTTTGTAAGTCCTAATCTTTAGGATGCACCTGAATTTGTTTGAACATTTTTGTAATGTCAGTAGTAAATATGAATTTGTGTTTTCTTATCCAAAGAAGTACATCAAAAATGTCTTGTTGAAGTTTAGGACCTGTATATATGTGATCATTTAATGAAGTTCCGGCACTGGTTTTCAAAGAGCAATTGGAAACTACTTGCAGTTTTGTTGTTTCGCTATCTTCATGCAGGACACCATAGTGAAGTAAACAGTATGAACAGTGAGGTTCTGGTAAATTTTCAGAGACGTGTATCATATGCCTAAGCTGCTCATATTCATTGAGAAAGTCTTCATATTGTTGTTTAAATGGCCTGTCTCGAGAAATGCGCTGAATCAAAGGTTGCAAATATTTCCAAGCAGATCTCATAGAGTCTTCAAGCTGGTATATTGAGTGTTTTGTTGGCAATCAGATAATATATCCCCCTGAAACGTCCCTTGTATGTGTACGTTGGAAATGTTCAACTTTTCTTGGTTAAAGGCTATTTTTGAATTGTTGGAAATTTCTTCTTGCATCCAGAATTTTGAGAGCTCTTGAAGACACACGCTACTAAAAATATGAAATGATCTAGTGAATGATTGCTTAACAGGTAATGATGTTGGACAAAGAACATCCCAGTCAAATAACGTGTTAATACCCGTAGGCTCATCTATATTACTTTTTATTATATCATCATGAATAATGCTGTCAAATGAATCAGCTCCTATGAGGATATCTATACAACCTGGCTGTAGGTAACCTGGATCAGCTAAATTTAATCCGCTGAGATGTGGCCAATTTTGGTCAGGCACAGTGAATGCTGGAATAGCAACTGCGTTGAGAACATGCGATTCTATATCAATGTGTTCTGATGTGTAAGAGGATTGTAGCTTGAATCTGACAACTCCTCGTGAGCTCCCTGACGAAGTACTGCAAATTCCATAAATTGGAATTGTGAAATGTTGACGCTGCAGTTTAGCTCTAGTGATGGCTTGTTCAGAATTGAAAGTCAATTCGGATCCTGGGTCGATCAGAATACATACTTGAATTGTAGAATCATTTGGTGAATGAAGTTTAGTTTGGCATGTAGAAAAAAACACAGTGGAATAGTTTGAAAAATTATTAAGTGGCATTGAATGAAAGGTTACTGGAGGCATCTGATTAGAAATATTCTTCAACTCTTCCGGATCTGTTTGAATTGCTGCATGATGTTTGGGTACTACTCAGCTGGTATAAGAATCTGCTTAGCTCTGAGTAGTGATAGAATTAAATTTTGTTGAATTTAATTCACCAGAGGTAAATAATGATCCATGAATCAAGTTGCACGTGGTTTTAATCCAACATTTTCCGATCTGATGTGCACCAAGATATTTAAATAACGCCTCTCTTTAACTACATACTTGTATCTTTCTTCTGGAGAGAGTTTGTGAAAATCTCTACAGTTAGAGATGAAGTGATCCATTTGATAATAACTGCAGAGTTGGTTGACTCCAGGAGTATATGCATTTGAATGGACTGGAATGTACTGATTAGGAACTAATTCATCCTGCTTGACATGAAAAGCCTTAGCACCATTAGTGGTTGACTAGACGTAAGGGTGTTAGATTTAGAAGCTGATGTATAAGTTTCAATTGTTTAAAGTACACAAGACCTGCTGGTGATGAATATTTTGAATTAGTTATGTGTTGGAAATTTGGTACTTGAACCTAAGTGATACTCCCAAGATTCACATGTTTTAGGATCTAGCTTGTGATTTAAAATGCGCACAAGAAGCCCGTCCAAATTGATAGAATTACCCAATGTAGAAAGAACGTTTATACATTCTGTAGTAACACTAAGCATACGATTTAGAGAAGTATCGCTTATAGCTGTGGGAATACTTAAGAATCTGTCAAAGTGCTCAGAGATGATTAAACGTTCATTGTTATATTTGGAAACGATGGTATCTAAACCTGAAGCAAATGATTCTCCAGTAACGCTTAGATTAGCTATTAATCGAGCAGCCTCCTCATCAAGGTATGTGCAAAGGTAGTGCATTTTTGCCATATTACTGAGAGATGAAATTCTGCCCACCATTGACATAAATAAATCGCGAAAATTACGCCACTCGGTGTAATTTCCCGAAAATTCAGAAAGATCCATTCTTGGAAGCTGAGACATGTGATAAGCACCGATTATGTAAATATCTGCAGAATCTGCACTATTTGCAGGCTTAGCTGCTTCTAGTTTTGAAAGTCGTTCATGTAAATCAGCCACTGCATTTACATACCATTGTGTAGCAGTATAATGAGCTTCCTTTGTGAAGTATTCGTGATCGAAATCAATTTCAAATCTCTTGGTAGACGTAAGTATATCATGTTCGTTATCAACCTTGCCCCGACAACTTTTTAACATTTTCAATGTAGATCGAACTAATGCGATCGAAAATGTATTAATTTTTCCACTCTCGGCATCCTTGTTAATCTTTTCAATACACTTAATGCGCTCGAGCTGTAGATTGAGAATATTCGCATTTGCAGACATTTTAATTTTTCGCAAACGCGCGAAAAAATTACATTAATATAGAACACTTATGTGTGGAAAACTTCAATTTCAGTCTGAATTCCATATCCAGCCCGGAGGACCAAAAACAGTTACGTAAAAAAAAATCTTCAAAACCGCAAATAATACTTGTATACAAAATTCAGCTGATTTTGATTTGAAGAGAGATTAACAACCGCATAAAGACAATCAATTTATTTCGAATAAATTAACAAGATAATTAAATGTACAGAACTAAGGTAAAATGAAAGCAGAAAAAATGAAAATGACAATTAACGAAAACGAACGTCAATTCAGAAACACGTCTTAACTTCGAGAAGACTTCGAACAGACTGGCTGTGGCATTCATACCGACGCTAGAACGCCTGACCAGTAAGAAGAAATCTGATTATTTGTTCCATCGAACCATACTCAGATAAGAAATCAGAAGCATCGAACCAGAGGCTGCGGCAATTGAACTTTTAACAATTTCAAGCAGATATCTGTTCCGATTAAAGCAATAATGATGAAAATCGCATAGCTTGCAGCCTATATTGTCGGATTCGTTCTAAGCTTTGTATCACATTGATATCACAAATAGGACAGAAATTACAATAACAAAGTTTTGAAATATCGCTGTTTCCTTCTTTCAACAGTTTTATATATTATACACACACACACACACACACACACATATATATATATATATATATATATATCCATTATTTCGACCACGCCCCTAATGCAACAAAGCGTTGTTTTGTATTGCGTGTGTTGGTAGTGAAAGTATATTCGAACTAGAAAACGTGTAAAATTTTAAACGATTTGGCAGAGATATCGCTGTTTACTACTTATTAAAACTTCAAATTATCGTAATTTCTGCCCTATTTGTGATATCAATACGAAACAAAGCTTTAAAAAAATAATTACATAGATGAAGCCGTGAGTAACGCCTAGTATATATATATATATATATATATATATATACTCGGTTTTTCGGAACTTTCACCCCTTTAAATGTTTAATAATGACCGATTGAAGTATGTCCTCCGCAACAAGAGTCGGAATTACTATAGAATCAAATAGATACATTGTTACACTACCTCTAGCACTCTCTGTCGTATGTTTGTGGCTCGTTCTGAGCATCGTGATGCTATGAATTTTCATGAACAAATGTGTTTTGCCGCCATTGGGACCGATCTATTACTTCCCATATTGATTCAGCTCCTGCAGTTTTTTTTGAACACTGTTAAGGTATCCTCTGGTTGGTGGAGACACCCTCTTTTACGACGACCTTCATCAAAACAGTCGTGATTATTTTTCCTAATTTCGTCGTACGATATGTCTGGCGAAGGTTTTAAATCCCTGTTTCTATACTCTACGACTTGTAGTCTTTGATCTATCTTTACGTCTTGCTCGACAAGTTACTTATTTTTGCAGTCCACGACACTCTTAACATTCGCCTTCGGCGGTACATTTCAAATGCATTGATCCGTGGTATTATATCATATTCTCTTCTTTAGAGGATGACATTCTGACGCATATAAGAAGACAAAGAATACCAATGCATAAAGCGCACTTTTGTGCACATTGTTATTTCGTGACTCCTCCATATTTTTGTTAGTCGTGATAGAGCTCGTTTGCTATATTTATTCTCCGTTTGATTTCCTGCGTTGAATTTCCATCTTTTGTATATCAATGTTCCTAAATATACGTATTTATACATATATATGTATATATATATATATATATATATATATATATATATATATATAAAAAACACATACGTTTGTGTACTTGTGCGCGTGAACGCATTTATGTGTTTTAATAAATTAACAATTAAAGTCGGTATTCGGATATAAGAAGTGTACAATAGAAAAAGTAATTTAATAAAATAATGAAATTCTATTATTACCTGCGCGTAAATTCGCGTTGTTCGAACCGCACTTTAAAGTCGATAATACATGATGCTCATGTTGTTGTTGTTGTTGTTGATATTGTTGCTGAGAGTTTTTCATTTGTACATTTCCAGTTGAACATAATACTTTATTATTACTACAGATGGCGGTCGCATCACCGTTTTTACGTTTCCTTCTGACGCGATTAGCACCATTAACAACGTAATCGACGTTCAGATTAGAATTCACATTATTACGGCCGCCATGTTCATTATTATTATTACTGATATTATTATCCATATGATTATTCAAATGATTATTGATATTATTATTATTATTAGTAGTAGTAGTATTGGTAGTAGCGGTTCGAGCTGCAGCTCCATTAGCTTCTGTTATACAATTTTGAACAGCGCTGCTGGTTATATTATCGTCAGGATTATTAATATCATTATTATTATCATCAATATTAATAATGTTTGTATCACCATTACGATCTTTCCTGGTCATATGATTATTATCGTTATTATTATCTTTATTTATATTATTGACATTATTATTGATGCTATTATTGGCACAATTATCGATATTATTATTGATATTACTATTGACATTATTATTATTACTGATATTATCATTATTATTATTATTATTCGTGCTACTGACATTATTACCATTACCATTATTATTATTATTATTATTATTATTAACGTTAACTGTGATAGCGTTATTATTATTACTATCATCGGTAATATCATCACTCCATTGCCAAATTCTATCTGTCCAATCGAACGAATTACTAACAATCGGATTACTTAAAAATGTAGACGATACGTCCATCGTCATTTTCACGCGAAAAATTAAATTTTCAATTACGAAGCGAAAAGAAAAATTCGGTTTTCGGTTTTTTGTTTATCAGTATTAAATTACAAATTTAGTCTGAAAATTATTATTAATCAACTTCTAATTATACATGTTCACCGACGGTTCAATATGGCGCTTACTACATATACACACATATAGATATATCTATATCTATACCATATATATATTTATATATATATATGTATGTATTAATATATATGTGTATTAATATATATATATATGTGTAGTTTTAATATATCATATAATTATATACCGTATATTTTATATACGTTACGAAGATTATTTTATAAACTTATTCACGCGGAATACACATGTAGACTACATATATATATATATATATATATATATATATATATATATATATATATATATAATAATAATAAATAGAAAAAATGGGATATATATATATATATATATATATATATATATATATATATATATATATATGTATATATATATAGTAAAACGAAATATAATATATAGAGCGAATGTTTCAAAAGCGCGACCGATAACGGGCTGATAATAATATTTCGCGAATTTTGGATGGGTTTCCTGTTTTTTCGATTTTACGATTTTACGACCTTTTTCAGTTTCGGACTATGTTCGGTTTTTCCCCGTTACCAAAATCGCGAATAAACCAATACGGAATTAGCGGGCGGATCTTTGCTATTTTTTTCCGGATATTCCGAATGAGGAATCTGTATGAACGCCATTTTTACGATTGTCTCAAACACGTTTATTAATAAACAAATGGTTCTAAATATAAAAGTGTTACCGCACATAGCCCAAATACGAACACGCCAGCGTAAAATTATGTCCGATCGACCACCACAACACCTATATTATATATATATAAATATATATATATATAATATATATATATATATATATATATATATATATATATATTATTACGTTGAAAAAGTTAAAAACGATTAAAATTGAAAGAAGAAAATAATTTAATTCGTTAAAAAGTTAATTAATTAGTTAGTTAATTAATTAACTAATTAATTGATGAATTTATTTATTTATTTAATGTTACTCGACGAACAGCGATACGACGGTATTAAACGCCATAATCAATTTAAACATCGCGTCGATCAAACGGTATTTGATGATCATGTCGATGACTGTATATACTTTCAATACAGAATACGTTTTACCTGAAACAATAGAACAACGAAAATAATGTAAAAAAAAAAAGAATAAATAAATAAATGAATAACGATAGTAATTATTACATTTATTTTTAAAAAATTATAATAATCGATAATAATAATAACAAAATCGTTTCAAATCATTTTTATACGCCATTAAAATTACAAAATTAGAAACGTACGAAGAAGCCACACTGTCTACAAAATGCATAAACGAGCCTTTGGAGGGGTCTAAATGATTGTTATGAGAGTTTTCGCCGGGAAAAGCGCCGGCTTTATTTCACAGATGTAGGATTTAGGTTGAGTACGATTTATCGAAGAAACAAAACCTCTTCCAAGTTTCCCTCTGTTTTTTTTTAAGTTAAAAGGAATTGGTCTCGGATAATGGCTTCCTGGTTTTGTATACAAAAGCTAATCTCTCTAATTGAGCGACTACGACGAAATTGTTTAAAATAATTACTAAAAAAATGTTGCTGCTTACAAAAAAAAATGTCCCGCACCAGGGAGCAAAATTGAATTTTCGGTTAGTAGGCTTAATTTGGAAGGCAAACTGGTTGAGCGCTATGTTGAGGTAATGCAGAAACTTGTTGTAAAAAGCGATGTCAAAAGATGCGGTAGAATGTAAAGGGGAGCATAAACTATCTAAGAATGAGGAAAAATTATGAATATTTTGTTTAGGAAGCAACTGTGTGTAAGAATATAAATTATTATCGTGAAGCATGGAAAAGAGGAGAACCGAATGGAAAGAATAAAAGGAAGACGATCCAAAGGTAAGGATTGAACGGCCGAATCAATTTGAAGCACTAAATTACCAGCAATTATGGATAAATCAGGGACGTTTGAGGGTCTCTAGATGTAGAGAATGGTAGTATGACGTCCGTCATTCACAACGGTTAAATTCGTTGCATTAATAATGTCCAACATAAGTTGGTCAGAATTGTTACTAGTAATACTAACCCAGCTGAAATGTTGATCATTAAAATCACCGCCATTGGCAGACCTTTCTTTTTCCATGTCAGATTTTTTTTTCAAACCCTGCCCATCTCCCGACCTTAATTTCCAGTAGGGCATTACAAAATCCTAAACAATCTCCCACCTTCTTCAGTTAAAATTCTGTTAAATTGTTTCGATTATTTTCATACGGCCGGGGCTTTGGTCTCAATTACATAAACGCAATTCTGGTCGTGGTAACACATCACATCGACCCATATTCTTAGGCTCGTGTACACGTTAAACATATGAAAGAATATTAAAAAATATAATTGTTCGGTGGCTTGAAAATAATACATCGTTTCCTTCAGGGATGTTCGGTTTTCGTAACAACATCAGTTCCTATCTGATTGCAGAAATTTATAAGGCCTTCATAATATTTAGTTGCTTGCTTTTCGCTTCGCTCGCGAACTCCAAGTGAATTTATTTAGGGTGTGAAGCTTGTCGCCGCAATCGGCTCAGCAATTCTTCGCCAGTCATCGGGAGTCTTCTTCACGGCTAGCGAACGGGGCGCGTCGCTCGATCGCTTCGCTCTCGAAAAGTCTCGTCTTACGGCCTTAACGGGTCTACGCCTTTACTTCGAAGTACACTACAAGAGTTCTTGTGCATTTATATCATTTGATCCACACAAGTAGTAAAAACAATTCAGTTATATAGGTTTATTTACTTTAATTTGTTTAATTTATAATTATCAAATAATCGAAATTTAAAATTTATCGGTATACATTTATATATTCTTTATTCTAGTGCTTTTGGGTAAACGATAATTTTTGTTTTTCCATCTTGCGCAAAAATAAATGAATTTTTTGGCTGACCAACTCGCGAGCATCCGACATACAACTGGCCATGTGCAATGGATTTTCTAAATTTAATCCGAATACTTGAAGCGCCTGACCTTATGCCTTATTAATTCATTTTTATAATATACATAATTAGAAATTCCGATAATATAATTAATTTATTCAAATTATCATTGTACATCTCGATGAAATCGTCCAATTACACGCAGCCTAAAAAGAACACCATTTCTGGCAATAAGGGTACAGCTGCAACGGTATTGGTGGTAATAAGGTTGAAAATTTTCAGCTCAATCGGATAAGCGGTTTAGCCGTCTATAAGCGAACAAGCAGACGAATAAACAAACATCCTTTTTTCTATATATAGATCGACCGATTGATTAGTCCATAAATAAATTGATTATTGATGACTATTTTGTTTCGTATTCTATGTTTCATAAATATTTAGACGTTGTATTGGATCGTAAACTTAATTGTCGTAAGCACATTAGAGTTATCTACACAAAAGTTTTAAAACGAATTAATCATTTAAAATCTATTTCTCACACAACCTTCGGAGGTGACCCTCTTATTCTATTGCTTCTGTACAAATCTTTCGTACGCAGTATTACGGATTATAGTAATTTCCGGCGATTCTCCAGTCGAACAAAGTTCAAAACATATGTCTTATCCCTCATAGCACTAGTCTGGTTGTAGCTATATTCTCATCATTGTAATTTTTTCAGATTCTAGAAGTTGTCTCTCTGCATTTAAATTTTCACATTACAACCTTCATTCCTCTCCCACAATACTGAACATTCACAATCATGTCGCTCTTCTTCAGTATGTTGATGTCTCCGTTAAGTTTGTATGGATTCCCGGCCATTCCGGAATCAGCGGACTACTACGTTCACTCTACTTACTTTCTTGGACTGTTCATCGTTTATTCGCCGCGCATCGATCTTCTCTCCATTGTTAAAACTTTCCACAAGGAATATTGCAAAGTAGTCTAGAATAACCCTTATAGTGTCTCACATTATAAATTGCTTTTCAGACTGATCTTCCGTGCTTACTCCGGTTTTATAATATACGGATGCCGGTTAACCAAATTCGTCTATTCATAATCGTCGTATGCAGACTAGGATTCGGAAAAAATCGTCTCCCTTCTTCATTATTTCAAACGACTATCTCTTCCTACTGCTTGCAGATGCCGACCTTATTGCCGCGACGCGAATCACATATTTTTCGGATGTTCCTATTATCTCTCTCTCTCTCTCTTTCCGTAACACATTATACGATCAAATCAAATCAATTCCCCCTCTCCCTATAAACATTCTTACTTGCTACTCGTAATGTACACATTTAGTCTATATAAGTTCTTTCGTGAATGATAATCACTATATATTTTAAATAAATATTTTATATTATAATTTGGGAAACGTTGTGGAAAAGCCCATAAATAATGATAATAATAAAAAAAAAAAATACAAAATGAACATATAATGTGCAAATTTCCGCTAATGCGCATGAGTTACTTGCTGCGAATAATGTAATTAAATATAAAATAATACAAAATGACGACTACCAATAATAGTAAAATTATCTTTAAAAAAAAAAAAAAAACTCTTCTACATTTATCTCGCTTAGCTGTACCATATGTGCAAGATGTCATTAAAAACGCAGCTAAGAAGCATGCTGATAGGTTGGATAAACATACCAACTGGACAGCAATTATCCTACTGGATAATATGGAGGAGATTCGCCGGCTACAACGGACGAAACCACTAGATTTACTCTAGTTAATGACAGACTATGATGAAAAGCTGCTATGTGAACACTAACTAGCTACAACATCAATGGATGGGGCTATAAGTGACTAAATTGTAATCACCTATGATAACATCTACTGATAGCCTAGACAGGCTAGGCGTAGATTATAGCAGGGATATAAAAAAAAAAAAAAAAAAAAAAAAAAATTATCTCGCGATAAAATTAACTTACGCGTACTCAGGAAACCATAACAAACACACCTACACACCGATATGTATAAGCACCTATATGCCTAGTAGTATGGTCATACGCATAAACATGTACATAATACCCGTGTAACAATATTCTTCTTCTCCTCAACCCGACGGTTGGTGGATAAACCGAGAGCGTTTCGTGCTCCGGCTAGTTCTTTCATTTCCGCATTTCTTCCCTTGATTTCAATGAACCTCCTTCGAGGTCTTCCTCTTTGGATTATTGTTTTTCCTTCTAATACGTCGGTAATCCATGTTGAATGACGTATAATCCAATTGTGAAATTTCTTCTTCTTTCTATTAGTATTTCTATTTTTGCATTAATTCTGGAGGACAGTACTTCGCGGTTCGGTGTATTTTATCTGTCCATTTTATATTCAGCATGCGTCGCCAACACCACATTTCAAACGCCTCTAGCTTGCATTTTTCTTTCTTAAGCGGCGTCCATGCTTCACTTCCGTAAAGTGCAATGCTCCGAATGAAACTTTTAATAAACTGTTTTCTAGTGTCTAAGGCTGTATTCCGAGATGAGAATATATAAAAAAAAAAAAAAAAAATTGTAATAAAAATAAAAAATTAAATAAAAACGTTCGCATCTGTATGAAAGAAAGAATATGGTTTAATAAACGCTACCGAAAATAACTATTCGCATGTATTGATCGTCGGAATAGCCTCTAGAGGGGGCACTTCTCTATACGGAAGGTACGGACAGTTCGAATACGATCGGCGTCGCAAAAATAAAAATTTAAATCATCCTAATATTATGATCGCAGGCAATGGGAAACCAACACGCGCAACACCATATGCGCTCTTAGTAATTTGCATTGTGTGGTCACAACAAAACGTTTACAATCAGTTCTCCCGCGTGTGTGTGTGTGTGTCTATCTACGCTAATACCATATTACGATTGCCTTGTACGACAACACTATGCAACAAAATATGTACGGGTAAGTAGCATCCTACCTCCGACACGAAAACGACATTTAACGATGCTGGCGATTTATTAAATCTACCTTTATTATTATAGACTACTGCACCGGGTGTAACTGGCTTGCATTCTTGTACGAGATTTTCTAAACTGTGAAACTCGTGACTTTTTCATCATTCGCTCTCCTCGATCTACTAACTCCATCCCAACCCCCGCGAAATAATTTTGTAATAATCGGAATGGTTTAGTTTGATAGATCCTCCTCAGTGAATAATACCGTATGACAAAAATAAACTGATAAAAGACGCGAAATATAACCGGCGAAGATGAATGTATGAAAACTATTACCTTATATTAAAGAAAGAAAAACCGAGTAGTTTAATTTTCTCAACTAGCGAGATATTTCGATTGGGCAATTTACGATACAATCGTATACCTAAATATTAAATTTCCAATTATGCTATATTATCATTAAGTTTGACCACAAAATTGCATCTTGATTACTGTAAACAATATATTTAGTTTTCTTTCGAATTAAAACTAACCGAATTAATGAAGATAACATTTGGGATATCTTGTTTACATTATTCTGCATTAAAGATAGCATTGTATAATTTCAATTTCAATTATTAAATTTCCAATTATGCTATATTATCATTAAGTTTGACCACAAAATTGCATCTTGATTACTGTAAACAATATATTTAGTTTTCTTTCGAATTAAAACTAACCGAATTAATGAAGATAACATTTGGGATATCTTGTTTACATTATTCTGCATTAAAGATAGCATTGTATAATTTCAATTTCAATTATTAAATTTCCAATTATGCTATATTATCATTAAGTTTGACCACAAAATTGCATCTTGATTACTGTAAACAATATATATTTAGTTTTCTTTCGAATTAAAACTAACCGAATTAATGAAGATAACATTTGGGATATCTTGTTTACATTATTCTGCATTAAAGATAGCATTGTATAATTTCAATTTCAATTACTTTCAAAATTACATAATATAGAATAATACACACAAGATTTCCGCGGATGCGCAATTGTGCGCGAGTCGCGGATTAGATAATAAAATTATTATACTCTGCTCGTAGCACCGTTAACGGTTTACATTAATATTAGGCATCGAAAAAAAAAAAAAAAAAAGTAAATCAGAATACTGAAATTTTATATATACATACACTCGATAACTATACAGCATTACACGTTACATACACATACTACATATACAGACATAAATACACACATCGACTCATTTAAACATAAGGGGAAAAACATAAAAGAGACATAACACACGTACAAACGTTCATATATGCCTAACACCGGAATATAATTTTTAGCATACACTTGCTAGATATACACAACAACAAAGCGTGCACATTTACACTTGAAAAAAAAAAAAACACTAAATACTTATTATCAAACTGATATATGAACAATTTTTGTTTTTAATAACACACTCCAACTCAAAGCACATATTAAGAAGAACACAATCAACTATTTATCTAACAATATACGCCTCCTCTTATAATTTTTTAAACTATTCCTTATGTCTATAGGTACTTGTAATATGCAGGGCCCATATAAATTGCATACGTGTATGATATTCGTTAAAGTTTGGTACTTTAGCAATCTCATGCATCGACGATCTCGTTACCCCCACCTCTAATTCGAATATCAAATCTTTATTTCTAAATATAAACTCGAGTAAGTGCAATTTATAAATGTGCTTCAGTTTAAGAATATCGCCGGAACCATTTTTCCCACTTATTAATCTACACAAATAATTCGGTAAAATTTCTAAAGGTCGTGTGTATATGGTACACACAGCAGCTCCACCCCCAGTGTATTATAGCATTCGATAAAAAAGGTTGATACAAAGCAAGATAAAGCCGATGCAATTGTTTTTCATTAAAGAACTACTTAAGATAGTAAAATAAATAATTTAACTTCCTCAATTTACTAGTACTAATATATTCTATACATGGCTATTCCAAGATAACTTATTATCTATTACACCGCCTAAATTTTTTATTTCACATACACTGTTTATTATAGTATTTTTAATAATAATAATAAAGTGTTGATGTACTGAAGAATAGTGATTTTATGAATTAACGAAACAAAATAAAAACAATTATAAAATTTATTTCAATTTAGCAAAGCTTTTCGACTTTTACGTAATTTTCAAACCATACAAAAACTTTACAAATAAAATAATGTAAAGTTTTTGTATGGTTTGAAAATTACGTAAAAGTCGAAAAGCTTTGCTAAAATAAAATAAATTTTATAGCGACGAATTTTATTCTGAGCGATCTGTATAGTTCTTACATTTGTCGGCCTTGCACAGCGCCACGGATGTCCAGACAGGCCTTAAAATCGTAGTATAGATAAGACGTTTGTTGTCAATCGGAATAGTTTTTTAATACGTGCATCTAGTTCCTTCGTCTTCATTCGAATATGATATCGATATGTCAGCCGGGTGTCCAAGTCCAGATATTTCGCGCTTGTTTTGATTGTTACTTCCGCGGTTGTTGATTTTAACAGGAGGAAATACAGCTTTTCCATTTGGATGACATTTTTTACCTGCTTGTAATTTATAAAATAATTAAGAGTTGCCTGTACGGAAACTACGAATTTATGAAATTTTACACCAACCCGCATAAAATTTTGGAAATTTCTACTTTTTTTCTTAATCGTTTTTTTTTTTCATCGATACTTATCTAAAAACATTGAACCGACTAAGAAGTGGGGCAGCTTGGACTAAGTATAATTTGAAGAAATGGACAGACATATGCAGCAGATGCAACAGCGTAGTAAAGTGCAGGATAATAATCACCTATTCAGTTGTTCCTTCGGTGGTAAAAGCCTATAAGATGTAATTGGCGACTTAGCAGTTTTTCTTGAATATTGGTCATCATTCCGGATACCCAATTTATATATATATATATATATATATATATATATATATACATGCATATATGTGCATACATACATATATAGGCATATCGCTATACTTTACATCATTATGACTAGTCTGCACGTATAAATAAATTTTTTTAATATATACGTGTACATGCCTTAAAAAACAAAAAAAATCGACCCTCCGAATAAAATTAAACTAAAAATAAACATAAGGATAGAAAATATTCAAGGTTACGTAAAACGATATTTCAAAAAACCATTTTAAAATAAAATAGGAGAAACAATATCGACTAGTATTGTAATTTTCTTGTAGCAATAAACACACACATAGTGTACGCGAAGATATTATTGTTTACTACGAATGATGAACGAGAGCACTTGTATATTTATATTATATGAAATGGTTATTGACCTTAACTTAACAGGGTTAATTAATGAAGAAGAACGCATTTATTAATTATACCGTCGTATATTTAATCGCAACACACACACACACACACACACACACACATATATATATATATATATATATATATATATTCGTTCAAAGTTCCAATAATACAAATTACATAGCAGAGTTTATTTCAAACATGACAGATAAATTTAACCAGCCGTAACCTTTTCTGTGATGAGTCCGGTTGATTAAATTAACGACAGACATTATTTTCATTTTTAAGACACAAACGTTCTTTGGCGAGCTATCTATAAAACACACGACTTCTGGACTTAGAAAATCATATATGCATATATACAATATATATTAATATATATTTAATAAGCTTAATATCGTCGACTATCCACATATCAGGAAAAATGTGAAATTTTAATAAAGATTCAAGCAACTTTAAAAATAAATCAGAATTTTTATTATTAACAAATTTTATAACAATATTTGTAATTTTATTAGAAGAGCTGGTGATTTATTAACATTAAGTTTATTATTGATTATACCTTATAACAGCAAATATGAAATATTATACTTTATTAAAAATTATTACTTGAAAAATAAAAGAAATAAGTTTTATCTGCGTTATCGTCTTTCCTAGGAAAGAAATAATCTAAACGAAATATCGACTTATAGTAGTTGTTAAACGAAATTATTGTTATCATCTAAATGTAATGTAGGAAACTCAAATGGCCTGAATTTGCCCGTTACAATATCTATACGGCTTCCCCCCCAACAACAAGAAGCTGGTATACATTTTTTCTAGCTAAGTAAATTTGTATGTTCAATTAATATTTTATTAGTTTTATTTAATTGAGATAATACAATTTTAAATATTAATTCCTTAGTTATAGAAGTTACTTTATCATACTCACGTCTGATTTTATTTATTGCTAGTTCGGATAATTCTAATTCAGAAGTCCGTCAATCATTAAATCTAGCAGATCGTTTTCGTTTACAACGGTTTATTTCATTAACTAAAAACAACTGAACATTATTAACGAAATTGTCGAGTTCTGAACAATTATTAACGTTTTTTGCGACATAACTACGAAATCTCCAGAAATGGTTATCAGATTGTTTAATTTATTATAATTTATACTAAATTATTGAGAACGAACAAACTTATCCTTAGAACTATTTCGAACAGCTATAACAAATATCAATGCAACAGTGATCAGATAGATTGAACATTTAAACGATACGAGTAATATTCTGCTAAAAATAG
The DNA here is from genome assembly GCA_032883995.1 of Coronaproctus castanopsis. NCBI lineage: Eukaryota > Metazoa > Arthropoda > Insecta > Hemiptera > Monophlebidae > Coronaproctus > Coronaproctus castanopsis. The sequence continues at coordinate 86,037,548 of CM065054.1, read as the reverse complement.
AGTCTTTTATCAAAGCAAGTCGATAACACTTTTACCATAATTACTATCACCACTAAAAGAGGTCTATTCATTAAACCGATTTAAAACCAATCATATTCGCGCGGTGTTTCAAAGCTTCAAAATAACTAAAGCACCCGAACAATACACGGAATAAAAATCATGAGACTACTATGAGAGTTCGAAGATACAGGGTGCGCTAGATATAAAATTCATGTGTTACAACTTTGCTACAATAGTTTCTATCAATGATTTCTGTTGCAAAGTTATAAGTGACGACTGTCAAATTATTTCCAACACCGTTGATACTTATACAAAACTTGTCACATATATCAGATGTTCTGGTATTTCAGCGCACGCGTACAAATCGAAACAAGAAAATCCTTATAGTAATAAGACGTTTGCACAGTTTAACCTCAGTCGATGAAATAAAATCTGCTTTAGCAGAAGAAGGTCGTGTAGTTCGCAATATAATAAATGTATAACAGAGTTTTATTAACTCGGAACCGCAAGAAGATAATAAATCTAAATACGTTACTAGAAATGAGGATTGAAGTAGAAGCGTCGCGAAAGAAAAATAATATACCACAATGTGCCAGGTGCCAGGGTTTCAGACAATAAAACATATTGCATTAGGCCTTATGGGTGCCTTATTTCAAACATAAACTCAAAAACTGATATAACAACAGTGTGGAATCAAATAAGAAACAATTCTGAATAAGAAAAAAATGATAACAACATCACTGCGATAACTGACTCAAACGGAAGATTACAATATAAAATCAAAAACATTGCAATGATCATGGCTGACCGCTACTACAACATATCTAGTGAATATCATCAAAAATAGATACGAGTTAGACTTTGAATCGCTAAACGAAGACGAATTCAACAGAGATATTACCCAGCATGAAATAACCAATACAATAAACAAAAAAATAACAAAAAACACAGAAAAGGACAACTGCAGGTCCTGATAACATTCACCCGGAAATACTAAAAAACCTCGCAGAAGAGAACATCAAATATATGCAACATTTATTCAAACCGAATTTGGAAATTACACAAAATTCCCGCATTATGGAACGAGGCCACGATTATACCGATCTTAAAACCGAATAAAGATAAAAGCCAATAGCTACCGTCTAATATCGTTAACATGCTCACTATGCTAAATATTGTAGAGTTATTACAAAGCGAATAATAATAACTTACATAACAATCAAAGTGGTATTCGGAAAGGCCGATCGACTATAGATAGCATACTAAGATTACAGCAAGTAATCCGTGATGGTTTTACTACGCGGCAATATACGATATGTGTGTTTTTCAGCATCGAAAAATACTTTGATCACATATCTAAAGAGTTGATAATACGTTATATGAGATGGAATTCAGAGGGAACTTGCCCAAATTTGTCTGTCTTCAGAATATTCACTTTTTAAATACGTATTATACAAATTTGGCGTCTAACCCAAAATAGGAAAACTGTTAAAAACTTTATTCATGGAAAATTGTTGGAGATTCGGCAAGCGAGACGGGACAATTACACAACCGAAAGGAAGTTATACATGTTTTTCCTGTTTATTTTTCATACGCAGAAACTTAAAAATTTAAATATAAACTTTTATATTTCACAGGTACTCTCAGGACATGGTAGGTTTCGTTCATATTTACATCCATCTAGCCAGTGGCTCTGAGTGCACGCTGTGTAACTATGGTGCTGTTAACAATATTGAGCATTTTATGTTCTATTGTTCGGAACTTTCTCATCTCAGGTTACTGCATAATAAACCGCTTATCTTTAATAAAGAAAATTCTAATAACTTTTTACTATAAATGGAGTCGGCAATGTATAGAAAGTTTAGGAGTAGCCATTGAAAACTGTCTTAATTCTTAAATGCTAAACATTAATTCAACCGTCATCCTCATGCGTATTGTGGTCCGCACCGTCATTTATACTGTTAGTTGCTACTTTTTATATGAAAATAATATTTTACCGCTTCTCGGAATATTATACTACTTTTTTTTTTGTTTAATATATATTTCGTTTTAAGCTGAAAAATTATTTTTAAGATCCACTAATTATATGTAATATTTGCACCACTTTATAATTGCACCACTTATTTTATAACCCGCACTCACAAACTCAATCACACACACAAACTTGATGGACTAACGGACTATGTTATTCGCCCCTTTTCCATCCTATTTTACGTTACACATTGCACTACTTCACACCTACTTATCTTTCGTATTGTACATATATGTTTCTTCTCTTTCAGTTGCATTTATTATTAAAGTTCCCTGCACCTTTATTATAATTACGAATTAACTAAATAAATTCGGCCCACCAACAATTAATGATAATAATGAAAGTTCAAATTGAGCAAAGGCCTCTTTGGTTTTTTTTTCTTTTTTTACTTTGAAAAAACATCCAACACCCATTTTCTTCCAGATCGTTCTATCTCTTACTTTCCGCATCAAATTGATCCCAACATATTTAACAATGTTGTCTTTTCATCGTCTTTTTGGTCTTTGAATTTTCCTTTTCCTATCCAGCGGAATCCATATATATATATATATAAAAATTATCACAAATAAGCCACCTGGTTAATAACAGTATGAATAACAATTTTCAATGAGAGGCGTAAAGTTTATATATATATATATATATATATATATATATATATATATATATAGAGAGAGAGAGGGGGGGGAAGATTGGTAGAACATATAGAGTTATAAATTCAGCTAGAGACAGGAAGATATGAGACGGTTAATGGTTCTTGATAAGACGCAACAAAACGATGATTATGATGATATATATATATATATATATATATATATATATATATATATATATATATATATATATATATATATATATATGTAATATATATATATATATATATATATATACATATATATATATATATATATATATGTATATATATAATTCGAAAAGTTTGGAATGTGGTGATTTTTTTTTAAATTACAACAAAAAATAGTTAACAACTTAAAATTACGAAGCTTTTCAGCACGACTCGTTATGCGTTTTATTGTTCACGTATAAATTTCATATTGTCGGAAGTTTTTTTCTATTTTTATATTAATTGCTGTGTTTGTTTATGCATAAATTTGATATTGCTGATTTTACTGATTTCCTTGTTAACCTCATTCGCTATCGCGGATTATTTAAAAATATTATTTCATCGTTATAATTTTTGTAAATTTGGATCTAAGTAATATTTTTTTACATTTATATACATTTTCATAATTTTGTTTTATATATATTTTCACTTGATAACGGCTTAACAGCCCAAAATGCTTCGCGATGATTTTTCCTAAAGAAAGTTTTTTAATGATTAACTACTTTTTTCGTTGATTTATTTATTCATTTATATACATATACACATACATATACAATATAAACATGTATATATATATATATATATATATATATATATATATATATATATAAATATTTATATTATAAACAAAAAATTTAAAAGTTTCCACCTTTTCGCGAAACTCAATAATAATTCGTATAAAAATAGAAATAAAAGAACAGTAAATAGTTCATCCTAAGAACAGCTTAATAAAAATATTAATACAAAATTAAAAAAAAAAAAGAAAAAAACGACTTTTCAACCGGAATCTAAAATGGCCGAATAATGTAATTCCGCTCCAAAACGAAGACGAGTTCTTAAACGTATCGAATTTGAAAAAAATCGAAATATAAACGTAACGGTCGATCTAGAAATTCCGACAAATTTCTAATTTTAAGCTTTTCAATCGTACAATTACCGCATGTTGACGCTAAATTTTACATGGGTTGAAATAGTTAACAAAATAACATTGGAATAATATAAAGTAATTGATTATAATACTATCACCGTACGGTTACTACGTGTTAGATGAGAATTTTTTGTAAATTAAATTAAACCTGTTTAATATGAAGATTGATTATTTTTTATTTTATTTTATTTTTTTATTTAAAGTTTACGTACCATATATCTGTAGAAGATAGAGCGACTGAAATGGTTAATACAGATCATATATATATATATGACATGTATATATAATACATATGTTATATATATATTTATTTATTTAATTATTATAATATTGAATGTGAAATTATTGCTTTTAATGAAAATATAAATAATAGCTTATTCCGCGACCAAACGTTAGAAAATATCATAAAAAATTAAATAAATAAATATATATAAAAAATACCTTTAAAAATCAAATTTTAGATTGCGATTCTAAAGAAGTTCACGTCAACGCGCACAGATACATTAATGCAAAATATATAGAACGCAACGAATCGTCGATCGAAGCAAGAAAAGTTGCTAAATGGTATCAAATGAAAAAACTGGGAATTATTCAGAACACACACACACACGTCGTAAGAGATGCTTCAGACAAATAAGCCGAAATTATGACACCAGTTAGATGCAGATGAACAGGATGGAATAGAGTTTATAGAGTGGTGAACTATTTTCGACAACGTAAACTAAACGAACATGTCAAAGATATAATTTTAACATCGTTAATATTAACGAAAACTTACACACACATGTACACAAATTTATATATATATATATATAAACCTGTACGTATGTACATACAAAGAATGAAATACATAAACAGCGTATAATACTAATAACATTCGACAAGATGTGACAAATACACGAGGTGGCTAATAAAGTGACAAATGAAATTATTATTCGTTCATGCTACTATGCTGATATGTACATACAATAATTAAAGTTTTATAATATATAAATTTGTTAATTTATATATATATATATATATATATATATATATTCTGTGCGTATAGATATATATATGTATGTAACACGTTTTTATACATAAAATACACATACGTATATAACGTGTATATATAATATATATATATATATAATTTTTTTTATTTTTTTCGGTCGGGTACAATGTATTGCTACTATGGCCAGAAGCTCCCGAAAGTAAATATGAGATGTTAGATGAGATTGATCATATTTATAGTTTAAAGAAACTGAAGTTCCACAGCAGTTGGATCATCAGATAAAACTGTTCTGAATGAATTACAACTGAAGTTTTGGAGACGGTATACGGAATATTGCGGGCAGTCAAAAAATAAGCGTCGGAGTGTTAAGGGCGTCCGGACGCCATGATCGTACAAAGTTGGATTTGTTTTATTTAAAATATGACCATGAGTCAATCCGGTGTGACCAATACGAATACGGGGGACAGTAGTACCTGTTCATTTCTACTATGCACAGAATACTTCCGAGCAAGAGGAAATGAGAAAATAGATCTAAGATGATTTGTTGAGGGAATTGCATTCCACAGATCACAAAACAATTTATTTGTTATATATTCGATGGAGGCGATTGCATCTGTTTCGGATATAGGGATTAAAGGATAAAGTTGAATTCGAGCTGCCTCTTTAGCTGCTTTATCAGCTAAATCATTGAATATAAAACCTGCGTGATTTGGAATCCGTATTAAGGTTATTTTAAGAAGTAGGATGTTGGTGTAAGAAATTTAAGATTTTTATAGCAATAGGATGAAATTTAGAAGAATTGAAACACGTAATGAAAGAAAATGAATCGTAACATATTAGAAGATAATTGTGGTTTTCAGTGACAGCAGTAGATATCGCACGGTAGATTGAGTATAATACAGCGGAAAATACCGAGTGTATTGTGGAGGTAAGATGTGACGAAGATCATCCTCTGAAACCACGGCACAATCACAATATTTATTAAATTTGGATGCGTCGGCATAAACTATTTTACATTCTCTCCGTATTTCTTTATAGATTGTTCAATGCGGATGTTTATTTGATCTGTAGAGAGTGAATTTACTGTGGAAGCAGTTAGAGATGTGTCGAGTTGAATGGAAAAAGAATGTCAGGGAAGATATTGCGTGTAATTTTTATAAATTAAATCAGGAATATCTGGATTAGGAAAGTTATCAGGAAGTCGGGAAAGTGTTTGTCGGTGTATATGAAATTTTTCAATAAGGTATTTTCTTCTTAAAAACGGAGGCCATCCTTCAGCTTCGCAATAAAGACTGTCAATCGAACTTGTACGAAAAGCACCGATGGCTATTCTAATTGCTTGATAACAGATGGTATCCAGCTTTCTCAATGTGGTCTTTTTGACGAATATACATATTACGCTTCCGTAGTCCAGCTTTGATCTTATAAGACATCTGAATAAATGTAGTAAGGATTTTTCATCCGCTCCGAATGATGTGTGAGCGAATTTTCTCAGCATATTCAGTAATTTTGTTTACGTGTTCTTTCCACTTTAACTCATCAGTAAGCCTAGAAATTTCACGACTGATTTCGTTTTTATCGGTTGATTTTTAATTGTGATCTCTAGTTTTTTTTTCTACATTTAATACGTCGGTAGAAATGAACGGCCGCGTATTTTGACTGAGAAAGTATCAAACCATTTCCCGCTGCCCCATATTTGTCGTCCTGTACAATTTTTTCACCCGCTGAAATGTTTTGACATGGTAAAAAAAGATTGCTACATCATCTGCAAATATACCGAAGAAAGTGGGTTTTTGCATCGTTTATGAAATATTATTTATCATAATGTTAAATAAGGTAGGGCTAAGTACCGAGCCTTGTCGGACACCATTTTCAAGTGTGTGTTGTGTACTCCCGATTCGAACCTGAAATTTTCGGTCATCTAGGAGGTTTTACTTCCAGCGATTGACATACAGTGTATCTAGAATTTTCCGTCTACACGTTGTATCGAAAGCTGTTTGAAGGTCAAAGAATAGCGATAAAACACGAGCTTACTTTTGCATATAGAATTGTATTTTATTACTAATATAATACAGTGCATTTACTGTTGATGTCTTTTGACGGAAGCCGAACTGATGAGTTGTTAATAGTAGTCCTTGCTGCTCAATGATCCACAGCAGCCTTTGGTTGACGATTTTTTTCCATTAGCTTACATAATGCAGATGTTAAGGATACTGGTCTGAAGTTTGCCAAAAAATTACTGTTTTGACCGTGTTTCGGTATAGGTAATTACAGTTGCCAGTTTCCAATTTGTTGGAAAATTCATGCGATTCCCAGATAAAGTTAGTAATTGTTGAAGGCCTGTTGATGAAAGATGTTTTAAGAATTCTGTGTGCATATTCTATCTGGTCCTGGAGATGTGTTTATTTTTGTATTTTGAATAAAATGTAGAAACTCCTAAATTATTAATTACGATTTTTTATCTCATTTTTCCAGGGGTTTTTTTTCCCGCTGTACAATAGACGACACTGATCTGTTTTAAAAAGCTATAACGGAATACTTCCCAGCGGTAGGCTATTCCTTAATTTTTAGCCGTATTTTATGAAAAACTATTCGGTCTTTCTAATTCGATCTGACGGCGCATCTCCAGTCGTCTGGATGATACGCCATTGCGTAGAACGTTAGCTGCTCTAGTGAATTGATGCGGGTTTCAAGCCGAAGTAGGTATCTTCCAGTAGAGTGGCTTCCGATTATTTCTTTAACGGTACACGGAGATCGTTATGTATGTCCTCCTCGTTGCGGACATACCACGGTGCTGACAACGCAAGAATTTAGATTGAAATCTCTGATTCCTTAAGTGTCCTATTACAATTATCTAAGCTCTCAGAACTCCAAATGTCCAAGTTATAATTTGATGCGAGACATCGTGTTATTCAGCTTTATAATCGTGGATCTAGAGTATAAGCGGGTCCCTTCTCATTGTGGTATTACTGGAAACGAGGTGGTCGATGAATGTTATAATTTATCAAGTGTGTCCCTTGCGAGAACATTAAGTGGAATTTTACTGATATGTTACCGAAGATTAAACAATCGGTACTAATAGATTTTCAACAGTATTTCACCGCCGAACGTCAGAATAAAGGAAAAGAATACTTCGCTTCGGTACGTACGATTTTCAGTAATCCACATGGTTTCAATTATAAACACAGAACTGGAAAAATATAAGAAAAATTTAACACCTTCAAATATACTCAAATCGAAATTTTACAAAAACAGTACGGCGATTATACACAAATATGATGCATCAAAGTCCATAAACCAAACCTCATCGGCCTATCTTACACCCAACCAATCACAAGTATATCATTTACCGGATTCAATATCAGTTTTTACAGCAGAACTTCTTGCAATATATAAAGCTTTAAAATACATATATCTAAACAAGCACAACCGAATAAATATGTAATCTGCACAGATTCTTTTTTTTTTTTTTTTTTTTTTTTTTTTATTTTTTTTTAAACATCATACCAGCATTAATTGCTGCAAACAACGGTGATCACGTAAGTAGGAAATTAATATTAGTCTAGTGACTCCAGTAAGACACTAGACTATGAGGAAGAGAAAAGAGTAACTTGATGGGAATTAAATATTTGTAGGAATAGTATAGGAATGGTTAAATACAATGATTAAAATGAAGAAAAAAAAAAAACGTGTTGTCTTTTGAATAAGACCCGATTTATTAAGTGATTGGAATCGCATCTCGGCACCACTTCCTGCGCAGACGCCTTGGAGGATTGTCTGGAAGACTGTCTGAATGCATTCTGCGAACATTAGGATTGCTACTGACTTCAAATTTGTCGAATAACCTCTTATACTGCATGACATGAATATCGTTGACATATGGAATCTTGAGATCTTTATGCAGTGTCAAATTAGAAACATAGTATGGAGCAGACGCAATAGTACGGAGTATCTTGGACTGTTGTTGCTGTATTCTTCTAAGATTACTCTTGCAAGTACTGCCGTACAACTCTATTCCATACCGCCAAATAGGAGCGATTGCTGCAAGATAGATAGTACGTTTGGTCATTAGATTTAGAACCGACTTCCGTCCCAATAACGGACGTAGTGATTTCACACGAGTAATAATGTTTCTTCTAGTGTGTGCCACATGTGGTCGCCATGTGAGCCTTTTGTCCATGTACAAGCCAAGATAACGTACTGAATTACTTTTAGGAATTTGTATGTTGTTAATTCTTACAGCCGGGCACTTGATTTTTTTATTTGTAAATATAACGTGCTGGCATTTACTGGGATTAAACAACATACGCCAACTTTGTGCCCACTGAACCAACCTATTCAGATGGTTTTGTACCGCGATGTTTGCATACATTGCTTCTGAATTGGATGCAAGAATAGCAATATCATCGGCGAATGTTGCTAAAATGGTTTGATTGCTAGTCGGCATGTCTGCTGTGTAGACCGAATACAAAAGAGGCCCGAGTAGACTACCCTGCGGTACAGATGATAAAATATTATGTTCTTCCGAGAAATCTCCATTAATTCTGACAACGAATGTTCTACCAGATAAATATGAATAAAGTAATGCATATAAATCGAAGGTGAGAAACTGTCTCAGCTTATAAAGTAATCCAGGATGCCAAACCCTATCAAACGCCTGTGCAACATCCAGGAATACTGCAGAACATACTTCCTTTTTTTCCAGCGTTGAGGAAATCGCATCAACCAATCGATGGCACTGCTGCACCGTAGAATGTTCAGTGCGAAATCCGAATTGATGGTTTGGTATTATTCCACGACTGTTTATAATCGGCTGGATACGACTTAAAATTAATTTCTCTAATACCTTTGATAATGAGCAGAGTAAACTAATAGGCCTATAGGATGATACATCTGTACACGGCTTGCCCGGTTTATGTATCATTACTATAACTGATTTTTTCCACGCTTTAGGAAAATATCCAATTCTTAATATTCCATTGAATATGTAACATAATAGAGTTGCTGACTTTGTTGGAAGCCGTGAAATGATTTCACCAGTGATGTTATCTACTCCAGGGCTTTTTCGTAATGGTACTTTACGTAGGCATTCGAATACCTCTTTTGGAGTAAATATTTTTGTTTTTCCTGGTGAACAGGGTTCATTTAAGCTATTTTCTATATATTCGGAGTATTCACGACACATATCAGGATGCGGAATAAAAACTGAACTGAGGTATTCTGCAAAAGCGTTTGATTTTTCTTTGTCGGTTCTGGCCCAACCATTATTTAATTTGATGTGAAACTGTTCTTTTTCGCGTTTTAATAGTTTCTTAGTATTATACCACAAGACTGAAGCATCAGTGTTCATTGTTTTCAAATACCTTTGTGTAGTTTCATTTTTATATTGATTTATTTCGATTTTCAGTGTATTTTGTAATATTGTGTAGTGCTTTTTTAAAGATGGATAACGATTATGCTGCCATTTTTTCCTAGCGGCTCGTGTTTTCTTTATCAGCTGTCTTATTTCGATTGGAATAAATTTGTGTGATAATTTTCCTGAATTATAACTTGTAGAATTATGACAAGCGTATACTATTAGATCAGTAAAGTTTTTAATAGCTAGGTCTATATCATTTTTACTTTTTATTTTAATTTTTAGGTTAGTTTCACTTTGAACTATATTTGAAAAAAGATCCCAGTTTGTAGACTTGTTAACCAGTCCATGGTGGATAGATATACACCTTGGACGTATGTCTAAGGTAGCAATTACAGGAACATGATCCGAAGATAGATCAATAGCTGTTCTACATTCTCTGCTATACTTTTGTAAGCCACGGATTACAAAGAAATCCAATATGTCTGGAAGTCTATTATCGTGTGTAGGCCAGTATGTAGGTGTCATTGGTGTAAGGATGGCAAGTGAATTATTCCGTATGCACTTTTCCAGCCTTCTTCCAAACTGATTAGTTAATCGTGAACCCCACTTGGTGTTTTTTGCGTTATAATCACCACCGCATATGAAGTTATTTCCTAAGTTTTTAAAGATGGTTTTAAACTCGATGTCTGGTATTATGAATCCACTGTGGCAGTAAATAGCTGCTACTGCAATTTCATTTGCGAGTGTATCTATATTCACTGCAACAACTTGATAAGCGTCTGTGCTACGTGAAAAGTTCTTATATTGTTTGTAACAACTTTTAACCAACACCATGGTACCTGCATGAGCTGTGCCATCAGGGTGGTGAGCAGTGTAAGTATTATATCCATTTAGTTTAAAACTGTGACTACTTACGAGGTGAGTTTCAGCTATCAATACAACATCAATGGCGTTTTGTTGGACGAAAATTTCCAATTCATTTTTTTTTGGAACGATACCGTTAGCGTTCCACAACATAATCACTAGTGACTCTTGCGTAATATTATTTATTTTCCTTGCCATCAAGGTAATAATTTTTCAATAACCTTGGTTAGCAAGGATATTAAAGGATTAATTACACTTTTAAATTCATTTAAAAATGTAGATAACATTAGAGATATATCAGTATTGTTGGAATTACTGTTACTATTTACAGTAGTAGCAATAGAGCCATTGTTGATGGACCTGTTATTATTACTGTCATCCTGATTAACTCCCTTACACGAGGAGTTGTTGTCTGCATTACCTTTAGCCACATTAGCATACGATCTATTCTTTTTAACAGTAATAGGACTAGTGTAGTTTCCATGAGAATTATTATAATTATTTATTTGAGTGACAGAATGTGATGAGCGTAAGTTATTATAAAATGAAGTCTGCTGCTTATACACTGAACATCCCCTATAGCTTGCTGGATGATTTCCGCTACATAATGCGCATGTTGCAGGTTCGTCATTACCTTTCGAACATGTTTTAGTGTCATGACGACCAGCACATTTTACACAACGAGCGGGTAAATTACAATAATTAGCTGTATGACCAAAAAGTTGACAGCGCCTACACTGTTTTAATCGCGAATCTTTCTTTGGTTCTTCCACCGTCACTATTGTATTTAGTAGTCTCGTGATCCTAAAAATTTCATCATTCTTCGTAGAGGGTACCAAATCTATGAAGAACATTGGTAATGGTTGCTTAGTTCTACTTTTAAGAATATTGGTAATCCGTGCAACCTTAAAACCTTTCGACTCCAGCTCAGTTTTTAATTCAATTAAATCAGTAGAACAATGTAAGTTTTTTAATACTACTCTGAATGATTTGTCTTCCTCCAAGGAATAAGTATAATATAAATAGTTATTTTCTTTCATTGCTTTAATAAGGGTACGATAACTTTGTGAGTTTAGCGGTTTTATTGTCACGCCTGACAGCGTTGATTTTAAAGAAAATTCTACTTCGGGTTTCTTACAGCGCTCTTAAACATATTCAAAAATATATTAAAAATACAGATACTTTCAACCTAAAACACATTATTAACAACCTCATCTCAAATAACAATGAACTTGTTCTTTTATGGACACCAGCCCATTCGGGAATGAGAATGAAAACATTAATAGAATAGTCGAAACAACTCCTACGAATATAAAAATAATAAAATCAACTCGCATTACCTGATTTACATACAGTCCTTAAACAATTAAAATGTCATTTCAAAAATTCTGGGAGAGTACACATACACACCTATATCAGATTAAGCCGAAATTAGGAAACTGGAAAACAACAGACCAGAAAGAAAGAAAAACAGAAAAAACCCTAGCTCGACTACGTACAGTACATTACTTTACAACACCTACTCAATAGGACCCCTCCACCCGTTTGCCATGAATGCAATTCACAATTCAATATAAACCACATACTATTAGAATGTTACAGAAACCAACGTATAAAATACTAAATCATGACACAATAAAAACAATATACTCGAAGATAACCCGGACAAAATTAAAAATCTTTTACAGTACCTTACAGAGACTAACCTAATAAACAGCTTATAATCAACTCTAAGACGCAAATGATAAATCGAGCGTCTATAAATAAAATAAAATAAAATAAAAATAAAAATAAAAAAATTATACCAGAACGTTTCGAGGGTATATATCAACTTTATTTCGACTACGTACTGAGCATAATCTCTCCCTCCACATCTTGCTAAATTAGGCATAATTACGGATGGTACATGTGACACGTGTCAACGACTGTGTTGAGAATCAAATTTGGGTTGGTCCGAAATTTCTAAACCATAGAGATGTGCTGTTCTGTAATATTTTACAAAAGTGGCACACATTATCTGTTGAATTAATTGTTTCTGACCCATTGTCTCCTGTTACAATTAGTTTATATAAATTTAACAAAGGTAGTAGCATTGAGAAAATACACCAACTGTGAATAAAGGTTTATACTGGCCAAATGGCGTCAAGCTGATCGCATTGTAATCTACATTTTAGCCTTTATTTTCAATTTTTTGTTTTGTTTAACATTTATATTCCCAGTACTCGTTGCCCGCATAGATGCGCTTCGGCACGATTTTCGATCAGTTAATTAATAAATTGTCTAGAATGTGGAGAAAATAAAAAATATAAAATTAACCGTGAAAACGCGAAATAAGATATTCGAAATTTTAAAAGTTATACGTAAGGGTAAAAATATATAGATTGATTTGATTTTCCGATTAATGTAGTACCGCCGCTAGGCTGGTGGCACAGATGAGAAGAGATCAGATCATGTTGAAGAGGATAGTATGTCGTGAAACAAGCGAAGAACTGGAAGATATGCGTTGCTATTCGAGTTTATCAGGTCTCTAATCGTTGTCGGTAATACTAGTTGGGAAAATATGAATATCTCTAGCAGAAGATGTCCGACAGTAATATCCCGTTGTCCAAAGGAACAACTGGCAGGAGATTCACGCCTTAACAAATGTCCGTGTGTTATTCATGTATGGCCGAATCGGGTCCGTTTGGAAGTTATCTCCGCTTTTCTTGATAAATTACGAGGTGTTTTCCAGCGAGTATTTTACGCTTTTTATCTCGTTCCAGTTAGGTACATCCGCATAGATTTTCATTTGATTTTTACTTTAGTAGCGAAGATATTGCGTGCATCTTCAACTATTTTGCTGCTTGATCAACTAATTCATTATATTGTAAATGACAAACATTAACGTGATGATTCCTATATAAAGCTGTAGTGTCTGTGATTTGCGAATATTTTCATTGGGCTATTTTTATCACACATAAACAGAAATCCTATATTTTGGATTCGTTCTAAGCTTTGTTTCGCATTGATATCACAAATAGGACACAAATTACAATAATTTAAAGTTTAAAAGACGAATATATATATATATATATTTATATATTTATATACACTATACTATACTAATATAGTTGCGTTCGACGGATAATATATATATATATATATATATACACATACGTAATATATACGTATACTATATACTAATATATAAAAATGTTAAAAGAAAGAGAGCGATATTTTATTAAAGAAAATAATTACACAGGGGAAGCCGTACGTTATTTCTAGTTACATTTATATCGTGAAACACGGGAAGAATTGTGTTTTATTTCGATACGTGTAAATGGTAATTGTCCTTTCTTATAGTAAATATAAAAATAGACTTTTTATTTATTTATTAATACAAAATCACTTCTACTTTTCAAAAAAAAAAAAAAAAATTAATTTTTAATTTTTAATTTTTAATTTTTAATTTTTGCGGGACAAATTAAAACCGACGCTTGCGTAATTGAATCGGATACATTTGGTTTTTTTTTATCCGCATGTTTGACACTGCCTACAACATTAACACTACCTACTGCCGGTGATGTAAACTTTACCGCACTAACGATAACAATGGTCGTTATAACTTCATCCGGTTGTTAAATTACCTACGGTAAAAGAAAAATACACAACACTTTTAATAACTAACTTCCGTCATTTTCGAAATGTAAAAAATGTACAAAACGATAAAAAAAAAATACGCGCCTTTATAAATTAGTCTTGGAACGTTATTATTATTATTATTATTATTATTATTAAATTAAATTAACGTGTTATGAACAGCAGCCAAGGCTAGAGTTATGATTGGAAAGGAGGATTAGATTGAGGAGAGTTATATTTATCGTTTAAGCGACAAATCGATTATCCACGTTCGGTCGTTACTTGATTAAAAGCAAAATTCTAGATTTTATATTTCTGCCTTGTTATCCTTTTTTCGTCGCTCGCTTAGTAGGACTGTTCCGACTAAACCCGATTATATCCCGCGCAAAAATTTTTCTTAAAAAAAAAAAGTTCTATATATATAAAAAATAATCGGTTTCATTTTTTTCGTCAAAAATTATCTTTGTTTTCAATGCGGACGCTTTTGCAGCATAGCCCACGTGATAAACTCATATTTCTAAAAACGTCGTTCTCTAGAAATATCATCACTATATCTGGAAACAGTTGTAAATTCTCAAGATGAAGAAGGGACACACAACTGTACGGAGGACCGTTACGCGATGAGCGCGGTTATTTAAGGTATCGGAACGTGTTGATATTAACGAAGGTCATTCGAAGAACGTACGATCTGGATTTCAAATTGCACACGTCCAGTAATATGGAGGCGGCAGTAAAGTTGCGTAAGTAGGCTGTCCGGTAACAATGGCTGAATCGTATAATTGTTTTACGCTTAATTTTCGGAAAATCTACGAAAAATTGTAATTGATAGTACTGAGCGAAAATCGGCTGCTGTATCTCATATTCTACAAATATGTATGTTCCTAAAGTTTCCTACACTACACTTTGATGGTGTCCCCTTTCACTCATCGCTTTCGTCTTCCTAAGTCCTGCTCCGTATTCTCAGCTGAATTTTTTGCTATTTTCAAGTGTCTAGAGTTCTTGTGCAATCTTCTTCTAAATTCCTTATCCTTTCTGATTCACTCTATATTTTAAAGTCACTCCACAACCTTTATACGGACAATGCACTTTTACAACACATACTGCTTGTCCATGACCTTACTAGATCCGAAGTTTCCATAGTTTTCATTTGGATTCCCACTCACATCGGTTTTCCTGGAAATGAAGCTATTGACCGAGCTTCCAGGTAGGCGTCCTTTCTTCCACACATTTCCGCTCGCTTCTTTCTCTATAGAGGGATAAAAGTTTTTCTGAAATTTCTCATAATCAAATCCAGGTTTCGGGTGTGGAAGTTATAAATTCTACGATATTCTCGAAATATATACAAATATACACGGACGCATCAAAATTTACAAATAAAACTACTTCCGCTTACTTGGTATAGAACGAAAAGCTTATATTTTTCATCTTCCTACAGAAACTTCCGTTAGCCGAAATTATAGCAATATAGTCTTAACATTACAAAACATTCGCATCCGAATAAATATCTAATATGTACCGACTCATTTAGCGGATTACAACATATGCAACATCTCAAATTACAAAAACACCGACACTATCAATCTAGAATATATTATCCATAAATTCAGTAAACAACCAGCTGGCGTTTATACGGACTCCGGCACACTCGGGAATTGCAGGAAACGAAGTCATAGATATAGCAGCGCTAAAACGTATAGATCTAAATACAGTTAAATCCATAATACACACGTTCGACTTGCACACATTCATATCACAAAAAATCACAAAACTATATCGACAACATTGGGAAACTTACTGCGCTATCAAAAAAACCATTATCAGATTAAACTAAATTTAGGACACTATATAACATCGGCACAAAAAATTAGACGAGAAGAAGTAGCACTAGCCAGACTGCGTATAGGACACACAAGATTCACATCGCAGCACTGGCTGACTGGTGATCCACCACCAAACTGCTCCACATGTAATACTCGATTTAAAAAATGTGCTATTAGAAATGTAAACAATATGATAATCCAAGAAATATTTACAAACTCACAAGTAAAACAATACAAACAATATTACAGGATAATCCCCAAATAATTGAAAAACTTCTAATATTCCTCACAGTTATAATTCATAACATATAAGGTATACACAAAATGTTCTCAGTAATCGAGCGTCTTTAAATAAAATAAAAAAATAAAAAAAAAAAAATGGATTTATAGAATTTTGTCCCCTATTACCAAAGTTAAAATGGTCAGTTGCTCCACAACACTGAAGAAACCTAAACTTATATCGAGAAATAGTTGCCATGGCCGCTACTAATGACTAAGATTAGTCAAGTGGACAAAGTCACTGGTACGTTGATACGTGTGAAAAGTAACGATTTAGCACATCACTACCCAGTAAGTCGTTTATATTAAGTATATATATATATACACATATATATATATACACACATATATATATATATATATATATATATATATATATATATATATATATATATATATATATATATATATATATAAATCGTCTATAAGCAGGGTTAACGGTGCTTCAGTCTATAATCGTTCAGTAAACTCAGACACGAATACGTTTATTATATTCGTGAGAAAGTACGGTATTCAGCGAAAAAAACAGAATTTTATAAACAGAAAAATATATATATATATATAATTAAATAAAATTGAATAAAATTAAATAAATAAATACCGTCCGTCAGCTAAATTATTTCAGTTAAAAAAAGCGCGCGTATTATTTTTGAACACGTTAACATTTCTACCACGTAAAAAAAAGGGAATCATTTAAAATTATTTTCATTATTCTAACTAATGTCCTGAAACAAATCGGACTGTTATCAGATATTGCACAGCGTAATGCGTGAATAAAATGCTCAACTGGCCTACATGCTAATAATATGCTAGTTATTTTTTCTATTTTTTATTTTATTTCAAGACGATCGATTACTGATTTGCGTCTGTGTATAGTTTATATGTTCATGAATTAGGCGTGTAACCGTGAGGAATTTTAGATGTTTTTCAATTATTCCCGGATTATCCTGTAATATTGTTTGCATTGTTTTATTTGTGAGTTTGTAAATATCTACATGCAAAGCTGTAAAGGCTTTTAGGGTGATTTTAACGGCTGTATTTCGAATTGTGTAACACCGCTGAAACGAAATAATGTACTAATATGCGTAAATGAAGCGGTTAACAAGTTACTTCGAGTAGACGATATGAAATACCCTGAGTATTTCGAATAGAGACAGTAAACTAGTAAATAGGCGCTTTATATTTCACAAAAAATTAATAAAGTTGAATTATCTCTCTTTTATTATCTAAAGACAAATTCCACTTGACCGTTTAAATATTAGGCCTAATATCAACCGGTTTTAGCAGCGTATAATTGCATGAAGGGGTAGGATGTCGAGAAACCGATTGAAATTTTATAAAAACACGCGTTAAACAATTAATAAATGTGAATTTAACCGTAGGAAATAAATTTCTATCGGTATCGAATTTAATTCGGTCAGCAGATGCGATCGAGGCTATTTTAGAGTCCCTTATTATAATAAGACAAGAATGAGACGGCGGACAATTTATGCTGGAGCTGTGAAGCACGGTACATTGCCGAGTGAGAACTGACCTAATTACTCAAGCCGATTTGTGTACTTACACGCTGGCGATTTAATCATACGTCATAAAAGAAGGCTCTAGTGGAACATGTTGCAAATGAAACGTTACATAAGTTGGAGAAATGGTTAAATGACGTTAAACTACAGGTATCCGTCGATAAATGTTTCGCTTCACACTAAGTCGTTAAAACTTCAGAGAAACCATATAAAAATCGTGTAAACTTAAAGACGTTGAATATTTTAAATACTCGGAAGTTAGAATTGGCAACAAACTCACATTTAACTATTACTTAAAGAATACGATATCAAAAATAAATAGGAATTATCACCAATTGCTAAGAGCGTGTCATCAGAATACTTTTTTTTTTTTTTATAAATTTCTAAAATTACAACAATCCAGCAATTGGACTGAAACGCTAAATATAACTTGTGCTAGCATCCAGCGATGGGCCCCACTGAAAAATTAGGCTAGATCAAACGGTCGACTACGTTTTCACTTAAGAACATCATAGTGTCAAGTAGATGGATAGTACGTTTATGTGTGTTTCCAAACGGCTTTTGCTTTACAGCACGTTTCATCTCGTCTTTCACGTATGGGATTTTTAAGTCTCGAACGTAACGTATGGTTCGATACGTACGAAGGTGGGGAGACGATGAGTCTTATGAGACTTTATTCTGAAATATCCTATTTATGTGTGTATCTTTTGCGCACATAACATTAAATCGTATGTCCAAACAGGCTTTATAATTATTTTATAAACTAAAAGTTTGTTTTCAAATGACAAACTGGAGTACCTACCGAGAAGGCAATTTAATTTGTGCAATTTTATATACGTTTTCTTCTTGGGCTAATTATGCTTGTTGTCAATTTAAGATCCAAATGTACGCCTAAGTATTTAACACCTTTTTCTCGGCTAATAATCATCCACCCACCCCCATTTATTTTTAACGGTTGATACGTAAAATCAACCTGCTTGCATTTACTTTCGTTTGATACGCCAACGTCTCAATCAGTTTTCAACATTCAACAGAGTTTTTTCGTAGTTTATTAGAAGTTTCGCTATTGTCTTTACCAATAACGCTGTATCGTCGGCAAACGTAGCTGTTATCACGTTATTATCAACTGGAAAATCGCGGCGGAGTAGGTTAAGCAAAGCACCGGACCTAAGACACTTCCTTGAGGCACGTCAGCAGATACAGAATAGATGTCGGAGAATTGATTTATTTAACCTGGCATTTACGATTTTCAAGGTAGGATTTTAGAAGCAGATAGTAAGGGTGCGGTAATATATTTTTTAACTTATACAACAGACCATGATATCACACACCTTATCAAAGGCTTGTTTGGCATCTAAGAACAGGGTACTCGCTTAGTTTCAAGACTCTCTTGAATAGTGTATGCGATGAATCTGTTCAATGGTCAAGTATTGTTTTCTGAATCCAAATCGGTGCTACAACATGTTCAAAAATAGGATTCAAACGCTTCAATATTATTTTTTCAATGAGTTTTGAGAGGATAGGAAGTAAGGAAATTGGTCTATAGAATGAAACCTCGTCCGATGCCTTACCTGGTTTTGGTACAACTACTATTTGCGCCCATTTCCAGGATAAAGGAAAATACTGCAGTCGAAAAACAACGTAAAAATGGCAGTATATCTTTTTTAAGTAGTTCCGATAATATTTGATTTCGTTGGGAGACGTTGGCGCAATCGCGGAACTTAACTGCGAAGGCAACACTTAAAAATTCATGAATATAAATTCCATTATTAGATTGTGTAAATTTGGTTTGAAGACATCGGAGAAATATTTGGCAAATACGCCCACTTTTTCTTTGCCAGAGCCCATATCGGATTTACGAATTGGAGGAAGGGGTTTTATAGGTTTTTTTATTTCTGTTATTGACAGCTTTCCAGAGGTTGAAATTTGTCGCTTCCGTAGGTGAAAGTTCCTGTAGACAGCGTTCGAAGGATTCATTTTTAATTAAGTAAAATCTTTTTTTTATTATTTTTTATTTAACAATGTTTTGTAATAGGAATTTCGAGAAGATCGTCATTTTCTACGAATAATTTTTTTTTACCACATCGAGTATACGGCGCGGCGTATTATTTATTTCTTTTATTTGATTAATGTTTGGAGTAGATTCCCGTGCAATACTCTGAATAGTTTCAGTAAAATACTGAACCGCAGCATTTATGAATGATTCAGATTTTAGTGATAAATTTATTTTTAATGTCGACTTTACGGACCCCAATTTTTGTATATTTAGTATGTAGACAGGGAGAATTTTTCTGGTTTATTAAACCTGTAGTCGTGGTTAAAATTACAGCACCGTTATCAGAGCGTAAATCAAAATCGGAATCGGCATTTATGTTCAACATTGAAATCCCGTTAGTTATGAAAAAATCTAGAGCATCAGGACGTTTGAGGATTCAATTTTAATTACAAAATGATAATATACAAATCGATTATTATTATTTTAGTTATTTTCACGACGATTATTTATCCGTGCTATTATTTAATTGTAATAATTTCTATTTTACATTATTTCTTTTCACGGTCACTTTTTGCAATGTGCCGCTGCATCGTATTGAAATTGAAATAAATTTGATTTGATGTAGATTATTATTATTATATTACTAATTTTAGCTGTTGGTATGTGATTATTATTATTTTAGTTATTTTCCCGACGATTATTTATCAGTGTTTTTATTTATTTAATTATATTTATTGATTTGTAATCATTTTTATGTTATATGATTTCTTTTCATCGTCACTTTTTGCAATGTAGCGCGCTGTATTGTATTGAAATTGAAATAAATTTGATTTGATTTGATGATAATTATTATTATTACTATTTTTAGCTGTTGGTATGTGATTATTATTATTATTTTAGTTATTTTCCCGATGATTATTTATCGGTGTTTTTATTTATTTAATTATTTATTGATTTGTAATAACTTTTATGTTATATGATTTCTTTTCATCGTCACTTTTTGCAATGTAGCGCGCTGTATTGTATTGAAATTGAAATAAATTTGATTTGATTTGATGATAATTATTATTATTACTATTTTTAGCTGTTTGTATGTGATTATTATTATTATTTTAGTTATTTTCCCGATGATTATTTATCAGTGGTTTTATTTATTTAATTATTTATTGATTTGTAATAACTTTTATGTTATATGATTTCTTTTCATCGTCACTTTTTGCAATGTACCGCGCTGTATTGTATTGAAATTGAAACGAATTTGATTTGATTATTATTATTGTTATTATTAGCGCTGGTCGTTGAAATATCTTTATTAATTAATTTATTTAAAGTTTTCGGTTGTTTGTTTCTCTATTGTTTATTTTTTTATTCTTTATTTTTATTATTTGAAATTTCATCGTACGAAATGATATTCACTTTTCGTTAAATGGTTCTCATACCGTCATCGTTATTAGTTTATTATTAATTTATTCATGGAAAATTCGTATTTAATATGTTTTGTAATCTTTAAGTAATATTTCGATCGTCAATTGTTTTCTACTGCGTCGTTTAATGTTTCTCGGGACGTTGATTTTTCGATTTGTTTATCTAATCATTACATCGTTATCGCTTTACTCAACGATCATTTATCCGTGTTATATTTATTTAATTATTTATTGATTTTTGTAATAATTTTTATGTTATATGATTTCTTTTCATCGTCACTTTTTGCAATGTACCGCGCTGCATTGTATTGAAATTGAAATCAATTCGATTTGATTATTATTATTATTATTATTATTTTTCTTATTAATATTACTTCGGTTTTTGTTTAATTAATATAATCGTCGTATATTGCGTCGTAATCCGTACACCGATAATAAATATTAAAATATAAAATAATTCTGGAAGTACTGTAATAAAATTCTATATTTAAACAGTTGGTATTCATTGAAAACGTAATAATGGTAATACTAACGACATTATTAGATGACGATGATAATAATAAATAATAAAGACGAGAATATTAACAACGGATGAACACGCATGTATCGCCTTTAAGCATAAACGTGAAATTTAACAGAAAAACAAAAAGTAAAAATAGACAAATACTACCACTAATGTAAAAACTTTAAAATAAAGTAAAAAATTAAATAAAAAATCAAACGAACGGTTGAAATAATAAGATAAAATAATGAAATATTAATAATAATACCTGTAATAATAACGATAAATAATAATAAATGAAATATAACTCGTAAGGATTAGGTTTCGGAGTAAAATAAATAGAAACGAATTTATAGCTATTAACAACTGTAATTTATATGCTACTCGATGCGATGCGCGGTTATAGTAGAATATTAGTTTATTAGATTTCTATTTCTACAAAAACTTGTTTCCAGAAAAATATAATTTACATTATATATATACATATATCTGTATATTGTATATTTGTAGATCAAATACGTACACACATTTCGTGTTTCGAATCACTTCAAAAATGTCCACATCATCCGATTATATCGTGTAATTCCACTTAATCGCAAGGCATAAATTATAGTCTTATATAACATAAAAAATTTCATGTGTCATAATAATAATTTTTTTTTTTTTTTAATATAATAAAATTACAACTGGCCAGGTACCAGCCATTGGACTGAAACGTGAAATAACTTGTTCAGGGTTAGCATTCAGCGATGGACTTTACTGAGAAATCAGGCTAGATCAAACGACTACGTTTTAACCTGCGAACATCCAGACTAGTGTCAGATTGCCGGCCAATACGTTTGTGTGTCCCTCCAAACGGCTTAACAGTACGTTTCATCTCGTCTTTCACCTATGGGATATTTAAGTCTCGAACGTAACGTAAGGTTCGACACGTAGCAAGGCGGGGACACGATGAGTCTTACGAGACCTTATTCTGAAACTGTTGTATCCTATTTTTCGGTGTATCTTTTGCACAATCCCGTAACATTGTATGTCCAAACAGGCATTATAATTATTTTATAAACTGGAAGTTTGTTTCTAGTGACAAACTGATGAAGTACATGTCAAAAGAAGCCGCTTTAATTCGTGTAATTTTTTATGTAAATATTTTCTTGTTGTTTTTTTTTTACTAATACGCTTTTGCCGTGTCAATTTACGCTCTAAATAAATGTCTAAGTATTTTCTTCTTGCGCGGGGCTTCGCCTCATTTATTTTTAACGATTGATACGTAAAATTTTGACGAGACATCTTTCTTGCATCCTTTCTTTCTATGTAGGCGAAAAATTTTCTTCTATCTTATAAACTTCGCATACAGTTGAATGAATGAGTGCACTTCGTTTAAATTTACTAGTGTTACGAATATATCAGAAACTCGTACACCGTTCATTCCTTTATGAAGAACATGCGATGTTCGATCAAATATAGCAATAAATCTATACGTCTATAAAAAAAGAAAATATTTATTTCAAAACATCAATCTCGGTCGCACCACGAAAGTTAAGAACCCGATAATCCGCGATATTTTTCCGTCAGCTAGCCAACACACGCAAGAAATCATCATACGCTGGATCCCATCGCCTTCCAATATAAAGGAAAATGACGAAGCTGACGTAAAGATGTTATCAGCGCCACAAATTTTTCAAATATCGATATAAGAACATTAAAAACAGTTTTTCACGATGCGTGGGATTTAAACTGAAATCGTATAGCCACTAACAAATTCTGAAACATTTCGTGAAAAACAATCATACCAACACGACCGCATGAGGTTGTGTTGTTAGCTCTGCTTAGAATTAGTCATACCGCGATAAAACGTAAGCACTTATTACAAAAGAAAATGCGACCAATACGCTGTTACTGCGGGCAATTTTAACAGTCGAACACATAATATCGTGCATACCGCTTCAAAAAAAAAAAAATAAAAAATTGTTAGCTCTGCTTAGAATTAGTCATACCGCGATAAAACGTAAGCACTTATTACAAAAGAAAATGCGACCAATACGCTGTTACTGCGGGCAATTTTAACAGTCGAACACATAATATCGTGCATAACGCTTCAAAAAAAAAAAATAAAAAATCCGTCCCAGCCGCTGTATCTCGGTACACCGACGCTTTCCGACAATTCGGAGGAACTTAAAAACACTACCCAATTTCTGAAAGCAACAAAATTTGCTCGTTCGAATAATTAACCTCGGTGTGTGTGTAACCTAAGTGGTAGTATGTGACAGCTTAAAAAAAAAAAAAAAGGTTATTCTTGTTAAACGGTATAACCATCGTAAAACGTTAAAAGAATTGTAAAAAAAAAAAAACAAGCCGTGTTCTCCAAATTTGGCAAAACAGATGGGAGAAAAATTCTACACCACGATAAACGACGTGCATGAGATTCGACTGAAACCTGACTTTCACATAACTCAAGTATACTGACGGAACACCGCAGTGACATTGCTGAATGTCTATTCAAACATTCAATTTAGCTAATTTTAGCTTCATTTAATGGATTAGATATTGCGATAAAAAAATATACAAATTTTCGCTTTTCAAATATTACACCGGAATTGATTTTACTTTTATTAACAATAACGGGTAGTAGCTCAAATTTCAAAAATTTCTGTCGAAAATTTATCGACCACAGTATATACTGATCGTACGATTGCTTAGCTGTTGTGGAGTAGGCGTAATGGAATTTCCATCTCAATTATACTAAATTATCTTTTGATCATAAATATGAATAAACTTAAATTGCAATCTTGATTGCGAATAGGCTCGTTCGCGATCTAGGAGTATACGTTGATAGTACTTTCAGTTTCTTAAATCATATTACTCGGCGTGCTTACTCGGTTATTCGGTCCGTCATCATTCAGCAGTTCGAAAACATTAAATACTCTATATAAAGCACTTGTCCGTTATTAGTGTATTGTTCGATAATTTGGGATACAACAATAAATATCCTACAGATGCGCAAAGGATTCAGGCTAAATTTTGGTAATATTTCCTTTTCATATAATAAATTATTATCTAATCTCTAACGCGACGTTATGCATTTTAGGTACAAAATTTCCACGTTAAAGTTTTTACATAACTTGCGCAATTTAATGACGGAATATTTAACTTCGTAAATTAGTTACGTTCGTGTCGTGTACAGGCGAAGCAATATACTGCTAGCTACGGAACATGCTGATTCGCGTTCATAAAATTAGTCATATTGCACTGAAATCCGGCAAGTCTACATTTCAATAAATGACCCATCCGACTGAATCTCTCCGGCCATCACAGCTTGGATACTCTGTCAATGACCACCTTGACAATGTTCTCTCTTGTTCAAGCTCAGCTCGTATTCTGTTTGGTGTCCTCCATATTAACCATTCTTGATTGACACCAGAGATTTCTTGTGCATGTTGTGTTTGAATACCCTTATTTCTCCACCTGATACGCGTTCGCACTCTATCGACACGTCTTTGGGTATTTCTTTCGTGACCTTAAGGAAGCTATTTCTCTACTTCAAACGCGCCTTCGGTGCACATACATCGGATGACGAGAACTGTGGATGTATTATTGCCTTCTTTCCGTATCAGATGCTACTTTCCTTCGTATATTAATATTAGGTGGCGCTATTCCACTTAGAATATATAAGTTGCCAACTTTTGTAGGTCTAACAGTAAACGCATATCGTTAATAGCTACGTCAACTTTTTTAAGCATATTCCGCTGTCGAAATGCATAATGCTGCTGATGTTCGAAATACATAATGCCATTGCTGATGTTCGAACTACTTCCGGTTTTGCTCCCCCATGATGTTCCAAATAATTTTCATTGTATTTACTTTCCTTTTTAACATTTTCACAACGTACACGAAATGTCAAGCTTCCTATCCAATGTGACTTCCCAATATACAGAATTTCCTTGACATTCGAGGACTATTCCTTTGCTACATTAGTTACACGCATAGGATGATTGGCAGGACGAATGTTCTTCCAGCCGTGTTAGCGTACTAATCAACGTGTTCAATTTACCGTTGATGTCTAATTTTCGTCTGTATAACAACTCGTCACTCGAAAATTCATCCGTTTGGAGTGTAGGATTACGTACGTACATTCCAGTGTAGCGAATCGTGGACAATTGTTTTTTTCCTTTGTGCGTGTGTATGTGTGTAAATTGTATTAATAACTCTGATAATAAACGAATCGACTGAAAATGGTTAAACAATTTCGAATTTTTAAACTTCCCTATATCCCGTATTTCCGTCCGTACGTATATAGAGAACAGTTTGAAAACGAAATTCATATTTCGACCGTTTACGAGAAAAATAAGCTCCTAGTTATTTATCAACATTAAGGAGGCATAAGGGGAGCGATAAAATCCACGAATATACAGAATTAAGTTTTGTCAGGTCGATAACAAAAACCGAAGATATAACATTGAATAATTTCAAAACAAATCGTAAAGAAGTATATACAGCTCGAGTAAATGCGAGGACTGTAAACTAATTTTAATCTTATAACTCTAAAAATATTTTCGAATTCACAAACGTATGTATAAATGAGAGGCCATCGATAAAGAACAGTTTCCGGAACGGATTAAAAGGGAACGATAGTTTGCACGCAGATCCTCAAAAATGTATCGATCATCAAAAAAAAAGGTATCTTTACGCTTCATAGATTTTGATAAGGCTTTAGACAGCGTTAAAAACATGATAAACTACTCGACACGGGAATAGATCGAAAAGACGGGAGAATAATTGCGAAACTCGTATTTAAACTCAAGTAGCCGTAGTAAAAACGGGAGGAGCAGAAACAAAAGTATCGAATATCAGGAAAGGAGTCAGGCAGGGATGGGTGCTACCGTATTAGTTTTTTTAACCTATACTCTTCTGAAAAGATATTCCAGAAGATCGGAATATATAAGTAGCGTAAATGTGAGAACGGTTATGGCATTAACAATTTACGTTACGTCGACGACACGGTCTTAATGAGGGAGAAAAACAAACGTGAACTTCGACGGATGATGAATAGGGTTTGTTAATTCAAAAATAGGTATATCGATAAAGTATAAGAAAACTAAAGTCGTAGTAGTCAGTAAAGAGGCTGAAACCTCCAGAAAGTATCGATAAAAAAATTAATAATAAAATTATTCATTAAACTGATAAATTTAAATACTTATAACGGTAATGGTGCACGGGACCCGAATTATGAAATAAGAACCAGAATTGAACAAGCGAGGACTGTATTCGTGAAAATGGGAAAAGTATTTACAAATAAAACGCCTAAATGGACGACAAAATGGAAGCTGGTAAAATATTTTATATATATATATATATTTTTCGTACTGCTGTATCGAATAGAAGCCTGGACAATGAAAAAAACGGATAATAAATAAACTAAATCTCTTCGATATGCGACTTTATCGAATTCGAATACGAATATTTTTCGGTAACTAAATAAAAAAACTAGAACTGGTGACTATTATAAAGAGACGGAAAGTAGCCGATCTCGGTCATGTACTAACAAATGTAAGATACGACTGCAAATGATCATTGAAGGAAACGTCACTGAAAAATGGGAAAAGATCGAATGAAAACCGGGTTTGAAAACATGAAGGCATGAACAGGTCTCAACACAGAAGCCTATCTGACTGATCAGAAGCCAACTGGATAATCACATAAGAAGAGTTAATCTATATATTTGCGCTTACACACAAAAAAAAAATAACATATACGAACGCGCCCACAAATACATAATCAATTAAGATGGATTTCGTAAACAAATTTTAAGCCCTCCCGTATATTCGCGCGTATTTCAATTGTTTATCATATATAACTAACCAAATATTTTATCAGCAATAACGACCATTGGAAGGCATTCCATAATTGATTTCATTAACACTACTGCTTCTTCAACTAAACAGATTGCGTGGCAAAATTTAAAAAAAAAAAAAAAATATCTTATTTAAAGGCTTACCACGTTTATTATTATTTTTTTTAATTCAATCTTCAACGTGCGACGCGTTATTAAATTATAGCGCCTACGTAGATAGCTCGAATTCCTTAATGACATTTATAGTATCTGCACTACAACCTCGCTGGTTTAATCTGTTAAAATATTCCGAGTATTGGGAGATACATTGTAGGGGCTTGTCTTTTTTGTTTATTTGAGAAGTTGTTTAAACATTCTGTGTTCGATATTGTTTATTCGTCGATTGTATATTTCGGTAATTTTCGAGG
This sequence comes from Coronaproctus castanopsis, assembly GCA_032883995.1. Lineage (NCBI taxonomy): Eukaryota > Metazoa > Arthropoda > Insecta > Hemiptera > Monophlebidae > Coronaproctus > Coronaproctus castanopsis. The sequence continues at coordinate 86,009,119 of CM065054.1, read as the reverse complement.
TCGAGAAGAATGGTTATCTTATCGATTATAGAGAATAGTCGTTAAATGTCGCAGTCATCGGCGGGCAGGGGTGATTCCCCTGCCCATCAGGTAAACGCCACTCGTCGTAGCGGTACTAATGCACGTAATAATAATAAGAATAGCGGCGGTAATAATAATAATAATAATAATAATGTTAACAATAACACTAGCAATAATAATAATAGTAATAGTAATAGTAATAGTAGTAGTAATAATGATAATAGCAATAATAAAAATAGGAATAATAATAATGCTGGTAGTAATAGTCACAATAATAATGGTAATAACAGAAGTAGTAATCAATACAAATAGTAATGATAATATTGGTGATAGCTGTACTAGTGGTAGTAATATTAGTAACGTTAGTGAACGAAATAATTTCGTGAAATTTAGCGATTCTTCCGATGATACCGTTATGGATGAAATTACAACAGTCCGTAATAATAGTCGAGTAAAACCAAATTTACAGATTATTTCAGACGTTTTGTGCGATACACGTAATTCTTCAGTAGAAATTTCAATGTCGTCCCCGTCTGTACGTGATTTCCCGAGTGATTTTCAGGGCTTTGCTGTTGTTCTGATAGAGGGAAACATTAACAATACACCCTAAAAATTATTGCATAATAAAGTAAAGGGCTTGAAATCTATGACTAGGAGTGGCAAAAATCGAGTTAGATTAGTTTTTAACACGATTATCGAGGCGAATATGTTTTTGCTATCAGAGAATATTCATAAGGAGCTCAATATTCGTTGTTTTATCCCGCAAACGTTGCTTTTCCGTTTTGGCATTGTGAGAGACGTCCCAACCAATCTTTCAATCGAGGCAACTTACTGCTTCTTGTACTGCAAGCTCTAAAATTGAAGATATTCGTAGACTAAATAAAAGGAATCATGATGGTACTTTCTCCCCGATCCCATTAATTGAAATAAAATTCCGTGGAAATATACTGCCTGAGTCAGTTCGGTTTTTTGATTACTATTCTTGCAGAGTCGAGCCTAGTATCAGGAGACCTAATAATTGTCTCAGATTTGGACATATCAGTAAGCTTTATTGTCTCAGATTTGGACATATCAGTAAGCTTTATTGTCTCAGATTTGGACATATCAGTAAGCTTTGTCGTAGTAAACCTAATTGCGCCTTTTGTCCCTCAAACCACAAGTCTTCAGAGTGCCAAACAAGTCGTGAAAGCCCTCCCTCTTCTTTATTCTGCACTAGGTGTAAGGGTAATCATTCCGCCTTTGATCGTATCTGCCCATTTTATCAAGTACAGATTAAAATTCGAAAAATTATGGCAACAGAAAATGTATCATTTTCTGAGGCAAAATTATTTAATAAAGGGGCGGTGGTCACCCCTGCTTTTTCATTTGCTGAAATTACAAATATCAAAATTTTCCTGAATTACGATCCAGATCTAGTTCATTTAAACGAAGAAGAAGCAGCAATGACTCAGGTCCTTCCGGTCGCCACTACAGTAATGGTAATTAGAACCGGGGAATAATAGTAATAATGGTAATAGTACTAGTAGCGGTAATAAAAATACAAGTAATAAATCCAATGTGTGGGGTAATAAGTATTTTTCAAACCTAGCTCTTAATGTAAGAACAAGACCAGTGTACTCACAGGAGGGGAATATTACTGTTAATTCCTCACCCTCCTTAATTAATTCCAATAACGACAAACTTATATCTCCAAATCCTATAGGGCAATAACTCATTGAAAATCAAAATAGTCCTCATCCTTCTTTAGAAAAGCTTCCTTCCATTACACCTTTTCCTCTTCCTTCTGATTCACTTGTGCCCGCACTACAATCTACGCTCCAACAGTTCCAAATTCCGCATTTAGAGCATAAGCTCGAAGCCATTATTCAGCTGCTTTGTCGCTCATAATTTTTTTTTTTTTTTTGTATGTGTGTGTGTGTGTACGCGCGCAGATGTGTATATGTGCATGTTTGTATATAATAATAACAATTACATCAATGCCATCTGCAAGCAAGCAGCCTTCTTCACGTTCATATATGAAAAAACATCACCTCTTAAGGAGGGCTTGTCGAGCATGCAATGCGAAAAGACTTTACCTCTAATAAAGAGGAATTGTCGAGCATACGAAAAATATAATCATGAAACCTCTTAATATTTTGCAATGGAACTGCCACAGCCTGAAATATAACTGTGGCAGCCTTGAAAAATTAATCGATGATTTTGAAGCTGATATAGTGCTGCTCTCAGAGACATGGCTTGATCCCAATGAACAATATTTTTAAAATAATTTTACTGTTTATCGAGACGACAGGGCAGACGGAGCTGCAATTTTAGTGTGTGATAACATCCCTTCTGTTCTTGTTTCCTGTAACTTACCGGAAGATATCTCTAACTCCATACAGTTGGTAGGCGCTAAGATTTCCATAAGTTTGTCATTTTCTATATTTGTTTATAGCATATATGTTAAACCTTCTTTCCGACCCAATACGTCTCCAATCCTAAATATTTTTACTTCACTAGGAAACCCATATATCATTGGTGGCGACTGGAATGCCTACAATGTTGCTTGGGGTGGTAACACAAATAATTACTTAGGGCAAATAGTGTATGATGCTTTCCTAGAAGCAGACTGTTGTACATTAAATGACGGCAGCCCTACTCATTTTGGCAGGCCTGGAACTGCCGCTAACCCATTAGATTTAACGTTTTTCTCGCCTTCATTAGGTTCCCTAGCTTATTGGAAGAACATATCAGACACTGCAGGAGGTGACCATCGCCCCATACTTACCCAAATAAATATAAATGGCGCCGTACGATCACAAGGTTCTAGGACCCTCCTCAACACCTAAGTGGAATTATAAACGTACTAACTGGAATCAGTTCTCAGATCATCTTCAGATGACTGATTTCACCATATGCAGTGAAACTGACCCGAGAATTCAGTTTGAAATGTTCTATAAAGCTATCGGTGATGCTCTCTCTATCTCAACACCACCACTACATCATAATATATCTAATAAGAAATATAAATGCAATTCAAACCTTTGGTGGTCAGATTCCTGTCAATGTGTTGCATGGGATAGAAGAAAAGCCTTTCTACAATATAGAAGTAATAGCACTATTGAAAATTACCTACATTGGAGGAAAGCTAACGCGTTAGCCAAGCGTGAATTTAAACTGGCAAAAAGGAAAGCATGGCAACAGCTTTGTACACAGTTTAATCGGCAAACACCAATTTCAAAGGTGTGGGGGTTATCAAAAGCCTTCAGGTGTTCCACCTATAGCCGGGTTAATCAATTAAGTGATGATAATATGTATTCCTTCATCGAAACAATGGCCCCTACTGGAAGAGGTCATGCAACCTCTCAGTAGGCCTTCTAACCACTTTTTAGATTCTCCCTTTACTAAGAATGAAGTTGCTTATGTCTTAGGAAACAAAAAATCGACTGCACCTGGTCATGATGGCGTGTCTTTCGAAGTACTACAGAAACTACCGGATAACTTTTTCACAATCTTTGTGGACATTCTTAATAAAGTTTGGCAGTCCAAATTGATCCCCAATTCTTGGATGGTATTTGTTGTTGTTCCCATCCCTAAGAAAAATGGAAAATTTCGACCTATTTCTTTGGCCTCTTGTTTCAGGAAGATATGTGAATCAGTTTTAACGTTACGTCTTAATTGGTGGTTAGAACACAATCAAATCCTTCCTTCTAATATGTACGGCTTCCGCAGTAATACGAGCACTTTGGACTGCGTAGGTGACCTGCTAGGCAATATATACAATAGTCTTTTTAACATTACTGTTTTTCTAGATATAATGGATGCTTATGGTAGTGTCCATTTGCCTATCTTGCAGTGTAAGTTATTATCCATAGGTGTTCCTGATCACTGTTGCCACTTTATTTGTAGATTATTTCTGCAGCGTTGTATATCATTAAGTACACAAGGTTCGTTAATCAACGTACAGTATACAAAGGTTTACCCCAGGGGTCTTCTCTAAGCCCGATCCTTTTTAATCTTTATATTTTGAATTTGTCGCAGCTCCACATGCGCTCTAGGATTTTACTCTATGCAGATGATATCGCTGTGTTTACATCAAATTCGAGCTTTTCTGTTGCCATGTCCAATATTAATGCTGATGTTGCTACAATAGAACATTGTCTTTCTGACTTAAAGTTAAACCTTAGTGTTGAAAAGTGTGCAGCAGTAGTTTTTTTATATCGCCGATATGACCCAAATGACATTTTCATTATAACGAAAAGGGGCGCTATTCCTTTCTGCTCATCATTTCGCTATTTAGGAATTATTCTGGATTCTCGATTAACATGGCGCCCACATATTGATAAACTATTAACAACTATCAATCGCACTATTAACATTTTACGTATTTTGCATAATACACGATGGGGTGGTGACCCTTTTATTTTATTACTATTTTTTAAAGTCACTAATCCGATCTAAACTGGAATATGGTTCCATGTTCTATGGAACCGCGTCAACAGTATTGTTAGGCAAGTTGGATCGTGTGCAAAATGAATGCATTAGGCCGTGTATTGGTGGTGTTAAAAGCACTCCGGTATCAGCACTAATGGCAGAGTGCAAAGTTCCACCCTTACAACTTAGACGGAGTTATTTAGCCCTGAAACTGTTGATACGTAGAATGAATAATGATCGCTTCCCTTTGTTTAACATGTTCAGTGTCATATCCATTCTAACTGGCGTTTTTCAAATAGAAAAATGCCCCTGCTCTGTTCCGTTATAACAAGGTTGGAGGAGTTTCGTGCACGTCTCACGTGCATGCAAGCTCCTTTTCAATTTATGGTACCATATTTTTACTTCTTCAACAAACAAAATTCATCCTTTTTCCCTGAAAACTGTAGTCTGTATCCTCCTACACTAATCCGTGCCACTTTCAATAGTATTATCTCAGAAATGTTCCCACTACACATCCTTGTTTACACGGATGGATCCAAGTCAACTCGAGGAACGGGAGCAGCAGTGTTCATTCCAGCTCTCAATATTAGTAACACGTACAAATTATTCCAAGAATGTTCAGTACTTACTGTAGAATGTGTAGCAGTACTACAAGCCTTGTCAATTCTACCGGACTTAAATGTTCGCGGAAATTACCTTATTATTACCGATTCCAAAAGCGTGGTGACGGCTGTAGACAATAAACGTAGCGTGTCAGATACATTAATTGGTTTAGTTTTGCTAAAACTTAATAATTTGGAACGTGTGGGAATATCTGTGTCTTTCTTGTGGATACCGGATCATAGAGGTATTCCAGACAACGAATTTGTTGACTCATTGGCTAAAGACGCGTCGTCTAGTGGTGTAGAGGTCTCCTTAATAACTCGCAAAGATATCATTCACTTTATTCAGCTAGAGCATAGGGATCAATGGGAGCTAATGTACACTAAGAGCATTAGTCAATCACCTCTGACTTATTACTATCACCTCCAGCCGTATCTTCCCAAACTCTCGTGGTTCTATCTTTTTAAAAAGATTAGTCGTAAGGGAATTGTACTCATCAGCAGATTGCGACTTGGACATCATTTGTTGCCTGACCGTCTTTTCCGTATGCAGCTTAGAGAAAGTCCGTTCTGTCCCCTCCATTCTGAACAGGTAGTCTGCAGCCCCGATCATGTCTTTTTTGAATGTTCTGCTGTAGCACCGTTGCGCTCGGAGCTTTACCTTATGTTGTTGCGTTCTTCGAGTATTACACCTCCGTATAATGTATCGTCCCTTTTACATCTGGATAACCTACAATTGTTCCCCCATATAGCGACGTTTTTAGAGAAGTCAGCATGCTTGATTAAGTTGTAGATAGTCCCCACAATATCACGTTGGGTAGGCTGTAAAGGCACCCCCATAAAAAAAAAAAAAAAAAAAAAAATAAGATGTAGTCTAATAATTATAATCGATGTAGCTTTTGAATATTCAACAAATTATCACGCGTCTAAGAACTTTTTTTTGTCTTACTTAAGAACAAATTTTGAACAATCGATTTTTCAACATTCCTAATGGTCTAATATTATAAATGTAATAATTCTGTAGTGATATACACGCGTCTAAGATGCTCAGCAGAGAAATTTTTTGCTTCAAGTACTTTCTATCTCAAAACTATCGTTATTTATTTAATTATTTACTATAGTGCCGTACGTAACCAACCACCGAAGCTTTTGTAGTACTAATGACCTAGTTGATAATGTAGTAAATGATGATGGAGTAGGAAAGAAATTGTATAAGTGTTTTAAATATCGGGAAGGAAATTGGATAGCGTACTACTCGGACGGATAATGAATCGTCGATAGGGTTCCAGTGTAAGTGTAGTAGTAAAGTATAAATGAATAAGAGATAGATACAGGGACGTTACAGTAAATGATCATGAGAGAAGATATGTGACCGAGGCGGAACCTTATATTTCGTGATGTTCTTTTTTCACGGGCAAATGTTAGTACACGTTTTGGAACATTATTAAACCCGTCGGGAGGTTTTTGCAGCCGGGGTGGGTAGTCACGGCGACATTTTGTATTAAGTTATATAACGCTTTATGAACATTCAATATTTAGTCTTCGGATATTGTTAAAAAAAAAAGGCCAGTTCGTTTTTTTAATGGCTCGGGTCAGTCTGGCGCGATGGCTTGCCCCTAAAAATAGTCCAGGCAGTTCCTAGTCGTAAAATCCTGACTCTACTTGGAAATATGTTGGCCGACAGAAGATTCGCAGTGTATACAGGAGCAGACCATAGCCGGTGGCGCACCATAAATAGTGGCCTTCCACAAGGTTCAGTGTTGGCGCCAATTTTATTTAACTTAACATGATATACCGGTCTTCTAAGCGGAGAATTTCCCGTATGCAGACGACATTGTACTTGCAACTCAAAGCGAGCACTTAAAAAATGGCGAGGACGTACTAACAAAAGATTTACACAGCTTGGATGAATACTGTGCTAAATGGAGACTCGGGTTAAACCCGGTAAAAACAGAAACTTCGGTGTTTCACCTCAACTCACAGATGGCAAAAGCTAAATTACATGTTAAACTCAACGGTAAAGATTTACCTTTTAACCCAACGCCAAAATATCTAGACGACGTTCTTGATCGAACTCTCACATACAAAGAGAACTCCGAAAAAATAGCTCAAAAAGTGAAGACAAGAGTAAACCTTATCGCTCGCCTTGCAGGTACAGCTTGGGGAGCAGAGACAAAACTGATTAGGACTGCTACACTGGCACTAGTGTTTTCAGCTGCAGAATATTGCTGCCCCGTTTGGATGGCCAGCTCGCATGCTAAGAAGATCGATACACAACTGAACGTAGCACAACGCTAACCGGTACGCTAAAATATACTTCTACTATGTGGCTTCCCGTGCTGGCAAATATATTTCCACCGCACATCCGCAGAGAAGAAACATTCAAACGAGAATGGGCTAAATACAACAGTATGCACTCTCGCGTAGAAAAATTTATCAAACATCATCCACCTACATGTCTCTGCAGCAGGTGGCTGACGGCTAACGAGCTACAGAGCAGTTACGACGCACCTACGAAATGGAAGGAAATATGTGGATTAAGCAGACTCCAACAAACGGACAATTAATATCAAATCCGGTTAGCAGGGTGTCAGGATTTGGTCTCAACAGGAAAACATGGTGTAATTTAAATCGCGTCAGAACCAACCAGGATCGTTGAGAATATTTAATGAACAAATGGAAACTGTCGGAAACAGAGCTGTGCAGCTGTGGCAAGATCCAAACGATGTCACACTCTATCAATTCGTGTAAAGTAAATAGCTTTAATAAAAGACTGATTGGGCTACATTCACTAGAAGAAGGCGCAGAAGATTAAATTTATAATGCAGGATATCTCTAAATAAGCGCGTAATTGATACAATAATAATAATAATAATAATAATAATAAAATGGCTCGGGTGTTTTTTTTTATTGGCGAAAAACTTACCGTTAATATATAACTTGCTGTCATATATGAAAATGATACTCCTTTTATTACAAAAAGATTCGAGCAAATGAGGTTTTCTTTTACGATCTTGAGGCCGGTAAGTAGATTCGCTCCCAGCACGAGAAGTAACCATTTTTCCAGTATTTTCCACCGCGGATTGTCTAAGCGGGAGCTCCGTTTACGATTTTTCACATTCAATCTACCTCAGTTATGAATTCCCTCCCAATGACTTAAAATACTTGAACACAGGTTTTCATCTAGTCGCTCATTTAGAGAGCAGTATACGGCGGAGATAAGTTCCGGTTAATTGAACATTATCATACAAACCTGCATCCTTTTTCCGAGTAACTTTTCTTCTCGTTGTAATTGTTTTTTTTTTTTTTATTATTTTTTTTTTTAAATAATAATCGTACTACCGTCGAGGGCTTTATTATCTGGTCACAAGTGTACATATCGTAGTTAGCAATATTGAAAACTGTTTTATTTATGTTTCTGAGATGAGCAGTATCAATTGAGATTTTAGAAAGAGCTCTATTGCTAACTTGTAAAGCGTCATTAGAGTTCTTTAACTATTGCATAAATAGAACAATATGGGTCGTCTATTTGCTCTGCGTAACAATAAGTCCGCGCACTATCTGAGCAAAAGAAATTTTTAATATACAAAAAAAAGTAATTTTACCGTAATTACTTTATGCCTGTCCAGTCTGGTCCTATACTAGCAGAAGTAATATAAACCACAAGCAAAAATGCTGCAAAATCATTACCTTCGAATAACATCGAATGAACCTCGAGATTTACTTCGATCAAATCTTTACACGATATGTTAAAATTCTCCCTTATGTACGAGAAATGATTAAAAGACCGAATTTTTTTTTCGACGTTTGTAGATATTCCGATATTGCAATAGTAAATTCTATATAGGTGATTAACCGATCTGTACGACACGCGAATATAAAAGATATAAGCACAGACGTATCTCTCTGCCGGAGAGACTTTATCAGCTAATGTGCTCATACCTTAGCAACAGGCAGTATACAGCAGATTTCCCGACGGTTGAACCTTCTCAGGTGGCAACATTCGCAGATGATACTGCGATTATCGTATCGGATAAAAATGCAGACATTGCCATCGCAAAGTTACAGAATAGTGTTGATCAGATTTATCAGTGGGCTCAACAATGGAAACTGAACATTAATTCAGATAAGTCATCACACATTACATTCACCAACAGAAAACCGCACAATAAACGGGTACTAATCGATAACAGAGTGATTCCAAGGACCAATGAAGTGAAATATCTACTAGATCAACGACTGACATGGAGGTCGCACTTACAAAAGAAAAGGACCGAACTCAATATTCGAATGAAATAACTTTACTGGTTATTAGGATTTCAGTCGAAGCTGTCGCTCCAGAATCGCCTATTAGTATATAAAACGGTACTACGTCCAGTACGGTCTTATGTAGCACAACTCTGGAGTTGCGTAAAGAAGTCAAATAAACAGATTATTCAGCGCTTCCAGAACAAGGTGCTACGCCTAATGTACCGTATGTCGTGGTATACGTGTCTAATGAAGTTATACATCGGGATTTGAAAATCGATTTGGTGGATGAAGTTGTCCGGAGGCTCGCACAGAAACATCTGATGCAGATACAAAATCACCCAAATAAGCTGGTAGTCTGACACCTTCCCTTTGCATTCAATAGCCTTTAAAATACTCTGCGAGTCGGTAACAACGAGATAATTACCTGGAAGATTCGCATGAATTAAGGACGACAAAGAAAGAAATACTGCCGCACACTCAGCTGTAAGCCATCATGTTGAAACTTAATCAGCTGGAAAACCTCAGTATATTTGTGTCATTCTTGTGGGTACCGGGACATCGAGGAGTCCCCGACAATGAAATGGTAGATGCAATAGCTAAAAGGGGTTCTTCTAGTGGTGTTTTATTCTCTTCAGTTTCTTCTCGTGACGTCATTCATTTTACACAGTCTGATCATAAAAAGCTCTGGGAACAGACATATATGGAGTGCATACAGCGGTCGCCTCTTACTGCGTATTATCAGCTGCAGCCGTCTCTCCCTAGGTTCCCATGGTTCTACGTTTTCAAAAACATCAAGCGGAGAGGAATTGTGCTTATCAGCAGATTGCGGTTTGGGCATTGCTTGTTGCCGGACCGCCTGTTCGTTATGCAGCTTAGAGATAATCCGTATTGTCCTCTACATGCTGGTCGTCGTGTAGTCTGCAACCCTGATCACGTGTTCTTCGAATGTCCTTCATTAACAGCATTACGTTCTGAACTGTATCTCAAATTACTGTACGCATCTCGTGGCGGCGGTCCTCCTTATAACGTTCACTTCTGCATGTTGATAATCTAGATTTATTCCCTGACATAGCGACTTTTCTCGAGAAGTTGTCCGAGTTCATAAGAATATGAGTTAGCGATTATTACGGCTCCACGTTGGGTAAGCTGTAAAGGCATCCCCATAAAAAAATAAAAAAAAATAAAAAAAAATAAAAAAAAAATAAAAAGCTGGTAGTCGAACTTTTACACCTGGAACCGTCATTGGATACTCCTCCTACACACGTGATTATATGTGTATATGTATGTATGATGATATCATTTATTAGATAGCCTCACTCATTGGCTAGTTTTATAAATAGCAAATATATGAAAAAAAAAAAAAAAAATCTATCGGCTTCGAATCGATGAAATGTATAGTGGGAGAGATTCTGTTTTATTTTTAACATTAAAGACAGACTTCACGTGAAAACGTTGTTCCTCTAACTCCTGCTCAATTATGTAAACCTCGAATTAATACGCTTTTTCCCGTTTTAGTTGGTACGTGTGGTAATTTATGTATTCTTTACGTTGCGACTACTATAATAGACTAATTAGTAATATCGTTCTTTAAAAATCGATTAATTAATCAATTTTTTTAGGTCACATTTGTTTCACATCATATAACAGATATATTCAACGTTTCCCCCCTCATTTGCAATGTTGCAATGTAATGTACTAACTAGAAATTATGAATTATTTTCAAGTAACTATAATAGAATTTCAATCTAAATAGCTGTTTATACTTTAAATATTGTTTTAAAGTTAATTATCCTAACTGGCAACAGGTTTGTTGTTAAAACATAAAAATATATAAAATAATATACACGATCTTTCCAAATGTAGTAAGACGTGTAAAACATTTCAAAAGCAATAATGAACAATTTACGAATGATTTTAACGGAGAAAATTGTTAACAAATACAAATAATAACAAATCGAAGGTTTTAAAATATTTCTCGATTTATAAGACAGTTCAAAACAGTCAGTTGTTAAGTCGATTTTACTGAAACGATCTAGTCACGATTTATACTACGAAAACGATTTTATTGCAAATAAGCTACTTATATATTTCGTCACTTTTTGTTAGTAGTTTTAGTTATTACATTCGATTATCGAACGAGTAATATAATGTTCGCCATGTTTTGTTGTACTAAGTAGCGTACGAGGCAATACGTTAGACACAACACCCAGTATAACTGATTGCAAACGCTTCGTTATTACGACACAATGCAACGTGTGTTATTATAGTGTAACTATATTGTTTACCAGCGCGCATCTGGTGTTATTGCGTGGCGGTGTGAATATTAGAATTATTTATATTTTCCGATGATAATTTTTGCGTTGATGGTATTTAAACTCGGTAGGTTATTCCGAAACAAATGGGTTATTTTAATTTCAACGATGCGCGATTAAGAAGAAATCGCAAATTATACATTTCTATAATTTACTAAAGAATGGTCAGTTTTTGACGAAAATTGCACACGCATACAGTGTGTGTTTCAACAGGACGCTCTAGAGCCACTTGGAATGTTTTTTTAGAATGCTCGATTAAACTGGTACTAATGAAATGAAAAATTTTTATTATATTTTTTACACAACATAAACTGAAAACTTCATAAAGCTAACCCATACATAAACCTTAGCAACTCCAAACGTGTATAATTACAAAGCTTTATAATATACTCTAGTTTTATATAAAAGATAGCCAATGCAAACATAAAGATTAAAAGGAAAATTGACCAATTTAGCGCAGCAACTATTTAAACCTTCTACGGAACGTCGACTTAAAAACAATCTGCCCCGAAAACTTTCCGAAGACATTTCCAATTTTCTGGAGAAAAAAAAAATTTTTTTTGGGAGGAGCACGAAGAAGAACAAAAGCAGGAATTTTCATCTAAGCTCTTAAAACAGCGTAGATTTGGTCTGCCGATTAAAAAAAGAAAAACTTAAAACTGGCTGTACAAAATGTGAGAAGAAACCATATCGTGCTCGTCGAATGCAGGAGGTGTGCAACAATTGTTTTAAAAAATTAAGTTTACAATTTTTGGCGTAAAAAAAAAAAAAACGAAATTTAATATACTTTTGCGAAAATATTATTCGATAATTATAAAAGTGACAAGTCGATGTTACTCTTTTATAAATTGTCGTAATTACGTTACCGACGGAAGGTTAATTATCGTTAAACGCGTCATTTAAATCGGCAGAATACGTCGTCAGTTGTCGACATCGATCGATTAACACGTTCGGAAAAACCAGATAACGATGATTCAATTGCGGCAAAGCGTGAATTTTACATAGCGAACCTAAACCGCCGTTTTCCGGACGCGGACAACCGTAAAATAAACATCGAACGCGACTATGAGTAAGCGCCATCGAACAGGTAATACACGGTTCGCGCGTGACGTATACGTCGTATCCGGTAAGTAAATACACCGTATTCGTTTTCTTCGAATCGTCAATATTATTATCGATATTATTCGTTAATAAAAAATCCGATCGTTCGTTATCTCCGCTAATTTCTTCTCTATAAAGACCGGTCGTCTTCGTTACCGACGACGACCAACGTCCGCCGCCTTGTCGACGAGCTATCGTATCGATTAGCGACGTAACGGCGTGTTTAAAAGGATGTTCGTACGTACGATCGATACTTACGGCTAGTACACGATCGCGCGCCGGATCGTACGCTAACGCACCGACGGACGATCGATTTAAACAAGCCGTAAGTACGGCCGTTTCCATATTACGCCGTATAACGATCGTTTGACCGTCGTCGAAATAATCGCCGGATAATAAACGTTCGACGGTTTTTTCTTCGCGAAATAGACACGGCCAATAAACGGACGCTTGTTTAAATTGAGCACTAGTTAACGGAGCGACGGCCGGTACTTTAACCGACGTCGGACGCGACGATAAGTAAGTCGTCGTACTGCTACTATCGTCGTTTTCAGACGCGATACGTTCGATAAGATTCCGACAATCGATAATCGACAGATCGTCGACTAATGTCAATATTACGCGATTACCGTTAATCCGTTTTAAATGTAACAAACTCGGTACCGGTAATGCCGTTTTTAGTACGTCGATTAAACGACTAGCGTATTTTATATCGACGATCGTATCAACGTAAACGTCGACTAACGGTACCGTACGATAATATTTATCGTGTAACAAAGCGATCGGACGGCAACAGTCGTTACGACCATCGTCGTCTATCCGACGCGAATTTTTCGATTTAACGTCTTCATTACGTTCGGTTTTCGAGTCGTTAATTACGTCACGATCGGACCGACGTTTCATGCCGTCTATACTAAAAATAATAATAACGTGTAAAAATCGACGTGTATTAAAAAAAAGTAACGAATTCAAATCATTTTTATCTCTTCTTGCGTAATAGTTACGTATAAAATTATATTTAAACGTATTAATTAATATCGGCCGTGCGCATAATCAATTTACTAAATAGAATAAAAATCGAATCAAAAATTTTATTTGTATTCATTTCAATCATAAATATAACGAAACTGATTAAAAATTCGAATATGCATAAATGCGCGAATACCGGCTAAATTTCTAAATTATAAATTATAAAAAATACAGGCTTACCCGAAATAGAAAAACATAACGTAAAAATTTCATTTTCTATATACAAAAAAAAGAAATTCACGTTATAAAAATATAAAACAGAATGAAACAGAACGTATAAAAATACAAATTTTCTATAAACAATAAAATTTAACAGTAAATTAATAACGATATAAATAAAAATTAAATCCGAAAAATCAACGTCGAGAAACATAAATAACACGCGCGTTAAAATATTAATCTTCTATATAGAAAAAATTTATGATGGAAATACAGAACTTATACGAATTTTCCGTAAATAAATTAATATTAAACCAGCGATAAAGTATTCGAGTCTTCGTGATGTTTTGTAAAATCGTTTTTCCTACAGATATTTCCGAGATGCGAACAAAGCCGCCGATAAATAAATATACTTTTAACTAATTTTGCGACTCCATCTTCTTTTAGAAATCGAGCTCGCTTTAATTTGATTCTTTAATGACGAAATGATTCGAAAATTCGAAAGTAGAATTTAACGGAAGTTTGAAAATTCACATCTCCGAAAAGTTTATGAAATTAATAACTCGTGTATTCTCGGTTTTCATTAAACGTTTCGGAAAAAATCGAAGGAATAAACCTTATAAAACAATTCAGACATGTAGACTATCCGAATCGAAAACCCATAATTGAAAATCTTCAAAAATAACAAATTTGAATATTACTTGTTTATTTTTCAACGACTTTTTCGAAAATCATAAAAAAAGAAAAAAAATCTAATTTTTTCTTACTCCCATTCATCCTAATATTAAAGAATACTCGTATTAATACGCGTATTTATTCCTAAATACACGTTGCGCCAGCTTGTTGTAGGCGATCATTATTGCATTTTTTAATATTTGATCATCTAGTTTAAAAAAGTCGTTATTAACTAAAGAATTAGATGGTCATAGGAAAACCTATTAAATAAATACATATATTTCGTCAGCGGATTAGTAGAGCTATATATATATATATATATATATATATATATATATATATATATATATATATATATATATAACTGGGAGATTAGTAGCTATATATATACCGGTTTGATCGATTTTTTTTTTAATATATACATAGAAAACAGCAGCTGCCGAGGAATGTTTGGCGGGTAGGACATATAAATACACGTACATATTAGCTGTAGGTATCGCACGTAGATACATAACTTTTTATTTATATTTATATACGTGTATATATAATTTTTAAGTATGCATTCGAGATTATTAGTTTTTTAATTTATATATATATATATATATATATATATATATATATATATATATATAATAACACGCGCGTATAAAAATAACCTTTTATAGCGGCGGGCGTGTCTTAAGTTCAACAGCAACTGCAGTATGACGTCATTTCGACGAATTTGGTTTTATCCGATGCCAAATTTCTATAGCAAAAATTAATCTCAGGAAAAATATATATAAATTAACGATATTTTTGTTTTATGTAGACTCCCACTTGCGGAGGCCATTCAAAGGGCGGGTTTACATTCCAACTAAACTGCCGCGCGGCAATTTGTTGCATATAATTCGTGGATAACTCGGCGAATTTTAATCGGATTTGGGCAAACCTTTCTTTGTTTTACTCGTATTGATCCCCCCATCGATACCGGTCAATTTTATGTGAAAGTTTTCTTCCGTTCCACTCAATATCGTTATATCCGTTTTATTTATGTTTATACTTAGTCGATAATACCGATATGTATCATGTGTAGGTAGTTCAGTGCGCGTTGTAATTCTGCCGAAGTTTCAGTATAACGCAATCATCAGCATATCGTAAGTTTTGCAGTACAAAAACATTTCCGCCCTGTTGGTCACATTGCATTTTTGTGCATTATATAATCCCCCATCAAAACGATATCTTTTATTTTGATAGCTATTTGTTCAATTTTTCGTTTGCATGTTAAGATCACTCCCATATAAGAGATTAAACAAAGACGGTGCAAGCAAACACACCCTTGTCTTAACCCGGTTGTTACCGGAAAATGCTAGCTTGATGTCACAAATTAATGTATATATATATATAGGGTGACGTTACATTTAAGGAAATGAGCTGATTGAAAGTTAAACAAAAACTAAATAGATTAGAAGTTCTACATTATTTATATGTTTACGTAAAAAAAAAAAAACAAAAAAAAACAATTTATTATCTGGCTGCGTATAAAAAAGAAAGGCACTTAAATAAACAGAAATTATAAAATTTGTATAACAGAGAGCTGTTAACTATTTCCTCTTATATCGAGCTCAATAAAAGTTTTATAAAAAAAACCTCGAGAAAACGTATGCCACTAATGTGTGACGTTACTGTAGCTCAATAAAAGAAATCAGTACTTATTAACTGCAGGAAGTAATAACGGTCGTTTAAACAGCAAATGAGGTCAAACTTGTCGATTGACGTATTAACTACTAAATTATTATTACTACTACTACCCCCGTGGGAACACGATGTTCATCCATTTTTCATAATATTTATATATATATATATATATATATATATATATATATATATACATATTAAGATATACGTATATATATATATATATATATATATATATATATATATATATATATATATATATATATATATATATATATATATATATGTATAAATATGCATCACTACTACGGGGCTGATCTTTTAAATTATTCTGTTCACAAACAACGAGTTGGATTTCGTAACAATAATAATTTTTATCGTCGAAACGAGAAACGTTAATTTAAAATACTTATCTTACAGTCCATACTAAAACGAAGTTTATTTATACACACCAACGCCATATACATATATCAATATATACATATATACAGGCATGGGGCAATAATAATTAATGAAGCTTTATAGATATGGACGATTTTCCACTTTAAAATTCAAGGACAGAGAACACCTTCAACAACATAAAAATTTATTTCCTGGCCGGGCATTATTTACTATTTTATGTATATATATATATATATATATATATATATATATATATATATATATATATACATAATCATCATTATATAAGTCGCATCTCCTGTTCAGGAGTTTGGTACTGTATTTCATATGTCCCGATCTATAGCTTTTCTTATAAGTTCAACCAAATCATAAGGCGGAATGTTTGAAATGATCAATTCCAGCCTTCGCCTTCCTCTGTATTTTCCTTTGTACGACAGTCACACGAATAATCCGCCTTGTCTGATTTTATGAGCGATATATTATACTTTCCTTTCTTTAATCTCTTTCATCGGTTTATTTCCTTCTTCTCCAGTTCTTCTGATTATCGTTTTGTTTGTAACATCATCTGTCCGTGATAATTTCAGTATCCTTTCGAAAGCGTCGATTGTTGCGATAATTATCCGCGTTACTATATTTATTTCGTTAATCATTTTTCGTATTTCTTTCTCCGATGTCATTAACAAGACGTTATCTTCTGCTTAACTTATTTCATATATTCTTCATCTTTTGATTTTGAATCCCCAATTCGTCTAATACAGCATTTTTTAACGATTTCCTTTGCGTATACGTTAAATAATCTCGGAGATAACGGACAACCTTGACGCCCTCCGCGCGTTGCTCCCGACAGGTCATTTTTTATTAAACGCGTATCTTCATCGTCTATATCGTACTTGTAGAATATCTATATTCGAATACCTTTTCATAATCTATTAAGCAGGCCACACGTTCTCTTTTCGCATTTACTGTTCGTCGTATTAATAATTTGTGTAATAGCATCTCTAGTTCCTCTTTTCGTAATGAAACCAAACTGAGAGTCTGTCTCTTATGTTTGAATCCAGTTTACGCTCTATCCTTGAATTTATTAATGACAACAGTAATTTTAAAGAATGATTCTTAAACGATCCTGTATTACGAAATTACTCGAGATGTATTTTAATTTTCTGAAAATCTTCAGGCATTACGTCATTTTCATATATTCAATCTTATATCCCGGTGTTGAATGTTTTGTCATTTCCACCGGCGATTGATCATCGCCCGGTGATTTCTTATTTCTGATCTTCTGTAACGAGTTTTCTAATTCTCATAGTTCTATACTAGATGCTGCTTGTATTTTTTACGCTATCATCCATTCATCATCGTCATCGTATAAACCTTTAATAAGACACGAAATCTTTACAGAGGAAGTGCCCGTGTTGAAACCAATGCTCTTTTGGAATTGTCATTTGAATAGTGGCGTATTTTTTACCTTTTAACAGGCTTTGTAATTCGAAATATGATTGAAAAAAATGTTAAAATATTGCGTTGGTATAAACTGTCCCCATTGTAATTTAATATGGTTCTCAATGGCCGTTGTTAGATTCGATCGAGTAATCGCATTCGCTATCTCATTTCCACGAACGCCACAGTGGGCAGGAACCCACTTAAATTTCACCTTAGTTCCGCGCTCGTGGAATCGTCAAACCCGTTGTCGTATTGAGAGTTCTAATACACTGTTTGTAAATTCTGGGAATCTAAACAGTTGTAAAAGAGCACTCATGGATATTAGGATATTTTACCCGCTATATAATCTAGTAAAAGAAACTGCCTCCTATATGGCATTTATTTCCATAAAAAATAACGTCGTGTCTTTTATTTTAACCCGCGTTTTCAATCTCTCTCTCTCTCTCTCTCTCTCTCTACATTTATCTTCATGTCATCTGGCCTTTTCTTCTAATACATTTTCTCGCTTCAATTTTGGTTAACTTTTTATATTCTTCTGCATAACGATCTTTTAGATTTCTCCTAATATACATAATACCTAAGATTTTCCTGCGGCATCCACTGTTTATATACACACTTTCCGCTGTCTGGAAGTGCGTTTTTTTCTCTTATAAGTATTTCTTGTTTCAACGTGATCCGTGACGGTTGTTCACTACATTTTTTATTGTTTTCATCTGCATCATACAATTTGTTTAGCTCGTTTTGATATTTTATCTGAAATTCGCGCATTTTCAGTTTCTCCTTGCCAATAATGTTTTCATATTTCTTTTTTCTAGTTTTACAATTCTTTAACGATATTCGACACCTGACAAACAATAACCGATTATCTGTACCGCAGTCGGCCTCCTCCCGCGATTTTGTATTATATTTTTATAGCGATTATTTATATAAGTATGTAATTTATCTGGTTTAGTATTTTATTTCTAGGGCTACGCGTTCGTATTCAAAATAGCTTTGTTGAAAAAATAATATACATTTATTCAACTTAAAATATTTATAAATAAAATTTTCTCTGATCGTAAAGAACAAAGTCATCAATCGTTTTCTAATCTATTAATTGTTATTTTTTCAAAATGTTTGTTTTTTAAAAATACTTTGTTTTCGTTTTTTATAACGATCGCCGATGATATAGCGATACACGTGTCCAATACGAATGTTACATATGCAAACGCTGCTTGTTCAAGACCACCTTAATCGACTAGAAAAATGGGCGTTGGCGCACAATCGTGTTAAATGTCGACATACTTTATTCACCAACAAACTGGTAAAGTGTTCGAGTCCACAAAATGATATTTGTGGGAGTCCACAAAATGATATTTGTGGACTCGCAAATTCCGCAAATAGATTCCGTTCGATATCTCGGAATACTAATGGATAAACGTAAATCTGGAACATCTATTTATCGAGTATCGTTCCAGTATGGAGATATGGGTTAGAATTATATGGAATAACGTGCCGAAGTAACCTTCGTACAATACAACAGCAGCCCATAATTCTACGTACAATGGTATCTGCGCCACATTATGTATCGAACGACACATTGCATGCGGACTTGAACGTTCCATATGTAAAGGATGTCTATATGGAACAATACCGAAGGTTCTATGAGAAACTTCCGTTCAAACAAAATCCACTAGAACATCGAATGTTCACTATCAATTATCCAGCCAGATCTAGTAGACGACAGAAAGTAGTGCCGCGATGCACTTCCAATTACTTAAGTGGGCTGAGCTATTCTCAGAAAAGTCTTATGTACTTCCGGGAGAAAAAAATAAAATATAAATTAATAGTTTTCTTCTTGAAGACACAAATTAGGCAATTCGTTAGAATCGTCTGATTAAGATAAATTTCATTCCTATTCCACCCCAATCTTCTCCCGTCTTTCCGTCATTCTTTCCTTTTTATGATCGATATTAAATTTTATAGGTATCGAAAAGGTGACTGTGTATTTCTAACGGTCGTGTCTACTACTAATACTGTTACACGACCAGCAGTCCACCACATTCTACCGTAATTCACTATGTCTACATTATTACTTAATTAAGTGGTAACAAATTATCAGACGGCCATATCATCGTTATGTCTTCTTGACTAGAAAAAAATTTTTTTCAAATACTTATTATTATTGGCGTTAGATGCGAAGGGGTGTCAGAAATTGAACCCCTATCTATCGACAAGTTAAAAATAAAAAATAAAAAAATATTAGATAAAACTACGACTGAGA
Organism: Coronaproctus castanopsis; assembly: GCA_032883995.1. Classification (NCBI taxonomy): domain Eukaryota; kingdom Metazoa; phylum Arthropoda; class Insecta; order Hemiptera; family Monophlebidae; genus Coronaproctus; species Coronaproctus castanopsis. The sequence goes on along the minus strand of CM065054.1, from coordinate 85,988,777 downwards.
CAGAAATACGAAAGGATAATAATTGAATTGTATATATATATATATATATATATATATATAAATTGCATATCTAACGGACTACATAAGTGAGAAGTCTTTATATTCAAAAAAATATATAATATAATACGGGCGGTAACAGCATATATATATATATATATATATATATATATATATATATATATATATATATATATATATATATATATATAGATAGATATATATATATACGCCAACGGGCATAGCGCATTAAGTACGGCGGCTTTCTGTTTAATTGCTGAAGTTAAGCCACAGTACATGGACAGGTGACTGCCGGCTCAGTATGTTGTTGGTATCTCCCAATTTGCCTGGACCACGCGGGAGATGTCCATCAGTGGACCGATATAGGTTTAAAATATTATATATATATATATATATATATATATATATATATATATATATATATATATATATATATATATATTAATGCTCAGTAACCGCACGTACTTATCAAAATATATATATATATATATATATATATATATATATGTATATATCGGTAATACAGTTTACAAATTTTTATACGTTTTCCTATCCAATGAACTATTTTTGTTATAGATTTTTCGTGGGGAAAACTAACATCCTAAAAATGAAGGCATATAAGCTGTTGTGCTACATGCGTTGTAATATAAAATATTGCATCGTCTCATATATATATATATATATATATATATATATATATATATATATAATATGCCAATATAATATATATAAATGTATGTATTATACACAAATATCCATAATCACACATTAGAAAATTAATTTTTTAAAAATTTGCTATCACAGCATGCACATGTATATATAAATTTTTGAATGTTAAGCTACCACCAAAATCGCTTGATATAACGCAATATTTATATCATACATACATACATACATATATATATATATATGGCTAAAATATTTCACTTACAAATTGTCAAATACACTTCCACCAAATGATTTTTTTTTCACTATAGAATTTTTCATTGAATGGAAACTAAATCGTGAAAATGACGTCATACCGGTGAGATTGTTCCACTACATATAGAAATATATCTTATGTTTTTAATCACATTTTAAAATTACTACTAACTCTTCATGCATCTGTATGTATAAATTTTTTAATGTTTCGCTACCACCGCAATCTCTCGATATTACGTTAAATTGATGGTTGTTAAAAAGAAAATTGAAGTTCGTTTTTAGTAACTACAGTAAAAATCAGATTTGCAATATACTTATATATTAACTAATAACATAAAATGCACTAGAAAGGACAATACTAAAGATAAAGATATGTTATCGAAATAAATATATAATATTAAATTAAAATGATCGAAAATATTGTTATAAAGAAAGAAATAAATCAATTTACATACGCATATTATATATATATATATATATATATATAATATATATATGCGTGCGTGTGTGTATAAACACGTAAACATATAAATATATACGTAAAATAACTTTTCTGCGCAGAAAAAAACTAACATAATTTAAACGATTACGACCTGATAACACAAAATCCACTGTAAAGATCAGTGTTAAAGGTAAGTCATGGAAGTTATATATTAAATTAATATGTTCAAAAATATTGTTATAATAGAAATAAAAAAATCTTATTCACATACGCATGAATATACGAACGCGCGCGCGTGTAGTGTGTGTATGTGTGACGTCCTGTTTAGCTAAATAAAACAGTATCTGTCAGATTTTCCCATTTACCTCCATAAAATGATCTATCCGGCCTATCCAACGTATTGATCGCGCGTATGACGACACAAAGTGATGGTTATTCCGTATCCGGTGAGGGGGGAAACAAGTCACCCACGCTCAACTCGCTCCCTTAATAAAAAACCGATTCACCTACTTGCTCAGCTTTATAGTTCGTATCTTACTTCACTTGTTCCATTTATAAAAAAACCCCATTCACGCTCTTCATTATACTTTCCTAGCGTACACTTAATGAAATATTTTTACCATCTAAAAATGAAATATCGTTTATTCTCACACGAAACTATCTTCGGATTTACAATAATGAAATAATAGACTCCGCGTTTTTTTAGCCATTGTAAGAGTAGATGGCAAGGCAAAAAATAAATATATATATTTCTTTTCCTTGCCAAAAGTGCAACAATTAAATAAAAAACTAGCGACTATTATAAAGAAAATCTCGGTCATGTTTTGAGAAATGGAACATACGACCTAGTGCAAATGAGATCATTGAAGGAAACGTCATAGGAAAACGGAAAAGCTGAAGAAGAAGAAGAAAAACCTGGTTTGAAAACATGAAGGAATGGACAGGTCTCAACACAAACCTTACTGCGAACACTATGCAAGAAGCCAATTGGATAATCACCAACACCTATAGAAGATATGTTACAACAAGAAGAATAAATAAAATTACGTAGAATATCGTTTCGATATACATGTACGCATATAGTAATCGTATAAAAAAAGTAAAACAAAATTAACGGGTAACTGAGAATTATAAAAATTTGATTTTTCTACGTTACACTTTTTGTTAATTCGAATTGCCTTTACCATTCGAATCTGGGCTGCATCGTAAAGGGCACAACAAGCGAACTAGAAGACGCTCTGTATCTTGTGTAATATGCCGCACGTTCAATAGTATTTTTTATCATATTTAAAATCTACCATATTATAATTCAGAAGGTAGACTTTCATTTTACGTTCTAGTAATTTCAGGTGTTTATGACGTCACTGTAATATTTACTATTTTGAGGTGACTTTAATTTCTAAACTCGAATCGATTACGGATGGTTTCCTACATTTTGTTCTCGTTCAATTTTCTCCGTTACAGACGTTACCATCTCGCCGTTTTTTTTTTTTTTGTTTTTTTTTTGTTTTTTTTTTTTTTGATACCGTATAATTATAGAATTGTGTTTGCTTCGAGCATTCAATAAATTATTCTATTTATTTCATTTCATTTAATCCACATACGCACAATTCATCTGGATAAAGATCTTTTAATTTCATCATTAGCATATAGTTTTAATTTTTTATATAATGTGGAATGTAGTGATTTTTTATAAAAAATCAATTGAAAATTAGTTAAATCACTAATATTTATTTTCTTAAGGAAAACACAAAGCTTTTCGGCATTTACGCCATTATATCAAGTGAAAAATTTTAAAAAATCATAATTTTAAAAATATAAATTAAATATAATTACTTAAAAATATGTGATGGTAATCGTGAAAATATGATCCAAAAACGATGTCTGCTTCTGTCGGTCTATTTTTTTGATTTGTTGAAATTTAATATCAATATATTTGTTTATTAATTTAGTTTTTTTATATTAATTTTTTCTTCAATATTATTTTCTTGATTCTGTAAAAGTTGTATACTGTTGGAATTTTAAATTTTTCATTTACTATTGTGATGTATGATGTCCAAACGTAAAATATAAAATATAAAAATATACAACCACAAAATTTTTAAAAAAAAAAACACAATTTTACAAATAAAATGAAAATAAATATTAAAAATCTGATAATGACCGTGGTGAACAACACAATCAACTATCAATATATAAAATTTACAAAACAATAGCCAGATAATAATTAAAACATTGAAAAATACTTATATTATATAATAAAAATTAATAGCCAGTAAAATTACAACATATTTTACAATATACTTTTTAAAAGTAATTCTTCATCAAAATTTACCATTGAATTTAATAAACTATTTTTATTTTTATCCCTTTCTTTTATAATTTCCATTTTTTCAAGTAGTTTTCTTTTTTTGTAGTGTTTTTCTATATGTAAAATTTTATAATTTAGATTAATATTGTTTATTTTATGTTCTAATTCTACACAATGTTTTCCAAACAACGATTTTTCATCATTATTTGCATATGAATTTAAATGTTCTTTAAATCTTGTTATGAATTGTCTACCTGTTTCTCCTATGTATTCTTTTTCACATTGATTACAATTTAATTTATAGACTCCTGAATTTTTTAATATATTTCTATTTTCTATTTTATTGTTATTAATTGATTTTAATAATGTACTATTGTTTCTTATTGCTAAATCAATGTTATATTTGTTAAATATTTTAATTATTTTATATGTATAACTTCCTACATAATTTATAGAAACTAAATAATTCTTTTTATTGTTTTCTGTATTTATATTGATTTTAGTTTTATTCCATATTTGATCCACTATAATAGGGTTATATTTGTTGCTTATTGCTATTTGTTTTATAATGTTTTTTTCTTTATTCAATTTATCTTTGTCTGTTAAAATTGATTTTGCTCTATTAATAAAAGAAATAGTTAACAAAAACATATGCTCATGATGAAATTAAATAATTTTGGTCGAGATGAACCGTGTTATGTGGATTAAATTACATGTCCAGCAAAATAAAGAAATTAAATAAACGGAATAATTTACAGAAACAGTTCTATAACATTGTGCTGTCGTCAGGATAGCCTAACGGACTTCTGTACGAAAGGAATCGAGTTCGAATACAATCCGTGACGCAAAAATTATCATCAGAAAATAAAATTATAAATAATCCCAATGTTATCGCGTGGAAGGCAATAGCAATCAATCACGCACAACACCATATGCACGCTAGTAACAATCTAGTATACTATAAAAACACGCGGGGCTGTAACAAAACGATTGTAACCAGTTCTCCCGGGTGTATGTGTCTATCTGCTCTAACGTCATATTATGATTGCATCCTACGCTACTTACACTGTACAATAAATTATGTATAGGTAAGTAGTCGCCTACCTCCGATACGGAGACGAAACTAAATGATATATATATATATATATATATATATATATATATATATATATATATAGGTATAATATGTATGTTACACCGTACACGATGCGCACGTATACCCGTACAGACGAGTTAGAAGTACAGTGTCGTCTTCACCGATTTCTTTATTAATTATCATGGGTGAGTGTACATTAACTTAAATTAACTATTCATGTGGTATAATTTATTTCGATGTACACAAAATTACACACACACACTGTATATATATATATATATATATATATATATATATATACGCATCGATGTGTTAGGTAGACATGAGATTGTGTAAGAAAATAATATGCACAATATGAGCACGTACAGATATTTATATCGTATCGTAAACAGTGTAACATTAATAGTAATTAATGTTCTAGAAAATTATGCAATAACGGAAAACCGTTACAATTATGTTTACACATGTACACTGGTGTTCTAACCAAACTTTAATTTATAAATTTTAACCATAATTTCAAATTACTTCATCATCGTCATCGTCGTATTGTTTGTTACCAACGTCCTGACTAGACGCTGTACGTTTATTTTTACGTACAAAATAGGATAGCATTCAAGACACTAATTTACGATCCCGTGTTGACTATATAGCACCATTCATAAACCTCAACAGAACACAGATGAAAAAATTACAACTTGTGCAAAACAAGGTTCTTCGAATTTGCTTAGGTATCTTCCACGCCGCTACAGACTTTAAACGCGGAGATGGATGAACCTCCGTTAAAACTGAGGCAGGAGTATATAGCGCATAAGTTTTATCTCAAAGTAAACACACGTGATTAATAAACAAATTCGATGTTTAACTGCAGCATAATAGATACTGGTCAAATAAAAGTCTTCCGCCTCTTCTTTCCAGCAATAATAAGTTGGAAACAATTAAAATTATCTAAAATGTTTCTCATCCCTTCTACCGATTCAATTTTCAGGATTTATTTTTCTTGTTAGACGTTAACTTAATTTCCTTTGATGATAATATCGCTAAAACTCTCCCTCCTATTTATGTAAGAAATTAATGAAAAATTTAGCCACCATGAAATTATATTTACTGACGGGTCGCGGTCGATAAAATACGTGTAAATTATACTTCGGCTGTATATTAACCGAAAGAAGGAATATAAAAAATATACAGATTATCAGGTTCCTCATTTGCGGTAGAATTGTTTTACAAAGCTTTGCACCTAGTTAAAGATTTAAGGAGAAAACGAATATTCTAATCATCTTTAATTCCTTAAGTGTCCTATTACAATTATCTAAGCTCCCAGAATTCAAAATGTCCAAGTTAGAATTTGATGTGAGACATCGTGTTATTCAGTTTTATAATCTTGGATCTAGAGTAATAAGCGGGTCCTTTCTCATTGTGGTATTACTGGAAACGAGGTGGTCGACGAATGGTTATAATTTATCGAGCGTTCTATGCGACAATATTAAATGGAATTGGACTAATATGTTACCAAAGATTAAACAATGTTTACTAATAGATTTTCAATAGTATTACACCGCCAAAAGTCCGAATAAAGGAAAAAATACTTCGCTCCGGTACATACGGCTTCCAGTAGGCCATAGTTTCAACAGAACATTTCGAGCGATTATATATCAACTTTATTTCGACTACGTACTGAGCATAATCGCTCTCTCCCACATCTCGCTAAATTAGGCATAATTACGGATGTGACACGTGTGCCATACTGACGACTGTATTGAGCATCAAATTTGGGTTGGTCCGAAATTTCTAAATCATAGAGATGAGCTGTTCTGTAATATTTTACAAAAGTGGCACTGAATTGTTTCTGACCCATTGTCTACTGTTACAATTAGTTTATATAAATTTATCAAACGTACTGGCATCGAGATTTAAAATACGCTAACTAGATTAAGGTTTAAACTAACTAAATGGCGCAAGCTGAACCAAAAAAAAGTTATACACAACGCAGATGATGCGCGCTCGTACGATGTTAAACGGTGTGGGACGCCACTACCTCGTCCGTGATAAGTTACGTAATGATGAAAAACTCTCTGGCAACTATACCACTGCGATGAAAAATATAATTCTTAAACAAATCCTGTTGTTTTTTGCTTGCGCGGAAGAAAGCATTTCTTCAACGTAGTATAACGCCAAATTATAAGTTTATTAATAACAAAACACTCATTAACATCATCATACACATCTCGACGTAATTCAGCGGCGCTTTATATCAAAAATTTCTTTGAAGTATTATAACTTTTTTTTTGTTTACACACATACATATATATACGTTATAATTTACATTTTTTTTTTTTTTTAAATAGGAGAATAGGAGAGAGAGAAAATCTAAATACTTCGTACTCAAAAATTATCATTAATTAACCTTTTCAGGCACGACGTACACGGTAGATGAAATTTTAATGCTGACAAAAATTTTTATTTTCTGGTTGACGTGAAATGTCTCAATTTTAAAAAATTATTTATATAAGTACATCGAAAATTATCTACAGTTCACCTAAGAAGCGGTATTGTATAATAAATGCCTGTACGAAATTTATTCAAATAGAAGGTAGAAGAAGAAGATGGTGGCTAGCTGACTTGCGGAAATGGTACGGATGCTCGAAAGAAGATTTACAGGAGGCTGCAACATCCAAGCCAACAATAGCTGAGATGATCGCCAAAACCTTACAAGAAAATAATAGTGTCTATTTTCCGTTGAAGCACAACTTTAAAAAATATCAGTATTCAAATCTGTTCAATTCTTTCGTCGATCGTTTGCGACTTCAACAGCAAACACGCAAATTAAGGTTCCGAAATCATAACTAACAAAAGGAAAATAATCAAAATTGGCCACGAACAAACTAAAATGTTAGTCTTACTGTTAATTAGAGATTTTTTCATAATAAAACGATTACGCCCAATTAAAAACTAATCTTATCACTTCTGTCCTGACAATGATCTTTATTCGTTTTTACGGCGGAAACAACTATAAATTGACAACTAAATTTACAAATTGGAACGTATTTGTAAATATCATAAACGATATTAATTTACCAGCGTCACTGAAAATGCTTTATATCGACGAATCAGTGTACTTAACTAGAGCTAGTTTTAAATACTGCTACTCTGAATTGCTCTCCTATAAATAAAGTTATTAAATACACGATGTGCATAAAACAGGATTTTGTAAAAAAATAAAAAAAAAAATAGGCGATACATTGGGAAGAGATGGCACAGAACAAAATATGAAAATAAAACTTTAAAGAAACAAAACAAAAAATTCGCGCAAAAATATGTTAATCTAGTGGCGAAATCAATCCATCGAGACCTATCGCAATAGCTTAACAGCATCCACAGTCCATTCATTCAATTAGTAACAAAAATTTAAAATGGATGACGAAGAATAAACAAAAATAGAAATATTCTCTTAGTATGTGACCAAATGTTTTACGTATAAGCCTAACAAAAATTCTAGCGTTTATATTCATAGACAGGTTAATAATGATCAGAAAATATAAAATTCGTTCCTTCAGTGGAGATAAAAACCGTCGCAAAGTCACCAAATATCGAGAAAAAGCGTCCACACAAATATTTAAGGAATTCTCTTAAACATAAGCAAAAAAAATTCGTAAACATTTTTGTATGGTCAGTGGCACTATATGGAGCGGAAACATGACAAAAATTAGAAGCTTTTGAAATGTAGTGTTGGCGGCGCCTACAGTAAATTAGCTGGGTAGACAAAATAAAGAACACACTAGAAAGAATAAATGAAAAAAGGGGCATATTACACGGTATAAAAAAGAGGCGACTTAAATGGCTAGGTCATTCAAAAATATCCTGATAGATGTTATCGAAGGAAAGATAATGGGAAAAAAGCCACGTGGAAGACCACGAACAACACTTATTGATACATTTCTAAAGGAAAGTGGAATACCGACTTATCCGGAATTGAAGAATAAAACTCGCGACAGGCTAGAATGGAAGCGGTTGGTGCGAACCAGCCTACGGGCTGATACACTGATGATGATGATGATGATGATGATGATGAAAGAGGCCACCTTATACTAGTAACATTTACAAAACCCACATTAAATGTTTTTAATATGACTAAGAGCACCCTTTCTTAAATTGCTGATCATCGGTCTTACATTTTGTATCAAGGAAGCATTCTAATAGAAAATTAATGTCTCTGAACTATAATTATCTGGTAATACATTAATATTGTAGTCCTTATGTTCATTGGAAAACTTGTATGTCTAACGCTTCTGAGGTGAGTAATTCCATTCCCGGCAGTTTAGGTATGAGTATCATTATAATTGGTAATTTCCACTAGTGGAGCTTTTTGCTAGGTAGGCTTCTTGATCGTGTCGGTTGCAAAACACTGTCATAAGAGTAAGCAGATGCTTTTCTCTGGCCACACTACAGCAATATCAAAAGGCGATTCATGCTTTATATCTTTCACAGTCACATCTATTTAGTGAGGTCTGCGTACCCACATTTCAAACATCTATCAATAATCATTCTAATCTTATTAAGCGTTTCCCATATCTCCCATGGAAGTTCTGCTCTGTTTGCTATTTTTTCTTGTATATTTTTTTAGCAACATCAATCTTCTTCCACCAATTTATTAATATTTTCAGTGAGTTTATAATAACACCTTAACATTTTCCATCGTCATGAAATCTTAATTATCACAGAGCAGCCCCATATATCATATGCACCCTATATTGCATATAATCAGTGTTTTGAATCCTATCCCACTGTATATGTAAAAGTAACATACAATAGGTTGGTCACTATGTTCTGCAACGAGCAATATGACGGCGACGACGATAATAAAAATGTATGTATATCGATTACGATTAGCTCATATCAGTCCGCTGATTGACGTAGACTTTCCCTAACTTCTTTCAATAGCGTATATATATATATATATATATATATATATATTTATTTATTTATTTTTATATATTGCGACCGTATGTATTCCGCTTATAAACTAATTTATACAAAAAAATTCCAATTAAAAATTTTTAGATGATAGTTCATTATTAAAGTTTCAATTTTATTTATAAAACGGTTGAGAATGAAACGGTGTTGTCGAAAATTAAACAGACAGTGCATAAAACATTGTTGTAGTTGCAGTGGTAATGGATTAAAATAATGCTAGATAGAATTGAGGGCAAACGCAAAGTTGCGCACGCATCTGTAAGAAGGGTTAGAGTTGGTTGATCGTGACTATAGATATGTAGCCCTTGTGCTGATCGGAGTACTAGTATTTAAGAAAAATTCAAGATGATGAAATGACGATGCAAGAAACTATTTGTCGGGTAATAAAAATTTACACATATTTCACGTTCTACATTTGATCATTAGGAAAATAATTCTTATTCTAATTCTCTTATTAAAAAATTATCATATTTTTATGTATATTTTAACACATACGCAAAATACCGATGTACGAGATAAAATATGTTTCAAATAATATGGTATGTGAAATGTACTTAAATTAAACAAATTAGCATAAAGAACATTACATAGTTATAAATCAATTAATTTATAAGAGTTAAAAAAAAAAGAAAACTAAAAGTAGTGCAAGTATATTCTACAGCCTTATCTATAGTTGTATACAGGGAGTCAATTATAATATATATATATATAATATATGTACTATCTGATTGACAATTAAAAATATTATGTTAATTATACACTTCTAAGCAGGTTTCATTCACATACCCAAAAATAATATTATAAGAAAAGAAAACGAACAACCCAACTCAGAACTAATTTAAAATTGTGTCATTTTGTTAGACGTTAGTGTAAATTGAAATTCGATAAATTACGACAACCACATCACCGTCGGATTAAATGATTATTTTTAATTAAATCAAATCATCGACCATAGACGTACAAATGTAATCGAGCTGTGCCAAAAACATGTGCAATGTTCAATTAAATAGGTAAAAAATATCCAGTTTGTTATTCGACTCAAAATATAAAAATTAAATAATAATAATAAAAAGAACATTAATTATTACGAACAAATTCGCCAACACAAATTTTAATTCATATTTTTGAACGTATTCAAATTTTATAGTTTCTGATATGTTACGTATAACATCATATTTCGGTAATAAAGGAGAAATTCGTGATTTGCATGACGTTTTAAATACAATAATTAAATCGTCAATAAATACGCACAACTGTATTAACGTGCGTGCGTGTTCATACGCACAAAAGAATAGGGGCACAGAAAGTGCTAAAGATGTTGATCAAAGAGTAAAATACACTGCACCTCAATAAGGTGCAAGATTAGTCTTCTAAATTATGCCTCGAATAGTTGCTTAATGTGTCTTAATCTTGACAAAATTTGCTTCTAAATGCATTCATTGTCAACGAAACTATATTTCTGCAAATCGAACTTGTTTCTATTATCTATAGCACGTCTAAATCCAAGAAAATCATGGTTTAACATTACAAGATTAGAGGCTATTCAAAAGAAAAAATCATTATTAGTAAGCGAGACTATATTTATAAATACCGCTTATTTAGTTTAGATCTAAGAAAGGTGCTATCCTTTTTAGGAGCTGTATTAAAAAAAGTAAACGAAGCAATTTCATACTGTTAGATTTAGTAATAATCATCTTCATATAAATATATAAAAGCTTACTGTGACATATGTATGGTTATATATATATATATATATATATATATATATATATATATATATAATATATCGTATACAACATGGGGTATGTGGTGGTTCAGTTTGGTTTTATAATTATGGTATGTTTTACTGCGTAAGTTAATTCATGCTTTATTATATCATTTATTTTCTACTCATCTATAACTTTCTACTATTCCTAGTATGTAGATCCATTAACTTCCCTACAGTTCTACTTCAAGCTTATGCACAAATATATGTATTGGATATATGTACATGTATGCATGCGTTTACATTACTGTTTTTATTCTTTGCATCAATCGATTTTCCTAAATTTTTTCCACTCTCTCTTTCTACCTCCTCTCCATCGCTCAATAAGGATTTCGATATTTTAGGGAATCACTGTCCACAGCATGATAGAAAAAGAAAGGTAATATATTTTGTTAACATTAATCCACTGCAGTTGCTGTCTTGTAAAAAGTGATTTACAGGATGCAAAGAATGTGGGATGTAATTACAATCTCTTATTCGTTGTATCAATCAATTTTCCTGTTTTTTTTTCTTTCTTTCTCTGACCTCAGGATTTTGACATTTTAGGGTATTACTCTTTCCAGCATAGGGTGGTGAGATGGTTTTTGTGTAGCCTGGATCCTACATCTCATAATCTTCTTACCCTATAAATTACCTCTTACAACGCAGAAACTACAATGGATTATATTTGCCAAACCATTATATAGCAAAATATATTCATTTTCTTTTCTATTGTTCACCTTTAGTAACAATTTTTTTTATTAGCGTTATTAATGGACTGTTTGTCCACTCAGTGGTAATATGTGGTGGTAATTTCAATGGGCATTAACACTACTAGAGCTATAATTAAATTAATCAGATTAGTTTATATTCGATATTATTCGTTAATAACGATGGCACTCACATTACTATTAGTTCCATGTATGAATCTTCGGATGCTCTGACCATACTTTAATTCTAAGAAACACCTTGTTGCATCTTGATTTGAAAGTTATATCAAGCCCACCTTAGGTAATGATCATCTTCCTATCATACACACTCACTCTCAGTTTCCATCATCACTCAAATTCGACTTATTACATTCTTCTCCCTGGTTTCTTTCCGACTAAAATATCCCAATTTTTTGTTTACTCTTACCCGCACATTTCTGCTTTAATATTTCAGTTCATGAAATTTTTATATATTACTCTCGAAAAATTTGCTTCCGAAAATCAGGCAATTTACTACATAGTATCTTGTGAGATCCCCATTATCACCATTACCAAAAACTTGTATCTGTTTTTTTTTTTTAACATTTTTGGCGCATCAAAACTATACAAGATTATCTCAGATTTTAAAAATAAAAAGATCATTCATCAATTTTAGTCCAGAATATTTCGATAACTTTGTTGATACTGTCGCTCCAAATTAGAATCCATATCATTCTGAATTATTTTTACCCACTACTGCCTTAACTCATACACCTCATCTAATCTTTTTATTCTAACTCGCATCGCTTTTCAAACTATTATTTAAGTATTTTCTTCAGACTGTGACGCGGTAACTTACAAGATGTTGAATAATTTTTCTCATTTTACAATCACTATTCTATTAAACTGCTTCAAAAACTGCTCATTATTTCTGATAATTCCAATCTTTTTTTTTTTTAATGGCAGCTTACCCAACGTGATACTGTAGGGACTATCTACATCTTAATCAAGGATGCTGACCTATCTAGAAATGTCGCTATATGGGGAAATAATTGTAGATTATCTAGATGGAGAATGGACGATAGATTATACAGAAGTGTAATACTCGAAGAACGTGGCAAGGTAAAAAAAGGTAATTCTCCTTTTCGTGATCATTTATCCTATCGACACATATCTTTTGTTTCCTGCTTGCATAATACATAGTATTTTAAAAAGCAGAATACGCTGCTGGTAAGAGAATCAGAGCTTATACTACCTCGCATTATGTGTAGTTTCTGGAATAATATCGGCTCCCTTAATTGTATTCCGTTCATATATATCAAACATTTTTGTCAAAAAAGATAAATGCACGGTCACCTGCTTTCTTCAAAATGAAAAAGTTTTTGATTCAGTTCCTCTTTCTTTATTACACGATACACTCATTACTTAGGTTTTCTTAATTATTTTCCCTGGCTATTATTAATATTTTCATCGACCGATTAATTTTAAATAAACCTCTTCTGACTCCAAATGTTGGCCTTTCTCAGTTCTCAGGCCAATTATTTTTAAATTTCTCACTCAAACTTTCAAACACTATTACCAAATACACTTTTAAACTTCCAGGGTTGAAATCCATACATTTATGATTTTTTTTTTATGTGTGTGTAAACCATGTCCATATTCGAAAACTGTGTTTTCGATACATGATGAATATATGGACATGGTTTACATCGAAAAAAATCATAAACTATTACCAAAATTAATGTGAACATTTATCCTATTCTCATGGCATTACTTTTTTTTACTGGATTGATATGTATTTGGTGTGGGCTGTTCAATTTAACTTGAACTGTTAATACAGTTTCGAGCATGGATTTTACTTGTCCCTAGTAAATGTTTTAATAGTGTTTTCGTATAGGCAAATATATCATTCTCTCCACGGTATATCTGTTCAAAACCACTACATACCACTCTGCAATTCTCATCGACACTTGGGTTTTACTCTTGATCCTAAATTCACCTGGTTAAATATACATACAATTCATTTATATCAAAACCCCTAATTGTATCAATCTTCTTTTTTTTTTTTTTTTTTTTTTTTTTTTTTTTTTTTCCTCCGCTCATTCCTATTAAAAAGTGTCGTTATTATTCGGTCGTGATTTATTGTTTGTTTCTCGCGTTTATTGTCTCGTCTATCTGAATTCGACTTTATTGAATTCATATACAGTAAGATAAGTATTCCTATTGTGGTAAACGCTTATCAGCCTCGCGACGGTCGGGAAATGTTCCGTTCCCCTACTCGTCAACATAATATACCGTCACCGACAAATGCAGCTGTCAACGTTCCGGCAGGTGATAACAATCTAAATTATTCTACTACTAACAATCTTACTACAATCGGCGATACTACTAACAACGCATGCTGTAGTAATTCCATTACACATACACAACAAACAAATCAAAGTATAGATAACGCATTTAATCGCGTTTATGCGCCATTATTATCTCCGTCGCCTGTTGAAAATACGACGGCTAATATGAATGATATATCAAACTTTAAATTAAATCAGCATCCTTGGCAGGTAGTTAAAAATAAAAGGAAAAGATCAAAACCATGTACCACGAGCAGTTCCGATTCTGCAAACAATCAGATTAAAACTACTAATCGTTTTGCGCCTCTAGCCACTGCTAATGCAGATGAGTGTCAAGATACTGAAATGTCAAACAGTCACAATCAAATTGAACGTAAGCCGCCTGCAGTAACGGTTTACGGGGTTACTAATTACACCCACATGTTAAATGATATTAAAAAAAGTGTATCTTTAAGTTCGGTTAGTTGTAAATCTTTATCTGACAACAGGGTACAAATTAAAGCGAATGACTCTGATAGTTATCGTTCCTTAGTCAAATATCTTCGTGATGAAGGCATAGAACATCACACGTATCAAATTAAATCTGAACGAAGTTTTCGGGTTGTAATTCGTCACTTGCACCATTCAATAGACATTAATGAGATTAAGTTCGCTATTGAAGACCTGGGACATAAAGTCAGGAACATCTCAAACGTCAAACATAGGATAAGTAAATTGCCTCTTTCATTGTTCTTTGTGGACTTGGAACCGCAAGAGAATAATGCTGAAATATATAAAACTCAGGTACTACTTCAAATGAAAATAAAAGTGGAGGCACCACGAAAGAAGAGTATAATCCCTCAGTGCTTTAGATGTCAGGCATATGGGCATACCAAAAATTATTGTACTAGAGCATATGTATGCGTCAAGTGTGGCGGAAATCATAATACCAGTCAATGCAGTAAAAAACGTGAGGAACCACCTGTTTGCGCTAATTGTCAAGGAAATCATCCTTCCAACTATAAAGGTTGTGAAATATACAAAAAACTTCAAGAAGCGCGTGATAATACACCGCTAAAATTATCCCACAATAATACTGGAATAAACAATCAAACACAGCCTAACTATTGGCCTACATTAGGCCAGCAGGCTCAAGCTGTTGATTTTAATCATGCTCGGAAAAACCAAACGTATTCAGAAGCATTACAACGTAACAGCGCTAGTAACCCACCAAATATTGATACAAATAGCACACAGATTTCACATATTCTACAAACATTTATGGTAGAAATAAAAAACCTACTTAAAGACATAATGGACCAACAGTTTCAATTATTTAATAGCCTAATCCAAACCATAATGTCAACGTTAACTAACAATAAATGACAGACTTAAAAATCGTTACCTGGAATGCTAACGGAATCTTAAACCATATTAATGAAATAGAAATGTATATTACGCAAAATAACATCGATATATTATTAATATCAGAGACGCACTTAATTAATCATAAATATGTGCACTTTACGGGGTATGATTCTTATTTCACAAGTCATCCAGATGGAACGGCGCATGGTGGTACGGGAATTATAATTAAAAAAAATATAAAGCATTATGAAATACCAAAATTTGAATGTAATTATTTACAAGCTACTACTGTACTCATAAACAGAAATCCAAAAGGTAATATTGCTGTTTCAGCCATCTATTGTCCTCCGAGACACGTTATTACCAAAAACCAATTTAACAAATATTTAAAGACATTAGGTAATGTTTATGTAGTTGGAGGCGACTTCAATGCAAAAAATGTATACTTTGGATCGAGAATTACTGTACCCCGTGGTAAACAATTAAAACTAGCTCTTGATGAAAACTGGTGTACCGTACATTCGTCCGGAACTCCAACTTACTGGCCTACAGATCCACTGAAAGTTCCAGACTTATTGGACTTCTTCGTGGTCAAAGGTTTATCAACAAACTTTATTGATGTTTACCATGATAATAATATTTCATCTGATCATACACCAGTGGTACTGTTTGTAAGTAATAAAATTATACGAAAATTATGTGCACCAAAATTATGCAGTAGACAAACTGACTGGAATTTATTTCGAGAAACGTTGAGTAATAAAATTAATTTAAAAATTACACTAAAAACGCCACAGGATGTGGAAATAGCTGTAGAGGACTTTATAAAAACTGTCCAGGAATCAGCTTGGGCGGCTACACCAGATCACAAGAAATACGAGTCATTTAAATATTATCCAGCAGAAATACGTAGGGAAGTGGCTTTAAAGAGGAAATTGCGGAAGTTATGGCAAAATAACAGAAATCCGATGGATAAAACTAGACTAAATAATCAAACTAAGCGAGTAAAGCAACTGCTACAAAATCATAAGAACAAAACATTTAGTGATTACTTAAGTAAATTGTCGCCCACTCCTCAAACCGACTATTCACTCTGGAAAGCAACCAAACGATTAAAAAGACCGGTAGAGAAGATACATCCAATTAGAAGGTTAGATGGAAAATGGGCACGAAGTGATCTAGAAAAGGCCGAAGAATTTGGAAATTATCTAGCCGATGTCTTCCAGACTAACCCTGGAACAGGATCCCTACCAACACCGCTGGCTGATGTAGATCAGAAGAATACCGTTAAATTTACATCTCCTGGTGAAATTAAAACAATAATTCGAACTATGAATCCGAATAAAGCCCCAGGATATGATTTAATTACAGCCAGGGTATTAAAGCAATTACCACGCAAAGGCTTTGTCCTATTAACTTATATATTTAATTCTATAATTCGATTACGACATTTTCCTATCCAGTTGAAATTTTCACAAATTATTTTAGTAAAGAAAGCAGGAAAACCTGCAGAGGAACTAACATCATACCGACCAATCTCTCTGCTTCCGATGCTTTCTAAAGTATACGAAAAGCTAATACTAAAAAGAATGAAACCCTTCTTGGAAACAAAAAATCTAATACCGGAACACCAATTTGGTTTTAGATCTGGTCATGGGACTGTGGAGCAGGTCCACCGTATAGTCAGCATTATTGAAGAATCTTTCGAATCTAAAAAGATATGTGACGCGGTTTTTCTCGATGTAAAACAGGCGTTCGATAGAGTATGGCACGAAGGATTGCTTTATAAAATTAGGTGCCATCTTCCGTATCAGTTATTTGAAATACTCAAATCCTACCTTGACGAACGTTATTTTGTAGTCAAATATGGAGATGAAGAATCTCAACTTCATCCAATAAGTGCCGGTGTACCGCAAGGTAGCATACTGGGTCCGATGCTTTACTTAATTTATACAGCAGATATACCTGTACCAAATAATACAGAAATCGCTACCTTCGCGGACGATACAGCTGTGATTTGTTCTGACTCGTCTTTTGAAAATGCAGACGTTAACTTACAATCGGCAGTTAATACTATTTCAAAATGGTTCAGGCAGTGGCGAATAGAAATCAATGAAAAAAAATCAACTCGTGTAATATTTACAAATAAGAGAATACCCAGCATCAAAAATATTTATATCAATAATCAGGAAATTCCAGCTAAAGACTCGGTAAAATACCTGGGAATCCATTTGGATAAAAAACTAACCTGGAAAAACCACATAGCAGCCAAACGAAATGAATTGAATATAAAGTATAGGAATATGCTTTGGCTTATTGGAAGAAAATCCGAATTAACACTGGAAAACAAGTTATTATTGTATAAACAAATTCTAAGGCCTATTTGGGCGTACGGATGTCAACTCTGGGGCTGTGCTAAACAGAGTAATACAGCTATAATACAGCGTTTCCAAAATAAAGCATTGAGAACCATAATAGATGCCCCGTGGTATGTAAGCAATCTTACATTACACACAGACCTACAAGTTACATCTGTTAAAGATAAAATTCAAGAAATGGCCCGTAAATATGGCGACAAACTTTCTTATCACACGAATGCTTTAGCTGTTGCTTTATTGGACAACTCTACAGATACCCGGCGTTTAAAACGAGTTAAACCTACAGATCTATTTTGAATAAGCATCAATAATATAAAGTACTAAAATACAATTAGCGAAAGTCCTTACCGTTGGGTAAGGAACTTCACAAGTCAATCGCAATTTCTGTTCAAAAAGATTGCTAGATAGCCAGAAGCTAGTGGCATAATTTCGGAAAGGAAAAAAAAAAAAAAAAAAAAAAGAGTATTTGTGTCATTTTACACGGGGTAAAAATCTCATCCATCTCCTATATAAATCGTTTATTCTGTATTTATCGGATTACGGCAATTTCTTTTGATAATGTCCATGCTGTGTATACCTTTCTTAGATATGTTGCAGAATCAACGTTTACGCTCATCCTTAGGTGTCCTTATGAGTACTACCATATGAGCTTTGGAAATAGAAGCTAGAGTTCCTTCTCTATTTTTTTTTTGCAGAAAATATCCGGCTGACAAGTCTTAATAATTTCTCAACAACCTCTCATTTCCTGTATCATTCTTTATTCGACATTTTTAATAATTGCAGATTTGCCTCACTCGCTGTCAATACAACTCTTCATTCCACATTTATAGTTATGAAAATCTGCTTATCCCCTTAATTCCTATTTGGATTCGTCTTATCAACAAATAACCTTCGAATTGTCAGACTCTTCTGTATCCTAACACTTTCCTTATATCGTTGCTTAATAATGGCCTAACTATATGCTGGTTTATATCAAACAGATCCAAAAATCATGGTAACGCCGCTTTTGCTATCCATTCTCTCAATATCACCTGAAAGGTTCACGCTTTTGAGATTATCATCTATTTCTAATGTAGAAGTCACAGCCATCACGGAAGCTATTAGATATTGCCTACTAAATTGTACTCTCAAAATATTAATTTTCCTGACCTAAGGAATTGCCTCGCGGTTCTCAGATCTTTTCATTTCTACATATTCTCTTCCAAGCTTATTCACAGAGTTGATAGTCTAGTTGATACGGGAATATCTATAAAGTTTGCTTGGATTCGTGAGCATTCTAGTATCACTGGAAATACTCTAGCTTATTATCTTTCCAAGTCCTTTCCTAGTATTAATATATTTATTCGTTTATTCCCAACAAACCGTGTTTAAGTCTTCTATCAATTATAAAAAATTCACACGAGCAACATCGGGCCTCTTTATGATCCAATCCATATTTATCGCCTCATTACAAATTGATTCAAACGACATATTCTCTACCTTCCATGATTTGTTAGTATCTCTCCTTCACAACTCTTACATACTTTTATTTCTAACATTTTTCATCTGCGTATAGGTAAGAATACTCTTCCTGACTATTTAAAATGAAATTAATTCCCTTCTGATTTCTGCATTACTATGCTCGTCGCATTTTTCTTTAATATGTTCTTAATTGTTCAACATATCCGGCTAAACATGTTTATCAATAATTTATCTTTCTTCGTATTTTCCCATCAACATGTCTTAATGCCCAATAAATGCTTGTGTATACTTTGCTCGTGATAACCATATTTAAGATTCATATCGAATTTCTTGGAATAACCTTTGAAATAGCAGTCAGCATTATAATCATTCACGCCATAAATTGTAATAGCAGAAGGCTTAACTTCCTTTCTAATATTATCGTCTCTGTCCTAATTATCTGTAGCTAACATCTAAGATGGCAAATCTATGTTTTTGTATTTTTTTTCCTATTTTTGCAAAAAAGTACTTCTTATATATTCTCTTTGTCGTTTTCGTCTGTTTACTTCCGGCCACTCACGGTTCGTAGCTCAATTTGCATTGTTGTCTTCTTCTTGCAGCAAATGATTTAGACGGTAAAGGAGCATAAACATGCGTGTTTTCTTTCACCAGTATTAATTGTTTACCAATTGAATTATTACTATCACCGATTACCGATATTAAGATTATCGTTAGTCGCGTTAATATTATAAGGACAAATATCAGCTGATATTGAAAGCTGTGATGTCGATACGGCGTTAGAATATTTGACGATTTATCGAAGATTTAGGGCTGGTAGTAGACGAGCGTATCGGACGACAGTTTACTTATTGATGGACATAACAGAAAATACTACTGATAAGCAAACCGGTAAGATAACCGAATTATAGACTAGTCGTTTATGAAATGTATCCAGCTTAATAAAAAATTTTATTACACTATAGTTATCCAGGAAAGGAAAACGCCTGCAATGCGCTAAACGCAACTTTAATGAGACGAACGCGATAAGAGTTGTTTAATCGCTGTAAAATAATTAGTACTTTTAACTATTTTATTACATCAATAATTTTTTTACGCTACTCCGAATATTTCTGGTGATTGTGCAACAACGCAACCTCGTGGTTGATCAGTAGATTGTGTTGTTTACCACAAACGCCCATCGGTTTAAACTAATTTATTTTTTTTTTAATTTTCCCAAGTTTTCGTAAATAGTTTACTTAGATAAGTATATTTTATATTATACCTTTTTCTTTTATAATCGTATATATATATTTTATTTTTATATTACTTTGATGATGGTTTAACAGCCGAAAAGCTTCGAAATTTCTTATTTTAAAAAGTTTTGTGATTTTAAATGGTTTTTTTTTTGTTTAAAATTTATATTTTCATTTTTTTTTTTTTTTAACATCGAAATACTTCGTAATTTAACTAGAATGATTTTTTTCCTCGATATTAATGCGAAGCTCCGGATTATTATAATTATTCTCCGAATAATAATAATAATAAAAAAAAAACGACGAAACATTAAATTTCTAAATAAACGAATATACACATTTATATAAATATATATATGGAAATACAACCTGAATGATCGGAGATACTGTTAAGAAGCGTTGTGCCATTAAACCGAGCGATTCCGAACAATCTTGGTTGATCGAAGACATTTTTAGACACACCGTTTTCTATAGAATGTACGAGGACAACGCGCATAATGGTTAATTATCAAAATCGAACAATTATAATCGACCGAAAAATAACAATCCAACAGAGAATTATAATTTAACCGAAAGTATCCACCGTTAATAGCGAATACGTTAATTGTGAACTATCGGTCGTGATATTGTTTGTATCGCCGATATTCAGAAGATAATCAATCTTCGAAAATATTTAGTCGCTCGACTTTTCGACCGCAATATAATTGTTCGTTTAATCTTGTTCTAATAATAATAATAATAATAATAATAAACATAATAATAATAATAATAATAATGGTAATAATATGTGTAACAGTAGTAGAAGTATTAGTAAATACCTTACGATATCAGAAGATACCGTCCAGAGTAATAATCGCATTATTATTTATTATATCACCGACACTATTCGAAAACGAATTTTGTTCATGAGATGAAAAATCGAACGAAAAAAAAATAAATAAATAAAATGAACTTTTTAATATGTAAACAATTCGACCAATTTATCGTTCCCATATATATATATATATATATATATATATATATATATATATATATATATATATATATGTATGCGAGTGTGAGCGCGTGTGTGTACTGTAAAATAAACGAAAAAGAACAAATCACCGAATATAGCGTTTACACGAATGACGTATAGAAAGGTACGTGTATAAAAACACACGTCCGATCACACTCGGACGAAAATAATAGTTTACACGGATAAAAACCGTTATTTAACACTTCGACGCAAAAAGTAAATGAGCGAATTTTTTAAATATCTATATAGATACAATCAAAATGGTCAGATCATTCGCAGATGATACCAGATGATTAAGGGGCAAAAACGTGTAATATAACGAATAACCGAAATTCCGCGAATTCCGATCGTCGCCGTCGACGTCTTATACAACTGGTACTGTAGGCATTTGAATTAATAAACGGGGGTCGGTCCCCTTCGACGTTCGTACCCGACCGCTCGCCAACGCATTAAATTACCGAAGAAGGACAAACTATAGGCAACCGACTCGCCTATCGCCTATATTGCGCACGTACGAGATGCATAAATAAATAAAAATTAAAAAAAAAAAAAAAAAAACAATAATAATAATAATAAAAAAAAAACTACTCCGGGTTTAATTGAGTAATTGCGGCGAATTAATCGCAACGCCGTTTACAATTATTACTTTTTACATGTGTACGTGTAACAGCAACAACCGGAAATACTGCCGCAACAAGACAAACGGACAATAGAATAATAAAGATCGGGCCGTATCAAACATGCACGTATATACGTGTATACACGCACACACGGTAGTTGTTCGCTCACCGGCAAAAGTTCGATAGAGCCCACAGCGTCTATCGACCGTCGTAGAGTAGACGGATATCGATATATGCGTGTGTGTTTGTATGTGCGCGTAAATTATCATTATTACTACTACGGGCATTATCAATTAACCGTGTGAAATTTTCTATGATGAAATCCGGACGATTGCCGTCCTATAGAACGACCGGCAAATTTCGAA
Source organism: Coronaproctus castanopsis (assembly GCA_032883995.1). Taxonomy (NCBI): domain Eukaryota; kingdom Metazoa; phylum Arthropoda; class Insecta; order Hemiptera; family Monophlebidae; genus Coronaproctus; species Coronaproctus castanopsis. Next base: position 85,965,816 of record CM065054.1, on the reverse strand, counting down.
ATTATTAATTATTATTATTATATAAACGATATCGATAAAAAAATAATAATTTTTTTTTTCATTAAAATTATTGCGACGACTATGTGTAGGATGATGAAGTTGAAAGCAGCACGTGTGAAGAGTTCCAACGAGTTTGTGTAGCTACGGAGCGAATGATCCTATCTTCTTTTTTTTTGCTCTTTGAGTTTTGCTTTTTACGCGATGAATGAGCACACAGCTCTCAGTGCACAAATTAATAATGCTGCACCGCAATGCGAGTGTAACGCGCAAGCGTATTACATTAGTATGCTACCAAAAAAAAACGGCAAATATTTTGCATTCTTGAAAAAAAAAATAATGGAGTTTTACTTCAGAAGAAGACGGAATTTCGAACCTAATGGTTGTAATCTTCCAGTTGCCGGAAGTGACAATAGCGTAATGAAAAAATCCGACTATAGTTTCTTGCAGCATTCTCACAATTCCAACGGTCATCGATGAAATTAGCAGGTTTGCTGGCGAACACGCAAAAAAGAAATCATACAGCTCCCGGACGGAACTCTGCACTACTCCGTTTCGTTCGTTTAATATAAAGAGCGACACAACAACGCAATGATTTATACGCTTTTCGACGTTTAAGTCGTCATAAATCCTCAGAGTTGCGTTCAGGAGCTGTATGACATTTTTTTTTGCGTGTTCGCAAGCAAACCTGATAATTTCGTCGATGACCGTTAGAATTTTCAAGTTTCGATGTACGTCATTATTGCGTTCAAATCGATATGCGCGGATGATCGTACCAAGTGCAACGTTTTCGTATGGAATCTATATTGGAAATACTCTAGTACAACATCGCAATTGTCCCAAATAGGTTTAACAATGGCGATATGCAGAAGTCGTTTATTTGCAATAGATAATGCTGCTTTCCTACTTTAGTCGATTAATAAAATTTAATATACTGGCGATGATAATAATACATCTTTCTACTTCTAACGTCTAACAGGACAATCTATGCACAAAAACAAACTTTTCCCCTATCGTTTATTATATTACTTTATAATTTTACACATATATTTTGTCAACTTGGCCGTAGCAGGTAGCTCGTTTGTTTAGTGGATCGCGATTTTAATTTGGCCAAATTTATTATAGCGGTGTATTTGTTTTGTAATTCGTGATTTTATTTTATTTTACGATGACCGATAAAAAGAAAAAAGTGCAAACGAGAATTACTAAAACAAATTGAAAATGGCGCTTAAACCAAGCAAATTAGCTTGCAGTATGGAATAGGAGCTGTTAGAGACGTTTTAAAACAAACAGATAAATTAATTCAATTCGCATCTACATCGGACAACTCTTAGTCGATGAAAAAAACGAAAACCACGAAAAAGAGCAGTTTGATGAATTAGATGCGGCACTTTTAGAATGGGTGAGTCAATTGAGAAGTGAAAGAACTCCTGTTTCAAGGCATATTGCTGCAGGACGTAAGTCCAATAAAGAACGAATGACTATAATGACGTGCAGCAATATATCAAGGCTCTTACAAATTAAAATTGGTAGTAATTGATAAGTAACAAAAAAAAAAAATGAGATCTTTAAAAGGGACCCTGTACACTACTTCAACCAAAAGATTTAGTGGTTAGAAAAAAAAAATTACTCGAGTCAAAGAACATCTGAAGTCAAAGAATTTACCAGAGAAAGTTCTACTGCTGATTGACAATGCACCATCTCACCCAAAAATGTAGCGTATACAGAATAAACTGCACAAAATATAATAAGTTTTATATAGGTGAAATGGGCTGACAAATAAATAATAGTCTCTGTTAGAGTCAGTTTATATAATTTTATCAAACGTGGCGGCATTGATATTTAAAATACATTAACTGGATAAAGTTTTAAACTGGCCAAATGACGCAAGCTGGGACAAAAAAAAAAAAAAAAAAAAAAAAAAACTAATATTGCGTTGTTGTCTGCGAATGTTGCCACTGTTACGTTATCAGGCGTTGATAGATCGCTTGTGTATAGGAGGTACAGGAGAGGCACAAGGATACTCCCGTGTGGAACTCCTGAACATACTCTGTGTAAAAATCTGGCTTCGCTTCATCATAGGCTAAACGAAACTGCCTGTAAGTCAAGTATGGCAGTCGACATAAATTTCCAGGCAGTTGTTTACTTAAAATATAAGTCCATCGTGTCATACCCTGTCGAAAGCTTGTGCCACGTCTAATAAAAACACCGCAGAACAGTATATTTTTCTTCTAATGCTGAATAGATTATTTTAGTAACCCGTCTCACTTGATCGATCGTTGAGTGGTGCCTTCTAAATTCAAATTGATGAAGTGGCAAAGCCTCTCCTATAGTCGGAAGTAATATTTTTAATATTAATGTTTCAAACAATTTTAATATGGCTGGCAAAAGCGAAATAGGCCCATATGAAGTGACCTCTCTAGCTGGTTTGTCAGGTTTTTTTAACATTATTAAAAATAAGGTGGCACATACTCTAATCGTAAACATGCATTATATAGATATGTCAAAAAGACGATATCCTTAGACGACAGCTCTTTCAAGATGGCTATATCTCATCTACACCTGGAGCCTTTTTTGGATTTAAATTTTTATCTATTTCCCTTGCTACCTCAAAGGGTGTAGGTATTCTGCAAATATTTTGCATTTGATGTTTTTAATTAAACGATGTAATTCTAGCTTTATTAAAAATATTCTTATCATGAGGACTATACGTAGTATGCCATATACGCCGCCCCTTCCGCTTCTCAGCTATCTTATATCGAGTTATTAATGGATATTTTATTTCTTGATCCGTATCTGTTTTTGGTATTGGAGTATAGCTAACGTAGCTGATTTTTGAATCACTTTTATCAAACGGCAAGTTTGAGTTTCTATCTCACATGTAGACTTGAAACGTACTTTAAGATCAATTCGTCTGTCTAATTCTTTTCGAAATTTACCCCAGTTCGTATACCGGCTTTTGAGTGTTTTTTTCGTCTTCTGTACAATTTTTGTACTGATTGTGAGCATAACAATTACAAAATATACAAATATTACACAAAGTGGAAAATTAAAATTAACACCGAAAAAACGGAAGCTATACTATTTACGAGACGCAGGCCGCAAATAACTCACCACATTGAAATAAGCAACAGGCAACTACCATGGAAACCTCGTGTAACATATCTTGGTCTTACAATGGACAAGCGACTATCGTTCCATGAACACATTAAACACATCACGGACAAAGCGCACTCCCGATTATATAAAATTTTCCCCATTTTTCACAAACGCTCTAAAGTTAGTATTAAAAACAAACTAATAATATATAAAGCATACATACTGCCGATATTATTATACTCTTGCCCAATTTGGTCCGGTGTTAGTAATTCCACCTTAAATAAATTACAAATTGTTCAAAATAAATGTCTGCGTATTGTACTTAATGCCCCTTACTATACTAAGATAACTGACATGCATGCAGCTCTTCATCAGCGTACTATTCCTGAGCTAGTACAGGAACAAGCAGATAGGTTCTACAGCAAATGCCTGACTAGCCATTACCCTATCGTACAGCGAATTGGAAACTATACTCGCGACTCGCTGACCAGAAAATATAAAAAATATAAACACAAAAGAATTAAACATTCGCTTCTCTACCACCAGATTGTCGAACTACTTAAGTCGTTATTAATAAGTCACTATCCTCATGTAATCTATTGTATCAGTACTTCTTTCTTCCATCCTCTTATTTATTTGTTTAACCTTAATATAATTTGTATAATTTCACCCATATCCTTATTGTACTATTAAGATCAAACTATAATTAATTAATTTCTCTATTTTCGGCTATGCAGGGTTTTTAGTTGTATGTTTTTCCCTGTATAATTATTGTATAATTAGAAAATAAATTTTAAGTTTTCTTTGTACACTATTTCCTAAGACGCGTAGTAAGAGCGTTAACGCTGCTCGGTATGCGCATTTTTTATTTACTTATTATTTGCTGATGTATAAAAACATAAATATACTTTATTGAATTGAATTGAATTGAAAATTGACGTATGATCTGAAGAAAAGTCAATGACGTTTTCCGCTATTAGATAATTTGTGGATAGTCTTTTGACAGTAAAAAAAGTCTAATGTCATTTTACAGGGCCAATGTTGGTTTTTGACCTGATACAAAGCAGCATTGTGTACTATGTATCGCTTGTAGAAGCTGCCTACCTTTGGTACGTGTAGAGCTAAGAAAAATTATTTCCATATTCCAAATTATTTATGCTATTATAACCTACAGCCTACTGACAACCCGCATGGAAGAACGGTGATAATTGTAAGAGACAATATAAAGGATTATGAAAGTGACAAAATATCAGATTGTTGAAATAAAGTTCACAATCATTATAGTTGAACAACCAAGAAACCACTTATCTGTAGCTGCACTATATTGTCCTCCAAGACATACAACAGATGTCACAAAATTCAACAATCTTCTATTAAAACTTGGACCTAAGCTTCTAGCTGGCGGAGATTTTAATGCGAAACAGGTCCACCATGGGCACAAAACCTTTATAAAGCAGCTAATGAACAAAACTGTAGATTTCTTTCAACTGGTGAACCGACATACTAGCCCTCGGATATCAATCGAATTCCTGATATATTAGGCCTGTTTTTGATCAAAGGCATACAGTCACAATGCACAACAGTACAATCGAGCTATGACATGATTTTTTTGAGCATTCAACAATAATAACTACAATAAGTACTGAGGTAACATACAAAGTAAAAACAAAAATACTTCATAACAGGAAAACTTACCAAGAATGGTATAAACATCTCTTACAACAGGGAACAGATTTATCAATCAAATCGAAAACATCGGAACAAATTGAGCAGGCAATGAGACAATTTAGTGAAAAATTGCAGAATGCAGTCACTAATTCTACTCCAGATGAGCAGATATCCACATTGACGGTTATTCTAAATATATAAGAGAACTTATAAATCTGAAAAGAAGAGAGCATGCTCTCTAGCAAAGAACATAATACCAGAAATAAACACAAACTAAATATACTAACTATGATATGCTTTACAAGAAATAAAAAATGAACTATTTTCCAAATATGTATCTACTCCAACACCGACAGAAAAATCTGATTACAATCTTTGAAAAGCGACAAAATACATGAACAACCCGGTGAAACAAAACTTACCTTTGAAACAGAATGATAGACAGCGGGCTAGAAGTGAAAAGCGAAACGCCGATGCGTTTACTAAACATCTATCTAATATCTTTGAAACGAATTGTATAACCACTAGTTCACCACTCCCGATATATAACAAAATAACACCAAAATAAAAATTTTCACTCCTGCATAGGTAAAAAAAAATACATTAAACTCTTAAATAACAGAAAATCGATGGATTTGATATGATAACTGCTAGGATTTAACGCTATTATGAGAACATCATACATTCCATCTCAATACAAGTTCTCAAACATCACTATGATTCTAAAGCCTGGAAAGGATAGTGCACAACCCTCATCCTACCGTCCGATTTCGCTGCTATCTATTTTTGTAAAACTACTCGAAAAGTTAATATCAGTCAGACTAACTAATATAATAGAAGAAAACAAAGTTATTCCACAACACCAATTTGGTTTCAGGGATGCCTTACTATACAAAACAACACATCCATAGAATTGTGAAAGTAATTGAAGAAGGTATTCAAAACAAACTATATAATGAAGCATTATCTATAGATATTAGAAAAGCATTTGACAAAATATGACATGAAGCTTTATCATACAAAATTAAAACCGTATTTGCTGAACAGTATTATCAGTTTTTTAAATCATATCTAACGAATAGATAATTCGGTGTTAAATGCCGTGATGACTACTCAGAGCAACATCCAATCAAAGTCGGTGTTTCTCAGAGAAGTGTACTGGGGCCACTATTATAAAATTTATATAGAGCGGACCTTCCGACCATGAATAATGGCAAAGTGGCTGCTTTTGCCGATTACATTGCTCATTGCTCATTTTAAGAAGTCTGAAGTGACATTTGCAACACTACAGGAAAGCTCGGATGTTGTTCTACAGTGAGCTCAATCCTAGAAACTAGAAGTGAATCCTAATAAATGACACATTTCATTTACCAATAGAATTGATTATCATAATTATCTATCACTAGGTAAAAATATTATACCAAGAAACAACGGCATCAGATATCTAGGAGTACACTTAGATCGCACACTAAGCTGGAAAATACATATACAAAAAAAAAAAAGTCAACTATATATCAAATTATGCCTAATAGGGCATCATTCGAACCTCTTCTTAGCCAATTAATATATAATGCAATAATAAAGCCAACATGGACCACAACTACATGGGGGACGTACAAAAAAAACAAATAGAAAAATAATAAAACACTTTCGAAATAAAACTTAAAGGCTAGTGTACAGAACGCCATGGTACATTACCAATGAAGCTATTCGTGAACTTGCAGTCTGAAGAAATCATGCAATGTGTATACGCGGACACTGCCACGAGCTAATGGCTTCCGGACGTCATGCCAACCAGACGATTGAAAAGAACTAGAATTTAAGAAATGGGCTGAATACATCAATAGATGTATTCTCCATACAAGAGAAGACGATGATACCCTTCATAGAAAGTCTACTTGGCTAGGAATGAATTGGCGTAAATAGGAAAAAAATTTTCTTTAAAAAATATGTATCACCGAAGAAGCATTACAGAGATACTTTCCGATACAGATAGTATTCACACTGTATCACAATCATATTTATAAAAATACTCAACTAGGTTTACTGTTTACAGCACAACAAATAAAAATTTAACCTTTGATTATTTAAATCCGGTCTAGATTATTTCTAGCATCTGTTTGTTAACCTCCTGAAAGAAGCAGTTTTAAAAGGTTTCATTTACTTCCAGAATTTCGAGGGAATTAATGACTTGATAATTTACGGAAATGTGTGGGATTTTAAAATCAGAAGCAGGATCTTATGTAGGTAATTTTATCAGTTTCTTAGAAACATTATTGGAATATAAGAAGGATAAATAACTTTCTAAAACAACTGTCTTAAGATATAAGATTATAAATGAAATTTTAGTTATAGCCATTAACAGCCGCGATATGCGTAATAATATTTAGTTCTATAGAATAATCCGACGAACTAAGGGTAACAGATTGTAAACAATGAAGTAGAAAGTGGAAGATAGTATTTTTTTTGTGATATTGGAAGACGGAATGATATAGTTTATGTAGGTAAGATTATGAAAAATATTGAAATTATGATAATTATTGATTAGGGTAACATATAAATCAAGAAAAAATTAAGAATATCATCAATGAAATGTTCTATAGAAAAGTCGATATTTATATGTTTATTATTCACAGTATTGAGAAATATCTGCAGCTGTCTATTGGAACGTTATCAACAAGAAATTATATCGTTAACATAATGACAGTAGTGTACGAAGAGTTTCGAAAATTTAGGGTTGAATTAAAATAATTGCACTTCGAAATCATTTAAATAGATTTCAGCTTAAAGACCATCAGTTTATTGATAACATTGATCATTATCTAAAATGTGAATAATCTAAACAGATCGATAAAACATGAAGAAATTCCTTGAATGCTTCGGGGTAGGTGTTGAGTTCTTTTTTTGTTTTTTAATTCGAGTTTAATGATAGATTTTACTTCGTTTATGTTAATCAGTTTTTTTTGAGATCGAATGAAACTAGTTTACAATTAGTCGAGACTTTTACGTTCTTAATATTACTACTTAAATAAATGGAATTCTTAATACTATATTTTGGATAAAAAATTTTCTAATATTTTTTAAGACAGTTTTCTTCCATACTAAGATTGATTATAAGAAACTACAAAACGAATAGGTAAATTTCTACTGTATTTTTGTTTTCGCAGTCGGTTAGCTTTTTTTTATCAATATTTAGTTGTAAACACTGTTAAAATTTTTCGATGATATTTTATTAACAAAATCGTTTTCTTAGATAAGTATGTAGTTAGATGGATATTTGATAGATGTCTATATAAAATATATCTATGTACTTTCATACAATTTCCAATTTATTTCTCTTCAGATTAGCTACGATTTCTTCCAATAGCGGATCCTAAATTTTCATCCATAATACATCTGACGTGAAATACTACCTCTCCCAACATACATATTCGACTGTCGCTGATTAATGATTATTTCCCTGCGTAGCACCGTTTAAGAGACGTATAATATTTATTGAAAATTCGAAGCGGTCCTCTCCTACAAAATCATGCTCGATAAGCTATAAAATAATCTTCACCACAAAAATAAAAAAATAATCACCGAGTCGACGTAAAAGATTTTTACGCAATATTGTTCGGGTTTAATTCCTGTTTTTTCCACACTGAACAATATATTTTTTTTCACTTGTAATTTTATAATTTATATATAACATGGCAAAAAATACAGGATGATTTTTGTTTAAGATGGTAGACCGATTTTTGCGCCTATTGAAATGAATCTTTTCTTGTATCCGACTATTCAGTCGAAATATCGATACCAGTTTCAAAGAAACATGGTGTTAGCGATGAAGAAGTTCTAGATAAGCAATCTTCAACTAAAGTCATAATGTTTCATGTGAGGACTTGCAGAATTAATTGAATTCTTCGTTAAGGTCATAAAGGTTCGAATTTCTCACATTCTCACAAATCTGTTTAGGATTATCGATCATTATCGATAGCGCATTGTCTGGGTTTTTGTACAGTTGTTGTTCTACATTGTACAATAATATATTTCAAAATGTAAAATTATTCTCAAATCTGTTAAAAGAGAAACTTAATTTTCCAACGAAAACATGTAAGCGCTCAGACAACAGTTCAAGGATGTGTTATATATATATATATATGTATATATATATATATATATGTGCGGTATGTGTGCATGTGTAAACCGAAATAAATAAACCATAATCATTAGAAGTATAGACTCGAAGTTTTTTAAATTTACAAACCCAATAAAAAGAAAATTCACCGGTATTAAGTAAATTATTAACTTAATCTTTAAAACAAACTACATTTACAATATATGTGTATTGAGGTATATATAACAGGTTGTCAATTACAATCCGATACTAGAGTTCATTTGTTCCTTCCTGTCATTACATTTAATTATTTTGAAATGTTTTATTAACTTTGTTTATATATATTAAACGAGACATATTAAAATAAATTACCTGTGATATACTGACACGAAGAATGTGAACAAACGAATTCTTGTATATAGCGCACGTTAATATCGATGAGTATCTGTAACAAATATAACGGAAAAATGAGATAATCGATAAAAATACCAATATTAAATGTTTAGAAGCATTTGACGTATTTTTTCATATTTCAATGGATTGATAAATACTTTATATGTCTAAGTAAAATTTCACACATATACACACATTTGTAACGGACGTGCGATACCTAAGACTGAAAGAAAGAATGAAAAAACGAGTATTTTTGCCGATAAATGTAAAAAATTACATTTCAATTTACGTATAGTCTATAATTTGAGCTATTAATTATTATTTCACAATCTATAGTAAAAATTACATATAATCTATCTACTGTTAGCCGTTCCAAAAAACCAATTATCCTCAACAAAAATATAATGTATACTACGTACACATTAATAAGAAGAAAATACTAATACTAACATCTTGTGTACTGGATGTACATATGTTTGAAAATTATCTATATACATACACACACATGCGCACATACATGTAGAAACGATAAATGTAAACAATTATTGTAGTTGCTAAACATATGAACATATCATAAGCCTACAAGCATATTACGGAGTCCATGCATGAATGAAAAATTCACACGTACATACAATGAATTTTCACTTATTGAAGGGTCTTCCAAGCTCCCCGAGCAGGATTAGCTTAGCTTGAGACCTCTTACATCCGTTGCTTCCAAAGACTTTTTTCCAACCAGTGAACTACTGACGCAATTCAAGTTTTGCAGATAGTCAACTGTCCGAACTGATTACCCACCAATACTTCAAGTCATAAATATAACCGTTAATCAATGACAATTGTCATTCGGTTGAAACCCTTATTAGGACCACTTTCCCTAAACAAGAAGCAAAGATTGCAACTGTTAGGTATTTTAGATGGCATTGTTTTGAATTTAATGACCCTAGAGTGTACAGAGCAAACTCCGTCTGAACTTACAAATACAACCCTACAGGGAAAGTATAGATCTACGCCAATCGAACACGTACATTTTTCCAGCCGGCATGTCCATAATTTGATGATACCAAATTTCCACGGTTGCATTTTCTTAGCGGCAAGTACCTTCAGGCATATCTGCTCGAGAAGGTAATCTTATCGGATAATATGAATATGGCAACGAAGAATCTTTCACAGACGACTTTAAAATAAAAAATATTATCGCCCACTTGCAAGCCATCAGAAACACTTCTTCTAAAGACACGACCAAAATATGCTTGTGAGAATACAAAGATCTTGAGGCTGGACAACCTTCAAGATATCGATAATAACTCTATCAATTCTGCAAGCCTTTCTATTTTTATCTTAGATAAGCAATAGGAGACTTTTTCACAGTTACCCCGGTAACTGTTCTACAAATAATGCCGGTCCAGCTTAATGCCACGATCAGTGATTGCTAGAAAATGACTAAGAATTACACCTTGTTGCTAACAGTCCACTCGTTCGAAGCTGATTCCACAAATCTATTATCACAGTCCAGAATAAGCGGGTAACCTGAAAGTCTAGCGTCTCAAGTATTTTCAGCTTGTCGACGTAACTTTTTTTTACTGCCTTCAGAAGCTGTGCAACAGTTTATGTCCAGGTCCTGTCTGCGGATAGGATGGTAGCCAAGAAACTATCGACAAAAACTCCCCCGACTATAAAATCTACGCGCACAGGCATGGACACGAAAATATATACACAAGCTAACCACGCAAGTTTATTTTATTTGTTGAAAGTAATATCGCTGTTTCGCAAAGGGCAATAAAAAACCTTAAAGAACCTAAAAATTCTTGTGAAGTACGTCAAAAGTAAATAATTATTCTAAGGTCAAATTAGTTTTATCGTGTTCTTTCATGTGATTTATCACATGTTTGGCAGTTTTTGTTGCGACACGTTCACATTTGTTATACACGCACTTAAATGAAAACAAATTTTCCATGCTCCGTTAGTCATCAGGTAGAATAGAAACCAGAAATAATTTTAAATTGGCGTGTCATTCAGCATTGTCTCTAGTGTCTTTTTATAGCTTTTAAGATACAGTTTAATCGATTACGTAGTTTATTTCATCTATTAGCTCTGCTAATTAAACTTTGAAAAGGGGTCCGAAGGTAAATACTTATACGAGACGCGCATTTAGGTTAAATCGAATTAATTTGACTTAGATTAACTGATTTCATCCGTATAAAAGTATATCTATTCAAATTGAAACTATTGCAGGCAGCAGTCGAAAACATATCGTGTAAAGTTTTCAACTATTACACTTTTCTTGTTTATTCATATTTCAAGAACGATCATTCTGGTTGATTAAATGCTTATCCTGCCGTTATTTTCTTTTGGGATTTTCCATTATCATCTACTAAAGCTAGCTATCGTAAACTTACGTCTACTACTATCGCCCGTTTAGAATCTGGTCACAACCGTCTACGTTCAGAATTCGTATCGACCAGTGTCCATTTTGTTTCCATTTTCCTGATAATCAAACTATTGTTGATATTTTTTACTAGAATAAAAAAAAATTAAGATTGATTTAAAAAAAAAAAAAAAAAAAACTAGGAGAAGGCCGAAATATCTTGACATTATTTTAAACGAGTATTTCACGATTAATAAATTATACACCCGTTCAAGCCCGATACTAGATGACTGAAATTATTTCCGATATTCAATAAACGAATTTTAAAGTTAGATCTTAAAAAAAAAAAAAAAAAAAAATAATAATAATAATAATAATTCGAAAAAGAAACAAGTTCATTTTAATCATTATTTTACACTTTCGTTATCATTAGATCTACAATATAATAGTTTAATGGGTAAACTGATATAGAAGCCCAATAAAAAAAAAATAAAAAAAAAAAAAAAATATAATATAAAGAAATTATAAATTATAAAAAAAAGGAACGTCTCCCAACTGCACTTAGTAATCAACTCATATTTACGAATAAAAAAATGAGATGATGTCGTCAGACAACCCGCTCTGTTCGATTAATAGGCGACTTTATATATACTTGAAATCCTTTAATATCCTCGCTAACTGAGGTTATTGAAAAATGATTACCTTAATGGCAAAGAAAATAAATAATATCACCCAACAGTCACTAGTGATTATCAATTGAAAATTAGTTAAATCACTAATATTTATTTTCTTAAAGAAAACACAAAGCTTTATTTACGCCATTATCAAGTGAAAGATTTTAAAATTATGATGTTTTAAAATCTTTCACTTGATAATGACGTAAATAAAGCTTTGTGTTTTCTTTAAGAAAATAAATATTAGTGATTTAACTAATTTTCAATTGATTTTTTATAAAAATCACTACATTCCACATTATAAAAAATTAAAACTAGTGATTATGTTATGGATATCGTTCGAAAAACAATAATACAGAATTAGAGATTTTTCTCCAACAAAACGCCATTAACGTCGTATCAATAGTCGAAACTCACCTCGTAAGTAGTCACAGTTTTTTAAACTAAACGGGTATAATACACTGCTCATCGCCCTCGATGGCACAGCCTCATGCAGGTACCGTGGTATTGGTTAAAAGTTGTTACAAACAATATAAAAACTTTTCACGCAGACGCTATCAGGTTGTTGTAATGAATATAGATACACTTGCAAGTGAAATTGTAGTAGCAACCATTTACCGCCACAGCGAATTTCTAATACCAGGCATCTCATATGCGATGGTGATTATAACGCGAAAAAATACCATGTGGGGTTCACGACTAGCTAATCAGTATGAAAGAAGACTGAAAAGGTGCATACGGAATAATTCACTTGCCATCCTAACACCAATCACACCTATATACTGGACTGCACACAATAAGACTTCCAGACATATTAGGCTTCTTTATAATTCGTAGCATACAGAAGTATAGCAGAGAATGTAAAACAGCTATTGATCTATCCTCCGATCATGTTCCACTCATCGCTACCTTACACATACGTCCGACGTGTATACGTATCATGAACTGGTTAGCAAGTCTACAAACTGGGATCGTTTTTCCAAATATAGTTGAAAACGAAAACTAACCTAAAAATTAAAAGTAAAGATGATATGGACCTAGCTATTAAAAAATTTACCAATTTAATAGTATACGCTTGCTAATAATTCGACCAGATTCAGGCAAATTACCACACAAATTTATTCCGATCGAAATAAGACAACTAATAAAGCAAACACGAGCCGCTAGGAAAAAACGGCAGCGTAATCGTCATCCATTTTTGAAGAAGCAGTACACAATATTATAAAATACACTGAAAATCGAAATAATTCAATATAAAAGTGAAACTACCCAAAGGTATCTGACAACAATGAACACACTGATGACTCAGCCTTGTGGTATAACACTAAGAAATTATTAAAAACATGAAAGAGAACAGTTTAACATAAAATTAAATAATGGTTAGGCCAGAACTGATAAAGAAAAATCAAACGCTTTTGCAGAACACCTCAGTTCAGTTTTTATTCCGCATCCTGAAATGCGTCGTGAAAATTCTGAATATATACAAAGTAATCTAAACGAACTTTGTTCACCAGGAAAAACAAAAATGTTTACTCCGAAACAAAGTCACCTACTCTGTTATGCTACATATTCAATGGAATACTACGAATTGGGTATTTTCCTAAAGCGTGGAAAAAGTCGGTTATAATAATGATACATAAATCGGACAAGCCAGATGTATCATCCTATATACCTATTAGTTTACTCTACTATATAAGAAAAACTAATTTTAAGTCGTATCCAAATCATCAACTCGGATTTCGCACTTGAACAAGTGCCATCGACTGGTTGATGTAATTTCCTTACCTCTGGAACAAAAAAAAAAAAAAAAAAAAAACAAAAAAAAAATGTTCTGTAGTTAGATGTTGCACAAGCGTTTGATCAGAGTTGGTGGATTACTTTATAAACGGAGACAGTTTCTCATCTTTAATTGATATGCATTACTTTATTTTCGTATTCATATGACAGAACATTCATCGCGTCAAAATTAATGGACACTTTTCAGAAGAACACAATATTCTATGTACCGCAAGGTAGTCTCTATTCGGGCATCCTTAATATTCGATCTACACACATGCCGAATAGCAGTCAAATCATCTTAGCAACATTCGTCGATGATATTGCTATCTTTGCATCCAACTCAGAAGCGAGATATGCAAAACATCGCGGTTCAAAACCATCTGAATAGGTTGGATCAATGGGGGCACAAAATGGGCGTATGCTGCTTAATCCCAATAAGGGCAAACGCGTTATATTTAAAAAAGTTAAGTATTCGGCTGTAAGAATTGACAATATATCCTAAAAAACATTCAGTACGTTATCTCGATATGTACATCGGCAAGAGGTTTACATGGGGACTACATGTGGCACATACTAGTAGAGCCATCATTACTCGTGCGAAATCGTTACGTCCGTTATTGGGACAGAAATCTGTTCTAATTGGCAAATGCTCTAACCATCCAAATCGTCAAATTCGGCGAATCTACATGTTGACACTGCTAGATAATTCGGTCCGAAGACTAAATCAACGAATGCTCCGCGACGTGCGTCTACAGAAGATCTAAGGTCGTACAGATCAAGACATTGCTGTTGTAGCGTAATTCAAAACCGACAGATTGTTTATTTTAAACTGAAGCTGTACTTTCGAAAAGGTTTGTACCTTTACTATATTACTTACGTTTCAGCACGATACAGGTGCTATCCCGGCCATATTTAACGATACCGACTTTTGGCACCTAATCTACTCCCTTTTTTTTCCCAACGTCAAGCCAGCTTAATTAGTCTTAATTCTCATGAGTTTATTTCCGTATCGCAATAGCGGGTCTTCTCCATTATTGCTTAACCCAAATATTTAATTTCTGTTTTGTTTTTTATTTGTTTAATTTTCTGGTCGTCTATATCCGGTTAAAAATAATAAGGTCGTTTACCAATCGTCATGATTTTCTTTTGTTCAACGTTTATTTTTAAGCCAAACACTTTCCCCGTATCATCACCGAAAGTCTGTACCACTTTTAGCGTTTATAACCTGATAATTTTAAATTTTATCCGTTGCAATTATTCTTTTTCTATACGAATTCCAAATGTTGTCTCTAACATAACTTAAACACAAGTTACGTATATACGCCGCGACAAAAGAACGCAAAAGACAAAAAAAAATCCTCGCCATACTTCTTTATTTATTTTCGTGTATATTTCCATCAATAACGGTCGTTTGCTGCCATTAAGTTATACATCTGGTTTCCCCGTAAACATTCTGACTAGTAATATAACTACTATATTATTATTCGATGTTTTATATTACACTTTACAATGGGTAAACCTTGCCGAAGCCCATAATAAAAAATATTTAAAGAAAAACATGAAAAAAACATCAATTTTAATAATACTCGTTCGAGACACCCTAATTCGTTCAAAGAAACAAAAAAAAAAAAAAAAAAAAAAAAAACATAACTGAGCCCGATCGAAAACTTTAGTCTAATTCACGAAACAGATACGCTACATTTATAAGAGTCGCTCTCCAAATTTTTTTAAAGCTATTTATTGTATTCCTGATAGATAAGTTCTGACGGAATCCAAATTCAGATTTATACTAAAATTATTATATATATATATATATATATATATATAAAAAATCAATTGAAAATTAGTTAAATCACTAATATTTATTTTCTTAAGGAAAACACAAAGCTTTTCGGCATTTACGCCATTATCAAGTGAAAAATTTAAAAAATCATAATTTTAAAAATATAAATTAAATATAATTACTTAAAAATATGTGATGGTAATTGTGAAAATATGATCCAAAAACGATGTCTGCTTCTGTCGGTCTATTTTTTTGATTTGTTGAAATTTAATATCAATATATTTGTTTATTAATTTAGTTTTTTTATATTAATTTTTTCTTCAATATTATTTTTCTGATTCTGTAAATGTTGTATACTGTTGGAATATTAAATTTTTCATTTACTATTGCGATGTATGATGTCCAAACGTAAAATATAAAATATAAAAATATACAACCACAAAATTTTTTAAAAAAACACAATTTTACAAATAAAATGAAAATAAATATTAAAAATCTGATATTTAAAATTATGATTTTTTAATTTTTTCACTTGATAATGGCGTAAATGCCGAAAAGCTTTGTGTTTTCCTTAAGAAAATAAATATTAGTGATTTAACTAATTTTCAATTGATTTTTTATAAAAAATCACTACATTCCACATTATATAAAAAAAAAAAAAAAAAAAAAAGTGTATATATATATTATATATATATACATATATATGTATATATTTTAAACGCTTACTCATTTTCTATATAACCGGAATAGTTTAATAATCTCTACATTAAAGTGCAGAGTTTCTATTCTTCGGAATCGGAGCGCAATTGTATGCTTGAAACAAATTTCAAAAAACCGTGTCGCGAATTTTCTTTCCATTTACTTTTATAATTTCTCGACGATGTATCAGCGTCGGAGGAGGGTGGAGGGGTTATTATTTCTTAACGTTTTAAATAGTTCGTCTCTTAACGCGCTGTCATCGGTTTGATCGAGTTACGAGTTTGTCGAAATTAAGCCGAGATTAGGAAACTGGAAAATAGCACACGAGAAAGGAGAAAATTCGAAAAAACACTAGCTAGACTACGCACAGGACACACGTTACTAGTTCATAACACCTACTCAACGGGGATCTGCCACGAATGCAAATCGCAATTAAATATAAACCACATACCATTAGAATGCACGAAATACACAAGCCAAAAAATACAATCTAAACTATGACGTAATAAAACAATACCGGAAAATAACCCGAACAAAGTTAAAAATCTTTTATAGTATCTTACAGACATTAACTTAATAAATAGTTTGTATCCGACTTTAAGACGCAAATGATCAATCCAGTGTCTATAAATAAAATAATTAATTGAAAAAAAAAAAAAAAAAAAGTATAGTTTTCGTGGTCGCGTCATTATCGCAATACAAAATTTTTCGCGTAAAGCTTGGCTTCCAGGTTACCCCTCTATTGAACTTATCATGTCTTCGTTATTGTTTTACCCTGTTTATACCTTCTGTACGAATTCCTTCTTTTTATAAACTAGTTCAGGTTATCCTGGAATTTCTAATTTTTCGACTTGTCCGCGTTTTAAATCTCATCAACCGTCACTTTCGCTTTCTTTTATACTACAAGGTAGACATTTTAAACTTTTTTAAAGAGACCGATATTAAGCTAACATCCAGCTCCTCGACATTGGACATTGGGCGAATTCTTCACAAACGCCGCTAAATCATTAACGTGTAATGTATCTCAGTATAAAATCTTGTTGTAAAATATAGTTTTTATTTATTTATTCATTCGTACGAATTACAAAGTCAAAAAAAAACGAAATGAACCTTTTTCCACGCAAAATACATATACATACGTACACAACATATATACATATATATATATATATATATATATATATAATTAATAAATTAAAAACGATGAAATAAAAATAAAATTAGAGAAAAAACGATTTAAATGCTAATAACGGGGGAAAAGATTCAAGGAAAAATTGTAATAATCAGTAATCATAAATAAGGATAATACAAGAACTGAAATAACTCGTCTACATATAAGCGCAGCTCCTAATGATCTTGATAATGATAATACAAGAAAATCACTTTGAACAAAATTCCAACAATAAAAAAATGAAAATAAATTAGATAAAACCGATTAAATATGGTACCCGATAATCTCTTAAAACGAGATTATCATGATTACTTTTATTGCGTAATCGTAAAAATTATTTATATATATATATATATATATACATATAATATGTGTGTGTGTGTGTGTGTCAGCGGAAAAAAGTTAACATGAAAACAACAAAAAATGACTGTGAGAAAGAAGAATTATATGTATAAGTAAAATATAAACCTAAATGGACATAATATGCAAACGACTGATTATTAATTTTATTCGTCTTTTTTTTTTTTTTATTTACAATCTGTACATAGTGCAATAAGTAAATGTGATGAAGAAACAGGGAAGAAGATCCGTTGACCACAACTTAGGATATATCTATTGAGAGGGAGAATGCGAGGAAGAGTAAGAAGAAGGTTTAAGATTGTCTCTTGGCCAGTTTCTCTTCAACCGACGCGATGAAACGATATCGCGATTTGTTAGTTGTAGAATAGTTGGTTAGCGGCATTTCTTAGTCTAATGAAAAAGAGCTATATTTTTTTTAGCTGCCGAGCCTCCCAAAGAAATAAATTTAACAATCGTAAATTACTAAGTCGAACGATATAAAATAGAAATACAACTAATTAAAAAAATAATCGTCGTTTCGCCTTATTAAAATTTAATATTTTATAAAAGAAATATTTTTTTTTAGAACAGGAAGAAGAAAGAACGAATTTTATTTAAATTGTACGATATATAAAACAACGTGCACGGCATATTCTTAATACGAAAGTACACACATAAAGGAGTTAGACCCGGACTGTGTTCGATCACCTTTGATCTTTAATACGCCGAACACATAATTCGACTAATCTTAGAAGGATGGAAAGGGGGCATATTGATAGGACGGAAGATAACCTAACCTCCGATATGCAGACGACACAACCTTACCAGCGACAGATATGGAAGAAATGAATAAACTACTGGAACGCCTGGAAAGCAAGACAAAAATTATAATTATAGTAATATCGCAAGATGAAAGAACATCCATCGACTATGAAAACGTTCCACGTTTTCTAGACCTAGGTTCGCTTCTGGAAGAAAAGGACGGCTCAAACGGAGAAATACGACGAAGAATAGAAATAGCTAGAAATTCTATGACAAAACTAAACCGCATTTGGAAAGATTATTACAAAACACCGTAAAAATTAAGTTAGTCCATACGCTCGTATTTTCAATTCTACTATACGTAGCATAATCGTGGACAATGAAAAAAAAAAACAAAAACAAAATTGAGTCCTTCGAATTGTGGTGTTGGATGCGGCTCCTCAGGATACCACGGAAAGCAAAACGGACGAATTAGTCTGTTTTACAGGAAACTGTACACCACGCAAAGACTGTCAACCATTGTTTCTACGAGAATAATGAAATTCTTTTTAGACAATTCATGCGGAGACCAGGTGAATATAACAAATCTGGCTCAACATGATTTAATCTAATCTACAATCCTCTCAGGCTAGTCGACTCATTTGAGCCGTTGGTCTAATACTTACTTTTCCCTTTATGTTTCCTATTCTCCTCCTACTTCCTTTTCACTCGTTCTAATTATTAGCACCATTGGTTGTGGTATTATACCGGTACAACGTAAAAAAAAAAAAAATTAAATTATAAGTAGGGAAAACCTTGTTGCTGGATAAAAAATTCCATAAGTCAATCGTGCTATTTTTTATTAACGATGGTAGACAGCATAAAGATTATTTCTTACACACACACACACACACACATATATAAAATAGTATAAAATTCAAGAAATCGACTTAAGTAAATTATAAAGATGTTAATTATCAACAATAATTTTATAAGTAAATGAAATGAAATGAGGAAAATATGAAAAAAACCTACAGAAAAAACAGACACATTGAGGAAACAAAAATTAATAAATCAATAAATGAATAAAACAAAAAACAATGTGTTTAGAAGTAATTTAACTTTAACATATTTATAGTTAACAATAGGTTAATAATTACAAGAATATCTGTGTTTTATAAGTAAACGCAACATATTAATATAGGCAAGACTCACTGAAAATATCACCGGCAATTATATATCGAGACAATTAGTCGAAATCATCGGTTTCACTAATAAGCGAGTTACTTCACGACATTACAATATTATGAAAAACGTGCATGTTAGATAATATTATCGTGACGAATCGGTACGTAATATATCATGAAATTATTAAATACGTATGACAAACCATCAAAAAGTTTTAAAACTTTGACGTTTTATATAATTAATTACTATGGGATTTGAAGAAATATTTGCGGTGTTATGTTTTTAGCGTTCTGCTATACGGCGTCGAATCCTGGACGGCATCAGTAGTATTATGCAAAAAGTTAGAAGCCTTAAAAAAAAAAAAAAAAACAGAAATTATTAATTCAGTGAAAATAAGGAAACTAGGATATATTGAGCAGATAATGCGGAATAACAAGTACGAGTTGCTTCAACTGATTATACAAGGTAAAATAAATGGTAGTCGCAGGCGTGGTCGGTCTAGAATCATGTGGTTAGAACATTTTAAAAAGTGGTTCAAACTAGATACAGTTGAAATATTTCGAAAAGTTATAAAGATCGAGAAAATCAGATGATTGCCAACTTCTTCGAGGACACGGCACATAGTCGGTTTATAGTGTTTTAAAAATGAGTTTTTAAATAAACGCTAAATGTATAATAAAACTTAAATATAATGTATAATGTACATAATTTTTTTTTTTAAATGGGCTCAAGATTTTGTACCCAGTTTATACTTATAACGTAATAAATTAACAAGTTGATGATGACGTAAAAAATAATCGATATTCAAATATTTTAGCAATAATAAAAATAATGCACAAATTGATAGTAGTCACTCGTTTTCTATTTTTTTTTTTCTAATAATAATATTAAAGATACACACTGCATCATCATCATACAATACATAATTAAATTTTTAATTTATTAATAATAAAAATAAAAAATAAATAGTTAAAATGTACGCCTTACACGAATATAAATAATATTTAACTTAATAGTCGATAAAAGGTAAATAAACGAAATTTACCAACTGAAAAACTGTTGTCTTATTAAACCAGAAATATAATGAAATATAATATTTCTGGTAACGAGTATTATTTCACACGGCGACTAAAATTCGTATAATACTAGACAATTTTCCAAATTGCGCTACGCTACAGTACTCTTTTTCATATGCAGTCTTTAAAAGTAGTCATGTTGACAGACACTATTAACAGTAAAACACCGTAGTTTTCAAGCATAGTTTCGATACAGGCATAAGTTTTTTCATGATAATTTTGAAAGTTGCAAGAATATGAAAACTCATACATGTCAAAATTTATCATCATTTTGAACTGCACATATAAAAGCAAGTTAAAATTTGTTACAAAATAAAAATGAATCTATTATATATTCTATACCTTGTCAAATACACCTATTTCTAAAAGCAAAAATATTTTTTAAAAATATTCTATAATAATCGTTAAAATATATAAAATGAAATGTTAATTACACGTATTACGCAAATTTATCTTTATTATTTGAATATTCTATATATCACATTCAACTTTTAAAAAACAAAACTTGATTAACTTGAAAAGATAAATATTTATTAACACATTACGTTCATGACAATATACAAACACACACAGGAACTTATATATATATACATCATTACATGATTTTTAAACTATTTTTTTTTTCTACTTTTAAATTACACTTGCCCGTCAGCTTAATGAAAACCAAGTACGTAATTAGCTAAAACCTATATGTAAAATGAACAAAATATTCAAACAAATTAAATACGGTACCTATTTAAAAAACATACCTTCACATTTCATGCCTTATCGCACATTTGTTATACAAATAAATTGCGGGAATTGGTTATTTTTGGGGTTCTAACCTAATCTGTTCAAGCACTAAATTAAAAGTATCTTGTATCTAATTCGATTATTACTTGTAAAATTTTTTGTAATATTTTTAAAATACGCGCATTTTTTAAGATTATTATTTTATATATTCTATTAATATCGAAGCATATTTTCAAAGATAGACATTTTATTGCTACGATATTTTTATATTTGTTAAAACTTTAGTTTTAATTTACTCATACTTTACTTTTTTCTTATTCCAGTAAAACTAAAAAAAAAATATTTATATAATTTGTAACGTTTAATAAACAAGTGAAATGTAAAATAAGAACTCAGTATTTAAGACACTAACGGAGGTTTTTTTGTTAGTACGCTATTAATTTGAATTTAAATTACTATCGTTAGCAATTTATAAAATATTAGCCGAAATAATATATACACCCTTCAAACCTACCCTTACAATGGAATCATCCTTGATTAAACCTGCATTATCGACGTTAATTTTTATAGTTTCATTTCCAACCATGTGTCTGCGAGACGTAGTACATTAGCATTTAAATTCTTAGAGTATTTTAACGAATGTTGTAATTCTGAAATTTGTATAGCGACATTTAGATTTTGTTTTTTGAAATAATTATTCAACGAAATAAGTATAACAATTCCTGTATTTTGCTCGATAAGACGAAAATAATGTACATTTATGAAAGAAGTTCGAACTTTTTCACATAAATATTAATGTCTAAAAAAATACAAATATTACTTCAAAATCTGTTTCTAAAAACCCGCGATACGAATGATTTTTCAATAAGTATGATAATACCTTCGAACAGGATATGTATCTAATTAAAATTCCCCAAACATTACGAGGATGATGCCAGTAGTTATACGCAATCTAACTAAACCAGTAATAAAATTCTATTATTTACAGTTCCGCTATTTATTAATTATTGTTATCAATATTACAATTTTCTTAACATCGTACGCAAACTTTATAATAATGATTACCGCAGACATATTTTGACAATTATAACATTTAATTTTTGGCAAATGCCAATAAGCACAATATTGCCTGCTCGATGGTTCACTTTTCTGTATTGATCAAGTGTCTATTTCTGAAATTTGAAACATTTTCAATCATCATCTTCAAGTCATTTGATATTTATGATTTCAATTGTTTCTGTAACCACGGGTTAAGAATTTCATCAACCAAGGATCAATATAAAGTCGAATCTATTCATCAGCTTAGTAGGATTCTTCTTGAAAAAATTATGTAAATATACGACGTAACTATTGATCATAATTCAGCATATTACACAAAAATACCATTGGCCACCTTCTCGTCGCTCGTTCACAGTTCATGACAAAGTTGATCGATGGTATCAACAGCTCCTTTATTCGCATTATAATTTAATATGATTTCCGGCTTACCACTGAAGCACTGATTGCACTCCCATCGTGTAACGTTGACAAAAGCGTAACCATTTTATTCATTTATGCTTTATATGACACTGCAGTTACATCTGAGCTAAAGAAAAAAAAGTGCAATTTAGTAACTGCTCTTATTGCTTCCCTTATCTCATGGACATTTAAACTATAGTTATATTTTTATGAAATTACATAGCGATCTAACAAATGACGATCGATATCTACCTCCACACAAAGTGCTACCGAACAATTGTTCTAGCGAAAGATGATTTTTCTTCATTAATTCAGCTGACACTGTTATAGCTAAAAGCGCGAACAATTCATTTTCCTCAACGTCTATGTTGTTCTGTTTTTCAGTATCTTCTCATTTGTACATTTGAACATTATTTTAATTATTTCATCATCAAAAAATAATTTAGTTCTGTTTTTCAGTATCTTCTCATTTGTACATTTGAACATTATTTTAATTATTTCATCATCAAAAAATAATTTAAAGCAATCAAGAGATTCCAAAGTATTTGTTTTATTTTTTGTACAAGCCCTAATATGAATAATATATTTTTTAAATATCTTAATTTTGAGATTTCTGGCGCCACAAATATACATCGTTCTTTCCCAACACTGCAGGATGATCGATCTGTAATGAATTATGATCGTCCTTTAATATATATTTAGGACACCTGAATATTTGAACTAAAATATAATTTTCTTTTCCTATTGGAGAAGTTCTTGAATATTTGAACTAGAATATAATTTTCATTTTGGAGAAGTTCTTTGATTTGATTCAATTCCAAGGCCGCTTCAAAATCAGGGTCAACATCGGAATCATCGCATTCGTCACTTTCAAATTTTCTCATCTGAAGAATAACCATCCATAAGCTTGTCCAATGCGCTTAGAATTTCATCGTCGTTTAAAATATTCATTTTATTTAATAATTAATTTAATCCTATAGAAAACAAAAAGTTAATGATAAGGGAAAAGATTTAAAACACGTAATTTAAAAATACCATATAATTGCTGAAAACACGTCTCACAAGAATGTAGTAAAAACTATACCGCAATGTCAACAATACACCTCGGGGACATAGTAAAAATTAACTCACAATGCCAACAACACGATTCCCAGTCGTGTAAACATTTACAGCGACTGTCAACAATTCGCTTATTATGTGGTGACTTTTACAAAAAATAATCATTACTGATCACGAACGAAAAGTGCAACCTTTACCCATTTAACACAGTTTACAGAAGGCGTATATGAAGGATAAAAACGGTACTGCGACATCTAGCGAAAGAATATTTAGTTTAGTAACGATACACGCCTCAGAAGCGTAGGCGATACGGGGTTAATTGCATGTTTTTCTAATGGAATATTACACTGTTTAAATCACGATGTACACACATTTAATATTGTTTCAACGTATTTATTTATAGAAAATGAAAGATTATATTATTGATTTAGAAAAACTAGATATATAAATCCACCCATATGAAACGTGATGCCCAAATTATTATTTATCTGTTTACATTTAATAAAAATATTTTAGTTTTTCGTTAAAAAAAGTTGTAATCGGATATTTTCCGTAAATGGAAGAACGGAATATAACAAAGAATATCTTCAACTTAAGAAAACAATAGATCATATCAGCTAATATTTGACGCTATATATATATATATATATATATATATATATATATATATATATATATATATATATATATATATATATATAATATATTTTACTAAAAACTTCTTCAGCCTGGCCTTCCTTGTATACCCTAGTGCTATAATATCGAAATACAAGTGGGTCTGCTTCTGGTGGTTTTATTGTCCCATTATGTAGACTAGGCTTTGGAAAAAAACGTTTGTTACGTTTTTTCGAATGCATCTCGTTGCTTCACATCGTTCAGATATCCAATGTATCGCAGACGCAAATCACATTTTCCCGGAATGTTCGCACTACCTCTCCTGACACCGTATATAATCACCTCATATTCTCCTTTTCCTGTCAATATACCTTTCTTAATCTCTACACGTAACATTAAATTTATATAAGTTTATCGTTAATTGTAACATACTCATATAGTGTTGAAATTCAGATAATTTAATTTCGTTAAAACTACGTTATAAAGTTTTAAACCGCTGTTGGAAGCGCAGAAAACGAAAACAAACAAAAAAATGTTTGCTTCTTATTTTCATGAAATTTATAATATGCATATTTTTATTAAATTTTTAAGCCACGCGACGTACTACGTAACACATTTCAAAACGTTTTGCAAGTTTTTATTCAAAGATATTGCAAGTTGCTAAATTAATTTCAATTTTATAAAATTTTTTACTTCATTCTTATTGATTTCACGAATATGTACACACACTACTTTCGAAACGTCCCGTAATTAGACTTCAAAATGCGATTTGTATTCCTTTTTTTAATAAACCACAACAGAAGAACCTTAATCAAATGTGAAAAATTGATTTTTCTTCAAAACAAACCAACCGAATTTAATAAGCAATAAAACACGTTATTGCAATTTATTTTATTTAATACACGTGTCCATATGTAAAATAATGCAAAAAATTTAAAATAAACAAACTTGGGCTAGATTAACTTTGAATACTTAACAACTACATGCTACATACATAGATATGAGTAAATATTCAACATCGTTAAAAAATTACTTCTTATTTTATCGTCCTCTTTTGACGAGTTTTTAAAATCCGAGTTTTTCTCTATATGTTCGTTATGCCGAAGAATCCTATTACCGTTCGACATATTGTAATGAAATTTTTCCAGATTTCTTGCGCATTTGTAATTCATTTCTTGTAAATCCCGCATATCCATACGCGCTCCTGTCAGTCGTATTTACTCTGGCTATATTATTTATTCATCCACAAAAAATCTGTTCTCAACTGCTTCGTAACTGCTGCTGTCCATTCTATCATATTTTCCAACTAGGTTCGATTCCGACCTGACAATAATAACTTTTTCAGTCATATGTCCGTCATTTTTCCTTGTCCTTTATAGTTCTGGTAATCGTGAGTTCGTAATTGCTCTATGATCAATTAGTCTGACTGTACCCCGTTCTTTTTTTCTATTTATTTTCAGCAGAATAAGCGTTTTTTCTAATGTCTTATTACGTGACCGATGAACTTTAGCCCTTGTCGTATTATAGTAGGTAGTATTCGTCGACTCCGGTTCTACGTGTAATACTTCTAGGATTGAGAGGTTAGTTCTATATTCAGTCTAGGGTATTCTTAGCATACGTCTGTAACAGGTCATTTCGAACGATGTAATTTTTTTGCGCGACGCTGCTGTCACGATCCAGGACTCTGGATCGTATCGAAATATTGAGTGTATTAATGTCGGTATCAATCTACTTTTTAGTTGGCACCTGATTTGACGATCCATATTTTCCTAAGTTTGGCACTTTTGGTCATGTTGATTCGTCGTTTAATTTCTGTTTCGCAGTTTCCGTTATTTCTTATATAAGCACCGAGATATAGAGTTTCAGGTAGTATTGCTCGTTCTTTTTCACTAGCGAATATATCATTAGCGTAGCGTATGTTATTTAATTTTCTACCGCAAATATTGAACCCTCCTTTCCAATTTTCAATTATCGGGTATACTACATATGTTGAATAGTATAAGGGATAGAATACATCCTTGTCTAACGCCTGAAAGCTTGCCGATATATCGTTTTCGATCTCAATGTACGCAGTATTATTTGAATATAAGTTTTTAATTCGCGCGATTAAATACTCTGGGACGCTCATCTCCTTAACGACTGTCCACAGCGTATTCTAGTGCACTTTGTCAAAGGCCTCAACATAGTTTAAGAAGTAGCCAACAGATCACATTTGCTTTACTTGCAATTTTTTTCTCGCAATCGTCGCTATCCTGTACGAAGCTACATCAATTCATAGTTTTCTACACGACTTCACAAAGGTAGAAATACCTCAAACGCACGAACCAGCATACAAATTACATCCTTGATGTTTTTGTTTCCCGAGTTTTCCTCTTGACACTTAAGTAATATTTCAGGAATTCAAATATTTTATTACTCTCTTGTTCATAATCTGTACAGAGCTGACAATATTTATAGACGAAAAAAATTTTACACTCTCCGCATCCAGTTTTTGTTTTTCAACTGAGGTTTTATTTCCGTAACGACTAAACCGCTCTTCAAACAAACCCGAGCTAACTTATGTTGATTTTTGACCTTTTAAAAATACTTTAGGAGACACCATATTGAAATTTTCAAATAATCAGCTGATTATCATCACACGGAAAGATTAATTTTATAAGGCATTATAGCAAACACAATAGCGAATCATGACTCAATACAATTTTTCCAATAACATCTAAAAATTCAGGCCGGTTTGACACATACTTAATGAAAAGTTAGTTTTTTATTTTTAGAAACTTTTTTAATTAATCTGTCGGCCGTATCAACATTTAATAACTGATATTATCAATACATTTTTTTTTTTTAATAAATGGGGATGCCTTTACGGCCTACCCAACGCGATAGTGTCGGGACTATTTACATTTCAAGGACTTCTCTAGAAATTTCGCTATATGGGGGAATAATTGTATATTATCCAGATGGCGAATAGACGAAACATTATACGGAGGTGTAATACATGGATAACGTATCAACGTGTCACAGCAGAGATTAAAAAAAAAAAAACACGATCGGCATTGCAGACTGCCTGTTCAGAATAGTGGGGATAAAAAGACTTTCTCTAAACTGTATACGGAAAAACAAATAACGTCCAAATCGTAATCAACTGATCAGTACAATTTCGCTGCGATTAATCTGCTTAAAGAAATAGAACCACGGGTGTTTGGTGAGAGACGGTTTGATAGTAATATGTAAAAAGTGATGGACTAATGCTCTCAGTGTACATCAGTTCAGAATGATCCTTATGCTGCGGCTGAATAGAGTGAATAATATCCTTGTGAGAGACTAAGGAGAGCTATACACTATTAGATGACGCGTCTTTAGCTAATGAGTCGACAAAATTAATTGTTTGGGATACCTTTATGACCCGGTACCCACAAAAAGGATACAAATATTGCCGCACGTTCTAAATTATTAAGCTTTAGTAAAACTAATCTAATTAATGTATCTGACATATTCCATTTATCGTCTATAACCGTCACCAATAATAGCGAAACCTAAAAAATCCATCCTCAATAAATCCTAAACGAAATACTCGTTCAAACTTCAATAATGAAGAATAGATTTTACACGATTTGCATATTTTGAATAAGTCTTTTCCGTACATAACTGAATGCATCCGTGAATATTTATAAACGGATAACTTAAGATTATTGAACGCGTATAGAAAAGTGCTTGTCTCTAAATGCGGGGAAAACCCAACTAGATCTCGTAATATACGCAAAGAACTGAAAACTACTTTTAATTAATTTAATAAGCGAATAGTAAGTCAACATTGTTGTTGTACACGTATAGATATAAAAACATTAAAACCTATTAATTAATATACGCGACTAGAGCAGCTTTCAGCTTATAATATAAAAACATTAAAACCTATTAATTAATATACGCGACTAGAGCAGCTTTCAGCTTTTATATATATATATATATATATATATATATATATATATATATTTATATTTATATATATATATATATATATATATATATATATATATTCGAAATATTTAAAACTAATCCTAGCACACAATTTCACACATACACACCTCGAATTAGGAAAAAAGTAAAAATGGTATTAAGAGGACTACCGGCTAATATAACGACCGATGAAATCAAATTAGCGCTTGCTCGACATATAAATCCTGAAAACATATATCAATTTCAGAAGAAGTCTGACGATGGTAAATCAACCATCCCCCTTCCATTATTTCTACTCACGTTCCCGGAGAACACCAATATCTCTGAAATCTTAAAAATCCAAGACTTATGCTACTGTCTTGTAAACTGGGAGAAATACAAATCAAAGAATATTCTTACACAATGTTTTAAGTGCCAATCTTTCGGCCACCTATCTATTAACTGTCATAAGGCACCAAAATGTTTAAAATGTAGTCAGTCTCATTTTACCAGTCAATGTACCTCAGACAATATCCGATGCGCTAATTGCAAAGGGCCACATACATCTCACTCAAAAGAGTGTCCTCGCTATCTTGAACTTTGTCAGAGCAGAGTAAGACCCAAACCTAGGGAATTAGTCCCCTCAAGAACTATAGGCGCAGCTACATATGCTCAGGTAGTAACCAATGGGCAACATATTAACAACAGTAACAGTACTAATAGTAATAATCATAATAAAAGTAGGAGTAATAATAGTAGTACTAATAATAATAATAATAATAATAGTAGTGGTAGTAGTAATAATAGTG
Source organism: Coronaproctus castanopsis (assembly GCA_032883995.1). Taxonomy (NCBI): domain Eukaryota; kingdom Metazoa; phylum Arthropoda; class Insecta; order Hemiptera; family Monophlebidae; genus Coronaproctus; species Coronaproctus castanopsis. The sequence goes on along the minus strand of CM065054.1, from coordinate 85,936,136 downwards.
ATAGTAGTAATAATAATAATCTAAATTCAGAAAACCTTTCGTTCACAGATTTACTAATCTTCCTAAGAACATTCAATATTAATAAAATATGATCATGTTTCAAAAGAGTTATAAATAAATTTAAAGAAATCGAAAATTGTGATGCTTTCACTAAGATTGCATCAATTTTAGAAATTATAATAAATGACTTCGCTTAACAGCTAGTAAGCATATAAAAGTAATAGCGTGGAACTCCAATTCCATTAGATACAAAATTCTTGAGCTTAGCAATCTGGTGCGTGAGAAGCGAATTGACATAATCTGCCTAAGCGAGACAAAGATTAACGCTAATTTTAGTTTAAATTGTCCAGGTTACCAAGTATATAGGCGTGACCGAAATGAGAAAGGAGGCGGTGTAGCACTACTTGTAAGCAGCAGACTACTTCATTACTCTCTACCTGCTCTTGCGCTAAAGAGCATTGAGGCTGTAGGTGTTGCTCTTGAGATTGAAAATGATACAATTTACTTCTATTCTGTTTACTCCCCACCAAATAGCGCTCATTTTGAACATGATATAGCAATGCTTATGCACTCGGCAAATAAAGTTATAGTTGCAGGCGATTTTAATGCCAGAAACACCGTTTGGAATTGTTACACTAATAACAAGTCGGGTAAAATCTTATTAGATTTATCATTTAACAAAAATTTCACTGTTCTCACTCCAAAAGAACCCACCTATATCCCACCTGCCAATCAAATGAGACCCAGTGTAATAGACCATGTATTATGCAAGCAATTTCCATATGTCACAAAACCTATATCTCTTACCTGTCTAAGTTCCAATCATAATCCAATTTATTTTGAAATTAATAAATCTTTCGAACAGGTGCCTGAAAAATATGTATATAGTTTTCGGCATGCGGACTGGAATAATTACAGAAATTATATACGCAACACACTAAAGATATCTACACGTCCTCACTCTCCCAGCGAGATTAATAATACTGTCTTATTTCTTAATAATGTTATCCTAAGATCCTCACAACTACACATCCCGCAGAAAGCACTTGACACTAACCTCATGACTATTCCTTATAGCATAAAAATGTTAATAAAAATTAAAAATCTATTTCGTAAGCAGCATCAAAAGTATAAAACAACTCGGCTAAAATCAATTCTAAACTTCTTAACACGTTTAGTAAAAACTAAGCTCCTAGAACATCGTAATGATGTGTGGAATAACAAATTAAAATCATTGTCTACCACAGATAAAAGCCTCTGGAACATTACAAAGAATTTCGCGCGCGTACATGTTAATATTCCGCCAATAACGCACAATAAAGATATTGCATATTCTGATAAAGATAAAGCTGAATTCTTAGCTCACCATTACTATCAAGTGCATAATCAAAACACAACCCTCTCCACCATATCTCATACAAAAAAAGTTGATCTTACCGTGCGTAAATATTGTAACGCTCCGCCAGCATCTGACTCATTAATTAGGCTCGCCACGCCGAAAGAAATAAATTATTTCATAAAAAGACTTAAATGCAAGTCATCCACAGGACAAGACTTAATACACACATTAATGCTCAAGAACCTGCCTAAAATAGCCATAGTATACTTGACAAATATAATTAATGCTATTATAATCACTGGTCATTACCCTAAAATATGGAAAACTTCAACTGTTATTCCCATTCCAAAAGTGGGGAAAGATAGTTCATTACCCAAAAATATAAGGCCTATTAGTTTAATCAGTAACATTAGTAAAATAGCTGAAAAAGTAATACTTCAAAGATTAAAACAATTCTCAGATGAACATAGTATTATAAACGAAACCCAGTTTGGATTCAGACCCCAACTCTCAACCGTCATGCAGCTAGCGCGCCTTACTGATCACATTCTTGATCAGTTTAACCTGAACAAACATACTGGACTATTGTTATTAGATGTAGAAAAGGCATTTGACACTACGTGGCACAATGGCATAATATACAAAATGATTCATTATGGCTTTCCCAAGCAACTTATAATGATCGTGAAATCGTATCTAACTGATAGGCAGTTTATTGTTAAGGTAAATGATATCTAATACTAAAACACTAACAGCTGGAGTTCCACAGGGTAGTATCGTGGGATTATATATTAATGATTTACCTCGGCTGAGGGATGTTGATACATCTCTTTACGCCGATGACACTGTTCTATTTACAGCTTCCTATCGAATCGATACCATAACAAACAGACTCACCAAAAGTTATTACAAAATATACAAATATTACACAAAGTGGAGAATTAAAATTAACACCGAAAAAACGGAAGCTATACTATTTACGAGACGCAGGCCGCAAATAACTCACCACATTGGAATAAGCAACAGGCAACTACCGTGGAAACCTCGTGTAACATATCTTGGTCTTACAATGGACAAGCGACTATCGTTCCATGAACACATTAAACACATCACGGACAAAGCGCACTCCCGATTATATAAAATTTTCCCCATTTTTCACAAACGCTCTAAAGTTAGTATTAAAAACAAACTAATAATATATAAAGCATACATACTGCCGATATTATTATACTCTTGCCCAATTTGGTCCGGTGTTAGTAATTCCACCTTAAATAAATTACAAATTGTTCAAAATAAATGTCTGCGTATTGTACTTAATGCCCCTTACTATACTAAGATAACTGACATGCATGCAGCTCTTCATCAGCGTACTATTCCTGAGCTAGTACAGGAACAAGCAGATAGGTTCTACAGCAAATGCCTGACTAGCCATTACCCTATCGTACAGCGAATTGGAAACTATACTCGCGACTCGCTGACCAGAAAATATAAAAAATATAAACACAAAAGAATTAAACATTCGCTTCTCTACCACCAGATTGTCGAACTACTTAAGTCGTTATTAATAAGTCACTATCCTCATGTAATCTATTGTATCAGTACTTCTTTCTTCCATTCTCTTATTTATTTGTTTAACCTTAATATAATTTGTATAATTTTACCCATATCCTTATTGTACTATTAAGATCAAACTATAATTAATTAATTTCTCTATTTTCGGCTACGCAGGGTTTTTAGTTGTATGTTTTTCACTGTATAATTATTGTATAATTATAAAATAAATTTTAAGATTTCTTTTGTACACTATTTCCTAAGACGCGTAGTAAGAGCGTTAACGCTGCTCGGTATGCGCATTTTTTATTTACTTATTATTTGCTGATGTATAAAAACATAAATATACTTTATTGAATTGAATTGAATATATATATATATATATATATATATATATATATATATATATATAATTATTTAATTATAATTTATCGGCGTCGAAGTTTTTATTCCTCGATTCGTCCTCGGTGATGATAGGGACGACGGTAAAGACGACTCAAGTAACTGTCGCTGGGGCGTCACATTCGGTTCTTGCGCGTAAACGGAGCCAATTACGCTGCATCCGGGCGAACACGATGAAGTTTTGGTTAGCGAAGGTCTCGAATGGCTGAACGAACTCGGACATTCCATAGTTTCGATTCGCGAATTCGTAATAATCGGCATTCGTCTGCGTAACCGAGTCTGGTCGTAGAGAGTTAGACGGTTACGCCAACCGAAAGGGACCGTATCGCGACCTAGATGATTATTAAACGGTGGACGCCACTCTAGGGTGTGATACAAATAAAAATCGCGTTTAAAAATTCAAATTACAATAGAAACTAAGCATATACAATACATATGTACACACTCTTAAGACGATTTACACGGACAGAGACGACGAAGCATTAAAATACACCGATACATTTAAAAATGAATTACCTAACTAAATATAAGTAGTTACGATGATAAATATTTTTATTTTCTATTTATTTTTTTTTAAACTAAAAATTAAAAGATTTTTTAAAACGATGTAGGTCCCTTTTTTCTTTTTCAAATCGCATAATTTCATCTAATAAGTGTCGATAATTGTTCGAGAATTAAATTATACGTCGTAAATATATCAGCTATAAGAACAAAATCTCAATACGAAGACCTATCTTCTTTGAGTACTGTCACCGTTAACGAAAATAGACTACAACTTTTGAATATTTCCTTCTGTCCTTATCTAAATGTATTAGTTCAACTTTTCCCGTTCATTGTTCTAAGTTTTTTATTCATGACATCCGTCCTCTACCTCTGGATCGCTGTCCTATCTTCCCTTCCAATATTGTTTGTAATATCTCGTATTTATGATTACGCATAATATGCCCTACGTATGCTGTTTTTCTCTTTTTTATAATTGCCAGCAGATCTTGGTTTTGACACATTCGTTTTAGAACATCTGTGTTCGATATTTCAATATGATATCGACATAGGCTATCTTTAGCATTCTTCTGAAAATTCACATTTCAAACGTTTTTTTGTTTTTTTTTAGCGTTCATACTTCCGCTCCATACAGTAGCACTGAGTATACGTAGCATTTCACAATTCTATACCGTTATATGAAGATTGAGGTTTTTATTACGAACTATAAGGAAGAATAATCAAGATAATGAGACGCGCATGACACAAGAGGTTTTTAAAGTTAAGTACCTTATGTCTTAACAGTTAACTCCTTAAATTGACCGTGATCCCAATACCATCAAAAAAAGTTTGTACATTTTTAGTGTGGTCAACTGTCCTCCATTTATTTTATTTTTATTTTAATATTTCATTAAAATATTTAACTATTTCAACACATAAAACTTAACTATTCTCTACTAATTAGTTATCACTACTAGTTTCATGGGCCTAATCGACCAATTCTTATCATCGACTAATTAATAATATCGTTTACGAAAAATCGATTAATTAATAGATTTTTTTTTAAAGTCACATTTGTTTCAAATAATATAACAGATATATTCAACGATTTCCTCGTATGCAATGCCGCGATGTAACGTACTAATTATAAATCGTTAATTAACGAATAATGTAAATTACTGATTATTTTAATGAAGAATTATTGAAAAAAAAACAACAAAACAAATAATAAAATCGAACGATTTTTTCAGAAAAGAATAGTCGTTTATTGGCTTATTAGTCGGTTCAAAGCAGTCAGTTGTTAAGTCGGTTTTGTTGAAACGATTTAGTCAGATTTATACTACGAAAACAATTTAGTCGCTTATTGTAAATAAGCTACTTATATTTAGTTACTTTTTGTCAATAGTTTTAGATAGTTACGCTATTCGATTATTGAAGTAGATTATTAACAACTAATTATAGTTGATTTATAAATTATGAATTATTCGATTGTTTAGTAATATTTATTGAGCGCGTAATACAATATATTTTTATATTTATCCATTATTTATACCGACTACTAATCATTTTCAGGCGTTTATTATAATTTAAGTAATTACAACTTTGGAATTTTAAATAAATATATAAATGAGCTTAGAAGACTCAATTACGTTACCTAACGTGTTACAACTATTAAATTCTCATCGATTTATTCAATAGTACGTTAAAACGTTGTAATAAAATGCTCGCACACAGAAACACACAGGCACACGTATATTATTTCATTACTTACATAAAATTTATCTAGAGGCCTATTTCGTATCACGCTGTTTTAAAACTTAAATACATACATACGTACATGTATATATATATATTATACTTACCTTGAATATGAACGTTAGGGTCAACATGAACAATATGATTTCTTCTCCAAATATATTTCACAACTAAAATCATATTATACATACATTATATATGGTTTCGGTTTTAATAAGTACATTATATTTATCATTAAACAGAAAAGTCTAGCGGATGCATCAAATTGCCCTTATAAATTTTAAAATTCCACCAGATTCGGTTCACGCGTCAGTTTTATAGATTAACGTCATTCACATTTAATGTTCTCATTTAAAAAAAAAAAAAAACAATGAAATTTTATATTAACAAATTTTAAGTTACGACTACACACGCGGTCACGATTCGTATAGAATTTATTCGTACAACCGATTCTCTTTATTATTACGATTATTATTTGATATATTGTGTTCCGTGTCATAAACAATATCGATCATTAAAAGGGGGAGAAATGAAGGAAAGAGCAGGGAATACGGAAGAAAATGTATATAGACAATTCCAACGAATGGCCTAAGTCGAGTCTTGCGTAAGAAAACTGTTTATACATTTATTTATCTATTTATTCTTTTTCCCTGGCAGTACATGAGGATACCCTGCGAATAGCTCACAGTCCACTCGAGTAATTGAAGCGCAGCGCGGCATCGATTCTTCCTTTTTAGTCGTCCGCTAGATGTGACTGAAAAATTTCGATAGTGAACATTCGGCGCCCGTGGATTTCGGTTGAATCGAAGTTTAGTTGAACGATGGAAAATTTTTATCGATTAAACATGTCCCGTGGCATAAATAACCGTCCATTTTAATAATTTAGACGGAGTAACGAGTGGAATCGATTTATACGCTTTAAAAAATAAAAAAGTAAATACGATTAATTAAAAACTATATTAAATAAATGAAATATTTAACGAAATAAAGAACGACAATGGTAAATTAATATTTTTCTTTTGGAATATAAAACGATCATTTTAAAATTTCCAAATTTAAACTTTAATACGATTCTAATCATTACGCGATAAATATTATGCAAACCGTCTAAGTATTGAAATAAGAAACGTCTATACGTCTATAAATATAATTCATAACATTATAAGATTGATTGTAATCTTCAGTTTAATAACCGGGAATACAAGAATTATTTTAAAAGCAAACACACACACACACAATAGCACAAACAGGCCGCTTGAAATTTATTACGCAATTAACGGCGTCATTTTTACACGACGAATTATATCCAAATTCTAGTTTTGTTTTTTCATTTCGGACTTATATTTTTGATGTGAACACTTTTATTTTAATCAAATATAATTCCTTTATAATTTACACACACACACACACACATATATATATATATATATATATATATATATATATATATATATATATATGTTAGGAAAGAATGAATAACTTAGGAAAGTTAACATAAATGCAAAAAAATAGAGAGGTCCAATAGTAGTCCGACCGTAATTTAATCACAGTACATTTTAAATAATCAATGAAAAAAGACCACAAAGATTTTTGGCAATTAATATCGAGCGGGCATGAAAATAATAAAATATAAAAACATATACAATTTATAAAACATATAAAAAACAAACGAACAAGAAATAAAATAAAATGTAAGGATTAATTTAGATTGTATAATATTACAAAAAAGAGCGAAGTGAAAAAACAGATTTGATTATAAAATAATCTGATAATGATCGTGGTAAAACAGCATAATCAACAAATGAACGATATAAAATTTATATATAAACAATTACGTTAAATAGCCAGAAAAAATAAAAACTTCCTGTCTAGTATAAAGGTTAATTAAATTTATAATATAATTCCCATAACTAATTTACCGTCGAATTTAATAAATTATTATTATTTTTCGGGATGGTCCAGCTATAACACTGTTTGACCAGTTTAATTCTAGGTTGTTAATTTTTATATAATAATGCAAGTATGTCTATTTATAATATTAAATACAGATCTTGTTATCTTTAATAAACTTATATAACATTTTTGCTGCAAGCGAACACGGTCTGCTAATATTTGACAAATTGCAAATGCATCGTTCCATACTGCGCAATGCACACCGAAAAAAAACAAAAAAACATTTCACGACCTTGTGCACAACTTGAACAGGTCCAAATCAAATAAAGATCCTTCTTCTTGTCCGCAGAATTGACAGAGGTTCGAATCGATAATTTTAATTCTGGCTAGATGATCTGTAGTTGTGACCCATTCTCATTCTTAACATGATTTTAATGTAGCTGCTTCCTAAGTTATTACCCATTTGAAACCAAAGTAGTTTCGGAATATTCGGCTGTGTATATTGTAGGAATTATTTCCTTTGGTTGTAGATATCAAATTATCTTATTTCACGCATCATACAGCTTAATACAAGTAATGCATTCCGTCCATTCAATCTTTCTTTTATTATTGTCATATTTTCAAGTACTTTTTATACATATATATATATTTTTTTTAATATATATATATACACACACTTTTCTAAAAATATGTTAAATTAGCCAGTTTAAAGAGTCTTATCAATGACCAAAAATAATTTTAATCAATAGTGATAAAGAAAAAACGTAATAAAACAGATAACAATCAATAATAAATATAAACCTACTGTAGCTGATAAAATATGAAAAAAATCGTATAATATAAAAATACAGAAAAAGATAAAAATGATTATTTATATTCGATAAATTATGTAGGAAGTCATACCGCTAGTTTAAGCTTAATCAATGTACTACTCCTTTTTATTTATTTATTTATTTATTTATTGAAAAGTGTAGAATGCAGTGATTTTTAAAAAACAACAAAAAAAAAGGAGGCTTTTTTTAATAAAAACAAATCACAAAGTTTTTCGACTTCGAATTATTACAAAGTAAACATACAAATTAATTATTAAAATACATACATTAACGACGTAAAAAATACTGATTTAGATATATAATTTACAAAAATAACAAAATGAAAAATCCAGTATAAAAATGCAGAACAAGGTAAAAAAAAAAAAAGAATTATTTAGGTTAAATAAATTATGTAGGATATAAAATAATAAAAATATCTAACAAATATAACATGAATTTATAAATGAGGAATAACATTAAAATTACTTAGTAACAACAAAATAGAAGATAGAAATATATTTAAAAATTCAGAAGTATATAAATTAATTTGCAAACAATGCGAAAAAGAATGTGTACATAGGAGGAGACAATCCGCAATAAGATTTAAAGAATTCATATGCAAACAACGATGAAAAATCATTATTTGGAAAACATTGTATAGAATTAAAATACGAAATCAATAATATCAATCAAAATTATAATATACTGAAAAACATTTTTTTTTTTTTTTTAAAAAAAACTATCAGAAAAAATGGAATTAATAAAAGAGATAAAAATAATTTATTAAATTATATGATAAAATGTTGACGAAGAATTAGTTTTAAGAAGTATATTACAAACTTAATAATTTTTATTTTTATTTTTCTGATCATTTAGTGTATGTATAAATTTTATATATTTCCGATTTGTGGATAAAGTTGTTTAACACGATCACTATCAGATTATTTTATAATCAAATCTGTTTTTTCACTTCGATCTTTTTGGTAATATTTTCTTACATATAATTTTATTTTTCGCTTTTTTCTTCCTTTTATATTTTTTATAAATTGTACAAATATTTTTATAATTTATTTCTTTACGCCCGCTCGAATAGCTGAAAAGTTTTGTGATCTTTTTAAATATAAAAATTCAGTGATATCGTTGTCTTTTTCTTCTTCTGCATTTTACAACTAGCCCGTTCAGATTATCTAGTAAATGTTGTTTTGGAAATCTGTCACGAAAGGGGCAGCACCGATCAGTTACCAGTCCGCCTAATCTACTGTTGTATCAACTCGAGTCGGTTTTGTTCTTAACCGCCGAATACCTATATCCGTTGTGACCAATGTTGCGGCTATTTCGTTGGTATTGTGTGGCAGTTTAACTGCATTAGCAGTGGTCTGTGCCTTGATTACTTCTGCCGCTGTTTTGAATTCTTCGGTTGTGAGGTAACGTCGACTTTGTTAACTGTAGGTGCTCATTTCGGAGTCGTTGTATAATAGCGACGTTGGTATGTTTGGCGCAAGTTTAACTAGTTTTTCGCCGTTCATTTATTTTTATAAAAATCACTACATTCCACGCTGTTCAAAACATTTTTCATACGTTATAGTCTCGATCGTTCACAATTACAAAATTACATTAATCGACGTCATTTATTCTTCCTTCGGGATAATAAATAATTTAAATAAAAAATAAAATATCCGAAAAAATAACAGCTACTTACAATAATATACTCCTACAATTACTAAAATTCCGATTAATAAAGAAAGAAATTCGACCGGATCTGTGAATATGAATAGGATCGATTCGAAACTGAAATATGTGTCATCCATGATCATCAGTTTGCAATATCGTTTACTCCGATGCGAGTTTAATCTTATAGTAGCCTGAAAACCAATTTTTTTCGAAACGTATTTTAAACATCTTCATATAAAATTATATACAAATACACACATATATAACATATATAATGTACAGCTACACACATACACGTATTCGAATTGATAATTTTTATTATTAAACTAATGACAATTTCGGTGGTAGTCTTATTTGCAAAGTTTTATTCTTAATTACCGCATCGATTATGTCGAATATTAATAGTTAATAGAAATAACATTGAGACTGCTCCGATTCGGCCACACATTAATAACACACGGACTTAAGGCGTCAAACTCCTGACATGGGAAAATTAATGTCAATCATCTTCTGCTAAAGTCCACTACTTTTATCTCTCAACATCTCCATTGCGATTTAATCGCTACACTATAATATCTTTTTTAGGTGTTATCAACGATGATTATATATATATATATATATATATATATATATATATATATATATATATATATATATATATAACGACGATCGTCAGAAATGAATGAAATGAAAGCAGAAATGAATGAAATGAAAGTAGAAATAAATGAATTAAGAAAAGAAATGTTAAATTTTAGAGGAAAAATGGAAACAGAAATAACTGAACTAAAAACGGAAACGGCGGAATTGACATTAGAAGTTAAAATTACTAAAGCAAGTGTGTCGAAAATTCAAAATGATCATAAAAAAGACATGGTGACCTTAAAGGATAACATCAAGGATATAAGTAAAAAAAATAGACAAAACATAGAAAATATTAATGAACAGGTAAGAAAAAATAAAGACGGCATAAAAAGTATAATTACCTATATGGACTCCAAAACTGAAAAAGGAATAAAAGAACCGATCAATAAACAGACAAGGGATATAGAAGAAAAAGTGACGCACATAGAAGTAGAAAAGTACAATACTGAAAAGACTCAGAAGGAATTTAAAAAATATCTAAACGATGAAAAGGAATACCCATTTTCGTTTGGAAAAGATATATCGGTTTTAAAAAAGAATTTATTCAAAATCAGAAATCAAAATATTAATATTACTCGAAAATTAGAAATTGCGACAAAGATGATTACAGACTTAAGTGAAAGATTTAAAGGTTTTAAAATTTTTGATAGAGGAAAAATAAGAAAAAACAATTCGATGATGTTTTAAATAGAATAAATGCGAAAGCAGCAGAAAATTGAGTATGAAAAGCTACAACATAATATTACGATTCAAAAATTTTGTGAAAGTAATATTAGTAAACGTTTTATTATAGTTTAAAATTATTGTAGTTTTATAAATAAATTTAAATTTTATTTAAACCAAAGAAATTTAAAAAGATTTGAATAAATAATAATAAATAAACGTAATATGTATATACTAATTATTAATGCAAAGTCTATAGATATTTGTTTAGTAGAGCTAGCATACCGGAATCATTGATGCTTCTAAGTCATTCAATTAGATTGAAAAATGAAGACGTATACATTTCAGGTTCAAAAGAAGAAGGATAAAAACCAGAATCAAGAAAAGCTCTAAGTGTTGATTGTATCTACTTTTTATATATATTTTATTTTTCGTGTGTATGTTATGTTTGAAAATGACGGATAGAATATGTGAGTGAAAGTTAGAATGTGTATACGTGTCAATTATATAAAAGAATGCATAAACATACATATAAATACTAAATGAAATTAATCTATCTGTTAACTAATATACTATCCTGATGTCGCATTCGTAAAATTAAGATATGATGAAGCTTGCGGAAAGGCTGAAATATTTATAAATGAAAAACGTTCCGTAACAGTTATAGAATCAATAAAGCGTGACACATGGAAGGGCAATCCAGCCAGATAATGCGATCGTGAAAAGGGATCTGCTATAAAAAAAGAACTTGAGAAGATCAGCTCCGTGAAAAATTCTTTCGTTTCCGAAAATACCGATTTGCTGTTTATAAATATTAATCGCAGAAAATGAAATAATTCGAACCGCTAACCAAATCGTTACGAACCGTCTCTGAACGTTATCGAGTTCGAAAATGGTAAATGAACATGTAAAAAAAAAAAAAAAAAAAAAGTGGATCACGTTTGATACAAAACGTGGTTCAACTATCAATAACATACGCTCATCTGGTTAGATATCGCCGAAAGCAGCTACTACATCAAATGTTTGAAAGCACATACGTCATTGAACTTTGAAATAAAAAGCGTTCGTAAAATATTCCCATTCATGAAATATCAACGACAACGCAGATTGAAGATCGCTATTTCCACGCAGTAAAAAGAACGAAAAGAAAACCAGGAGATGACCAAATCAGCGCGGGAAAATTCAGCCAAGCCAATCCATGCGTTACCAAATATATATAATCTTTAAATGTTTTGTAAATATCACTTATTTTGTTTAAGACCGATTTTATGTTTACATTAATTTATATTTATCAAAATTTTATATATATTTTTTTTTTTCAAAATTTATGTATATATCATGTAAATTTCTCACGTTTCATGTGAATCGATTTTTTTTTTAATATCATAATTATCTTAAGATTATGTAAGTTATAAAATTAGTTTTCCATATTCATGTTAAGAAATAGTTGTGATGCAAATTAGGTTTGTAAATTTACACATATTTTGGTTAAAGCACAGAGTAATATGAAAGGTATCGAGCGCGCGAAGATATAGAGAATAAGTAAACTTCAAATAAATTTGCAGTTTACTTATTAGTTAGCGGCGGGGTTATACGACGATCGTCGTATGTTCACGTTATAATAAATCTAAATTTATTATATCGAAGGTGGAAAACTAATATTTAATTTAATTAATATAATAAAACAAAACATATATATATATATATATATATATATTTATTTAATTAAAGTAAAATATATTAAAATTATTATAATATAACCAAACCAGATTTGTAGTAGATAAACTATTGTTATACAATAGTTAAAATTAATTTTAGTTACGTCAATGGAAAAAAAAACAGTAAATTAGTTTGACCAAATAATTTTAATTAATACAGCCAGTAAAAATAAATTACAGCCAGTAAATAATGAAAAAAAATCTAGTAATTTTTGTTTAACAAGGCTTAAGAAAAATGTATAAAAAGGGATGGTTGTTCATTTTCGAGAGTTCTAGTTTTTCCGTCAAATAGTTCAGTTGTCAGTTTCTCGATCAAGACAATTACGATTTAATGAAGAAGGATGGCAAGTAATTACAAATTCGGTTTAGGTTAGTTTTTATTTATTTTTTAATTAAATTATTATTTTTTTATTTATTTTATTAATAGATATATATAATAGTTTTTTTTAATATAAAATAAACTATTTCTTTATAAATACTGTATTTATTTAATAATAATAATAATAATAATAATAGTATATACAAGGTTTCTTGTAATATATATATATATATATATGGTATTTATTTGTTCTATCGAATCATCTATATTCAATTTATTGTATATATTTTATTCCCTTTTTTTTTTTGTTATATACACGACACGATTCGTAGAACAGAATATATATGAAAGCTTTCGATTCGGCGGAAATATGGAAAGTGTGAAAAAAACTAATGCAAGATGATACCGTATTATCCCTGAACTCTTTATCGGCGCATTTAGAAAGTATTTCTAAAAAAAAAAAAAAAAAAAAAAAATTAAACCGAAACATAACGACCATTCGAATAAAAAAAATTAAATCGCTCACGCCGCGCTGATGATACGGTTAGACGTTAGTGCAAGGAGAAATACGAATTAACAGAACTCGACGCATAGTCCGAAAACATCGTCGGAGATAAATCAGGGGAAAACCCGCGAAGATAATGACAAATAAAAGGAGAAAATCAACAAACGGCGAAAAAATTGTAACCGTATATACAAATAGACGTATTTGCGGGAAAAAAAATACGGCAGAGAAAATACGTTTGTATAAACTGAAATCTGTTGCTCGGATAGCGTTCGGTAAATTAAAGAAATCATCTTAAAGGGTAAAGTATATGATCAATTTATATAAAATGAGAAATTAGACGAATTAGAAAAAAAAATAAAAATAAATAAATATAAGACTACAAGATTGTAAGAGTATTACACGGATTAGGCAAACAGACAAAATTAATGCACCTAGATAAATTAAAATGAGAGTTGAGTATAAATTGCCAGACGAGATGATAATAGATGAACCGAATGTCGTTATTGTCATAGACAAGTGAGACGCGTCGTATCAGATGGAGAAACGACATCGTGAAACTAGCTGGGAATCGATCGAATCCGCGTCGCATATAATAATATTAGAAATGTTTCCAGGGAACATCTCGACACAGCAGCGGGTTGATCTAGGGATAACGTGATTATATATACACACACACATACGTATTAAATATAATTAATCGAGTATTCGGAATGTCAATGTTTACTACCGTAAACTGCGCTACCTACATTTACATTATCGTTCGTAAGCGGTGATACGAATGTGACAAAAAATGACATATCAAGACCTCCAGTTACGCCTTCCACAGTACTAATGGTATATACTAAAGATTCGCTTGAAATTGTTTTTTCAATGCTTATTATCTTCTGCGTATTCGTCACCTATTTATTATATATCAAATTAGAACAAATAAATTAAAAAAAAAATATATATATATATATATATGGTAGTACGATTGAATTATCGAATCGAAAATTTAATCGAAGGATTTTTTTTTAAATCTAGCCAATAGGCTATCAATAGATGATATAGCAAAAGATCATGACGTGAAGGCTACAACATAGTCCAATAACTCTAGTCCATATATTAGTATCTTACGTTTAATAATTTACATAATTTTCATTCCTATACCGACTCTAATGGCTTAATTCTTTCTCAGTCTGTGAATCTGCATCTGTAGCGAGTTATCCAATAAGCTAATTGCAAACCAGTTAGCACGACTATGTAACCGTTCCTCATGTTTGACTGTCATATTTTTAATTACGTCGGCTATGTACTCCATGCCAAGCATGTATAGTTTTGTTCCTTACATACTAACGATTAACCTAAGAGTAATTTTTTTAAATATATTTTTGTATTTTCATTATATTCCTTTTTTTTTTTTACTACAGCCCCATAATTCGCATTCACACCTCTATACTGAAGCGAGTATTATAGTAGTAGTTTGTTCTTATAAGTTTGGATTGCACTCCTATTAACCGATAGCTTTTTAGTTTCGATTCTGAGTTCAGACTTTTTTGTATCGATATGCTTACACCGAGTTAACTTTTGATCTAAGTACAAGCTCAGGTATTGAAGATCACTTTTAAAACGGTATTATCTATTTCGATGTTTAATGGCTCTATATGATGATTCGAGAATCTATATGTATTGATTTATTTTCAACTATTTTAATTCGCCATTTCTTACTTCGTGGCATTTTATCTACCGCTCTTTGCAAGTGATGATTTGCTTTTGTTTGACTTGCGTCTAAACTCAAGAGTGCGGTATCATCAGCGAAAGTCGCTATTAAGGTACATCATATGTAAGATGCAATAATAGCCGCAAGACACTTTCCCGTGAAACGCCTGTTTTTTTTTCTCATATATGTGGGATAATTCATCACAATATTTGATTTGATATAGTAGCTTTCATCTAAACATGACGAAAACAAATCATAATAATGGTTTGTAAATCATCATCATAGTTGCTTCCCCTTTACAGGAGATTGCGTACATTCTTTCTCATATGCTGCGATTTCTGACGTCTTTAATGATCTCCGTCAGGATTCTGCTTGGTGAGTCATCCGGTGGATTTGCCGTCATCAACTACATCCGCTTTCTTCCTCTTGCTGACTTTCCATGTGTTTTTCCTTGTACTGCCAGCAGAAAGACTCCACCTTCACGGATTTTATGTGCTATGCATTTTCTTTTTCTGTTCTTAACATCATCTACCATGTTTTTCCGTTTTTCTCCTATTTTTTATAAAACTGCCACATTGATTATGTAATCTTTCCATGAAATCCGGAGCAGTCTTCTTCGGTAACACCACATCTCAAAAGCAACAAGTTTCTCTTCGCACTTATAGTCCACGTTTCACAATCATATTTCAAAACGGACCATACATAACATTTCATTATCCGCTTTCGTAGGGTGAGGTTCATCGTTCGATTTCTAAGAACTTTGCTTAGGTTATTGAAGGCCTTTTTCGCCATACCAATTCGTATCTTTATTTCCTTGTGGTCTCGGCCATCGTTATTTATCAGCGTGCCATGATATCTGAATTCATTCACATTTTCATTTCATGTGTTCCAGTTTTGATTATAACCTTCTTGTCGCCATTCTTTGTAAATTTCATCAATTTTGTTTTACCTACATCGATTTTTATTCCGTATCTCAAGCCAGCGCTATTTATTCGGTCGATCATCTTCTGCGTTCGCGTTTCTGTTTCAGCAATTATTACCTTATCGTCTGCGTAACTAATTTCATTTATTCGTTCCCCATTGATCTTTAATCCCATTTTTCCAATTCGCGCTTCTTTAATCATTTCGTCTGCATATATGTTGAATAGCCTTGCCGAGAGAAGACAGCCTTGCCTGACTCCTTTCTGTGTATCGCATTTATTCTTTGAGTACTCCGTTCCGATCTTTATATTAGCGCTTTGACTCCAGTACAGATTATTGATAATTTTTAGGTCCTTATCATCGATATTGTATTTCTTTAGGATTCCAATCAATTTCTCGTGATTGACACGATCAAATGCTTTTTCATAATCAATGAAGCACACAATGAGTTCCCTATTAGCATTTAATGTCCTTTGAATGATTACTTTCAGAAGGGCTATTGCATCTCTCGTTCCTTTTTTTGTTATGAATCCGTACTGGGTTTCACTTAGATTTTCATCTAACTTCCTTCCAATTCTGACATTAATGATTGACAGTAACAATTTAGGCACATGACTCATTAGCGCGATGGTTCTATATTTTGAGCATTTTATTTTTCTTTGGTAATGGCACGAGGTTTATCACTGTGAAGTCCTCGGGCAGCTCGCTTCCATGTTTGCTACATCGTTTCAATGCTTTGGTCCTGTTTTTCCAACTCATTTTGAAATGTTTCCTGTACTTTTTTTAATTTTATTTTTGTAATATCGAGTTGTTGGTACCGTTCTTTTGTTTTCTTCTGGTTGTTTAAAACTATTTTCCATTTTGCCACAAGCAGCTTGTGGTCGGTATTGCAGTCAGCACCAGGATATGTATGGCAATTCTTGACTACGTTTTTATATATTTTATTTATAAGTATATAATCTAACTGATTTCTAAACCGATCTCCAGGGCTAACCCACGTGTATAATTTTCTTTGATGTTGTTCGAACCAAGTATTACATATAATGAGATCATGTCTTTCCGCAAATTCCACGAGCATTTGGCCCCTTTCATTTTGCTTTCCAAAAGCATGCTTCCCAGCTATATGGCTACCATGATCCCACCCTACTTTCGCATTAAAATCACCCATTACAAATACAACATCATTATTTTTCGTGCATCTTTTAACTTCTTCCAGATCCTTGTAGAACCGATCAATTTCCTCCACGCTGTTTTCTGTTTTTGGTGGATACGTTTGTATTATCATAATTGGTTTACGTTTGTTTTCCATTCGAACAAAAATGACCCTATCTGATTTTGGGATTATCGTGCTGATTTTTTGACTAAGTCGAGTATGAATTATTATACCCACTCCGTGTTCGTGTCTATCTTCTCCGGCATATATAACTTCATAGTCTTTATCTGTACGGAATCTTCCGTTTCCAGTCCATCGAGTCTCACTTACCCCTAATATGTCAACATGTAATATCTTAATTTCCATGACTATATTGGATAGTTTTCCTACCTGATATAGCGACCTTACGTTCCAGGTTGTGATGTTAATATTGTTCCGCCTGGTTTTAACTCTCCAGATTCTTCGCACCCTGTTCGACTGTCTCGGCGGATGAGATGCAGTCGAACGGAGATTTAGGGCATTTGTAATAATATTGACGTTCATGGATGTAATTCTAGGGACAATTAATGGCGATGGTATCCCGTTGCCTTTCGCCATGATTTTCTGTCAGGGTTTACTTCCTTAGCCTTTGGATAAAAACCCTAATCGCAAGACAGCGGTTTGTTATTGAGGAAATAACGGTGTAAGGTTTTTACGGCGACCTAAACCCGCCGAGGGAGAGACAGTCATAAGATTTATGCAGACTTTTAATGGCCAGTTCCTCAAGATGACCATCTGCATCCTCGTGTCTCTTTTAATAATCTTGCTGTATTTTCGGATATCAGTCAGGCTTTTGATAAAGTACGGCATGATGGCTTGTTGAAGGAAAATTAAACATCGATCGATAGATCACTCGAATCGAATTCATGGAAAGCGTTATATCGAAAGAATGAAGTAAACAAGAAAAAATTGACACTAGCTACTCGAAAGTAATTAAAGATTAATCGTAATTTCTTTAAATGTCATTACTATTTTTTACCAATTCTAGTCGGTTAACGTTTTTATTATTAAACTCTTCTTACGGTCCTTCCCATCTAGATTGAGTAGCTGTGCCATAAAGGGGAGTTTTCAGCTTAAACTATTAAAAAACACGGTAACTTTAACGCATTCAAACGCGTATTTTGCGTTCGAAATTTACACACACGCACGCATATATATATATATATATATATATATATATACACTAAATAACACGAATATACTATTTACTTCGACCAGTTCTAGTACGCGAGGGTGTCCTTTAACGTAAAATATCGCTTTGTCATTATCACAATCCATAGTAAAAACACGAGGATGGACATACATTTTAGGAATAAATTCCACCGATCTAATTTCCGAATGTTTATTTTCATCCCACAACACTCTAAATAGAATGTTGGAACGAATACTGGTAGCTACGATGAAGTTGTGTTCCTCGATCGTTTCCAAAATACAATTATATAAACCTAATATAAAAAGTATACACAGACGTATTTAATTATTCGCAGTGAAAAAATTAATTTACATTCATAACCAATATATAGGTCAACTTATCTAAAAATAAATAAAAATAAAAAATATATATTAGTATGTATATATATATATATATATATATATATATATATACAAATAGTTCCAATGCAAACGAAATATAACATCAAAACTTACTACGAATCTTTTCATAATAACGGTATAAATATATATAAAGGCATACATCAAGGATGACCTGTGTTATAACGTAAACCCCCGAATTGTAAAAGGTCAAAAACGTTAAGAGTCCCATCAATTTACTTGCTAATCGCATTATGCGGTTTTATTACTTTCCCAAAAAGTTAGTATACTCTTTTACCGATTAATTCGACAACTAAAAGCTGAATTGATTGAAAACTTTTCGTCCACGGTGTGATTCGAAGTCACGTTGTACGAGCAGAACTTAAGGCATAACCGCTTTGCCACGCGATCTTCTTTCTATATATTTGAATACTTTATAAACACACACGCACGCACACACATATATATATATATATATATATATATATATATGTATATAGAATGTGGAGGATTGTTTTATTTCCTTAAAAACAAAAAAAAACATTAAACCAAATTATAGTAGCCTGCAAATTTCATCTCATAGCTACCAGTAGTGATTATATATATATATATATATATATATATATATATACACTTAATTTTAAATAATTCTACAATAAAATTCGGAAATTGATTCGATAGATAATTTCATTCAATTTAAATGTACAGTCAATCCAAGGCAATTGCCGCAAGTGGTTGCATTTGTTACACATATATAATGTTTAACATATTTGATTTCATTCCTTTTGCGCAGTTGCAACATTTATTATCTCCGATCATATTTAATTTATTTAAGTAATATTCTATAGAACCACGGACAGAAAGTATCGCTAGTCATGTAGTAATTTACTGTATAATCTTTTTATTTTAAAATGATTTGTTACGTTAGAAAATAAATTATTAGTTTAACTTTGTTAGTGTAATATATCTTACATTAAATTTATTTAAAATTTGTATATCAAACTGTTTGAGAGCTACGTCACTTACTTTTTTTTTGCATCTAAGATTAACGTTTTCGTCTACTGTGTCCGTTAAATGATAGCTGTAAATACGCATGAATACATTTTTCCCTCGTATTTATTAATCGAAATTTTTTAATAAGAACTCGTCAATTTTTAAAAAATAAAAATAAACGAATTACATTTCAGAATTGATCGGCGGGCTTGGTTAAATCGATGTATCTTGTGCCTTCCGTAGACATGATAAAAAATGAAAAAAAAAAATAAAAATAAAAAGCGCGCAAATTTTTTTAAATATTCAAATTTTACTTATTCATAAGTTATGTTTACAAACATGAAATTAGTCGAACGATAGGGTTATTATAGTCATTGTTTTATTTTAAAAAATCCCGTTTCTTGTTGGCTCGGTTTGGTTAGGTTAGGTTAGGTTAGGTTAGGTTAGGTTAGATATTCAATTAGGTTAGTTGAAAGTACGATTAATGAAAAACGAAATTAATCAGTAGTTACACATCAGGTGGATACCATTTCCTAATTTTACCGCTGCTTTACCTTTCCTTCCATATTAACTTTTAATTATTATTATTTACCGGCTTCTTTTTCCATTTTTTACGTAATTTCGTTATTTTCTCATCATTCTAATCGTATACATACTTCGTAATTTTCTTTCTATATAATCTTCAAAAATAGTTTTCGCAAATTTTAAAATTCATAACTCGTTAAAATAGCCATTTTCGACGGTTTTGAAAAAATTGCGAAAATTAAATGATATATACAAGTATTCTACGAATTTATCGAATAATTTTGGAGAAAAAAACAAAAAACAACTCACCCGTGTTAAAGTCAAATTGACGTTTGACTCGGAAAATATCTTCGACATCCATGCCGGCAATTTCGTCGCGCGTTTCAAATTTAAATTCGCAATGAAACGGAAAACTGGTTACGTTAGACGGTTTTCCGCCGCAGTCATCAGATTTAAATAAACTGTTCGTTTTTTTGCCGATATGTTCACCTTTCCCGTGCAGCATCAATTCGAAAATTGTCGGCGAATCGTTATTAACGATAAAATCTCGCGTCAATGGTGCGATTAATATCTGTAAAATCGAAATTTCATTCGCAATAAAGAATAACCTAGTTATATATAAAATAAAATAATAATTACAGACAAAAAAAAAATCGACCGTTCTGTCGAAAACAATGTGTTAATTAAATAAAACATTACATAAAAATACGTAAAAAAAAATCAACTAGAAAACTTTTTAATTTATATTTTAATGGTAGCGCACAAGCTGAAATAAAATTAAATAGTGAAATTAATAAATTGTAAAATAAAATGGCTTACAGATAATACATTTGCTAATGTCCAGAAGTTGAAAAAAATTAAAACTGATACAAGTCCGTTCTGGCGGGCAATCGAAATGTCTTATAATTATTCGTGAAACATCACTTATAAACGCGATTATATCCTTACTGTTACTACTACATAGTATTTCATACGTTACCTTCTCGTTAATCTCTTCATTTTTTTTTTCACTCGAACAAACGAGCGTGTGCGGAAATGGTATACATATGAATAGTCGAAAGAAGAACAGAATGTTGCAACATGCACGTCTACAATAGTAGTCGCAGTGATGGACGCAAAATTTCGAAGTAAGAAGACAATGTATGTTTATTTAATATTTTATCGTATCGAGCGTTGTAATTAAATTTATTCGATCTATATTTTCGTTATACTAAATGTTAATTTCATCAAAATTATTATTATTACTATGTTTTGTTAATACTCATCAAAACCCAGATATTTCCGCCACTCTCCCATTCGTCTACATGAATAAAAAAAAAAGTTTACCAACAGTTGAAAAACGAGAAAAAAAAATAAAACATTTATAAATAATACTAAATTGCAATTTACCTCTTCCAACGGTAGTATAGTGATAGATGTGCTAGCGACGGTTACATTTCCCTGTCTGTAATATACGTTCACTTTAGTCCGTGGTTCACGAAATAATATCACTGCTTTTGTCGAATCTATCGATAAAGCGCTAGTGTCATCTGACGACCACACACCATGCGGTACGTTTAACCAAAATGGTACGGAAAAACATACGACATCACCGACGGTAAACGATGTCTAAGTTAAAAGTTTAAAAGTTAATTTATAAGCGCATAAATACACGAATAAAAAAATAAACAATTATACACATTATATATATATATATATATATATATATATATATATATATACACACATAAATATATAAACAATCTTCTTCTACTTCGTGTCCATGACGCAATTTAAATATTTTTCCCTTTCAATAATCGATACACGATCTTTTCATGAATTTTATCAGTTCATAGATCGAACTCCGCTAGGTCAGTTTTTATTCTTGGCCATTGAATTAGATGGTTTTGATCTTGTTCTTGGCCACACTCGCAGATATTTGTAATGCAAGTTTCTCTTAGTATTATTGCATTCAGTTCGCAGTCTGTTCAGTGTTTTCCATTGGCATCAGTTTAATTTTTGTCCTATTTTTATATCTTCCGATGGTTCTATACCAGTTATAATCGATTCCTTCCATTTCGACAGTCGAACCTTCTCCAGCTTACCGCTAATAGTTGTTATGCTGTTCATCACTCCGCCATTTTAGTCTTCGAGACGGACGTTCACAGGTATACAATAGGTGACGCGGATCGTTTGTTTGCTTTTAATTTTTCTATTTCCATAGCAACTTCTCTTCTTATACGTCGTGAGACGATGCCACAAGCTAGATATAGTTTTTCTGTCTTTGTTGGTTTGAGGCACCCAGTTATTATTCTACATGTATCGTTTAATCCTATATCCACCTTTTCGGCATGAACTGACCGTCCCCAGCTTGCACATGCATATTCTCTCCTGCTGAGAAACACAGTGCTAGTACCGATGATCGAAGTACATCTGGTTTCGCAACCCTACTTTGAAGCCATTGTGTAGAATATTATTACGCGTTATAATTTTCATTTTCAATTTATGATATTGTTTGTTATATGTCAAACTGCGGTTTAAAGATACTCCAAGATATTTAGGATGCAAGTTATGTTCAAGGTTTATGGTTACGCCACGTTATATTTAGTTTGCACATAGCCTTCGCATTTTTTGGATGGAATGCACAGGTCTGTGGTTTTTTTTTCTGGATTTGGATTTAAGCCGCTATCATCATAATAACTATCTAGCTTTTGCAGCATATTCTGGAGTTTATCTTGCACCTCTTTGTGTGTGACAGTACACCGGAATAGGTTGAATTACTTGCATTCTATCGACAGATGATTAACGGATAAGGGAACGGAGCATACATTACAGATAGGGGGATATTAATTATTTAGTAAACGAGATTGAGAAATTTTCGCATAGCGAATAATGGCATAATATAACTTCTTCTTGTCGGCAATATCTTGAAGTAATCCAAGCTCCAGCGTTTGGCCGTATTGAACGTATTCTCGATAATTTCTTTTTTAGCGGGGATGTTATTAATTTTTAACCGGTACGCTTGGAATCGGAAGGTATTGGTCATCTCTTTGCTGCAACATTCACTAGTTCGTTTCCTCTGATGCATCTGTGTCCGAGTATCGGCGCGAAGGTGATATTGACGACTGATATTATACCTTTCGCGATCGAATTTTGTGATTTTTTGTGGATTTATGAGATACAGTGAATCCGTGTAAATGAGAGTCTTTATTTAACTCGACAATGAAAGATCACAACAGCAAGTTTTATAGCATACAGTTCTGCAGATAGAACTGAGAAGCTGTTTGATAGTTCAGATTCGTTTAAGAGTACTGGCACGTTTGGACCATATATGATTCGGAGTCGTCTGTGAATATAACTAACCGGTTCGTGTAATTCAACCGGAAATCTTGGAATGAACTTTTGATAGCCTCGGATGAAGTAAACTTTTGCACAGTGGCAGTATCGTAATGTGAGAAATATCTAAATAGACCGACTTCAAAAATCTAACAAGTCCGAAACAAGTGTAAACATGTCCGTAAGTTGAAAATTACCGTCGATAATACAAATATAAATACGACCCGATTCGGACGGATGAAGATTTTAAGTATAAATAATACGCATCGCAGCAGTCAATGCCGAAGATAAACTGTATATTGATATATTTAATTTTGATTCGAAGTTTTATTTCGTTTTTTTACATTGTAATTTTTTTTAATCGTCTCTCTATATTTCTTTTTCTGTTCTTATTTCAGTACTTTTACTTTCAAGATTTTTTTTAAAAAAATTTTTCTCGCTAATTATTGATTATTTTTACATTTTTATTTATTTACGTTTAACAATATTTATTCATTGCTTTCGCAGACAGACGTTTATTAATCAATGCGAATATATTATGACATTTGTTAATTCCTAACGCTATATATTGTTTCTTGGTTCATTATATAAATATATATTTATATTAAAATTAATTAACAAACCTCGGACGGTTTTACGTAATTAGCGGTCGATAATTTGATATAATCTTCGTATAATTTCGATTTGTACGTTGTCGAAATTTTAATCACAGTTTCGCCGTTTTCCGTTAAATTAAGTTCCAAGTTATTACTATCTTCAGATGATAGAGATGTCCGCTGTGCAACAAAATTATTATTAAAGCTTACGAAATGAATTAATTCAATTCACACAAAAATATATAATATATATGCAGAGGAAAAAACTGTACTTAAATACATGTATAACGAATTTTTAATGTTAACTACCTCCTACATGATCAGTTCACTTAAACTAGTATTAGAATTACAATTAATAAAACAAAATTTTAAATATTAAATTACACGAGACAAATAAAAAAAAAAAACATGCGAGTAAAATAAAGAAAATACGTTAATGTAACAGAAATACTTAGATAAGGTAATACATTTGTATACAAATATACATACAGAAAACTGCATAAATATAAATAATTTAAATAGATACTTTGGAATAAAATTATTACAATAAATGGCAAATGAGCTATCTTTTTCAACCGTAGAAGACCATCTCGTTGCCAGTCTACTTGTTCAAGATGCTCGAATAGATTGGAGTGAACAGGTACGTTATCTGAGTGTTACTTTAGACAGCAGATTGACGTTCACTAAACACTAGTCTTAAGACAAATAAATCCGTCTGTTCCATATATCCGCTTTTTAATTGTAAATCTTACCTTAATATTAACAACAAGATGATAAAGTAATTAAATAACCTACGCCTGTCCAACATGCGAGTTCAGTATCTAAAGCTACTTTTGCAGTTTACTTAAAATTACTCTATATTAGGAATTTTATTTTAAAAGTATCGAATGATTTTTTCCAATAAATGTTCGTGAGAACGTGCTTAAATCTTCTATCAGTAATTACGATTGCAGGACAATTAAAATTTATGTATACTA
This sequence comes from Coronaproctus castanopsis, assembly GCA_032883995.1. Lineage (NCBI taxonomy): Eukaryota > Metazoa > Arthropoda > Insecta > Hemiptera > Monophlebidae > Coronaproctus > Coronaproctus castanopsis. The sequence goes on along the minus strand of CM065054.1, from coordinate 85,910,635 downwards.
AGTATAAACATAAACGCATAATTTATTATAAGCTCGCTTAATCTTAATTATTATTTTGTAAATTTTTAACCTTTTCTCTCTTTTTAATTTGCCGGTTTTTTATATCATTTACCCCTGCGGTTGTGTATATAAAAAAAAATTCATAGCAAACTTTCAGTTATAATAAGATAATTTTGTTTATTAAAGGATATATCCGGTACACAATTAACTACTTGTTAGCAACATAAGTTGTGTGTAACTTTTTTCAAATAAAATATTTGTTCAATTGTTTTATATAGATACGGATTATTAAACATGCTCAGTTCGATGTATTATTAATTTATTTCGATAAAATTTGCACGTATCATTAAATTTTTTAAAGAATTTGTCGATACGAAAAATAAATCATTTTCGTGTCGGTGAATATTGCATACAGCTGACGACTATTTAATATAACTATATAACAGTGATTTTGCATGAATTGTTCTAATCTTTTAAGCGTACTATTAATCATGGAACAAGTAATTAAAGATAGAAAATTAAACCTTCAACTGACGTTGAAAATTCTTCGCTGTTTTTGCGTGGTCAACAATGAGATATGCTTCGGAAAACTGGGGACATTATGTCATACAAAAAGAAAATCACTGCCTTTGAAATGTGGTGCTACTACAGAAGGATGCACCGAATATCGTAGAAGGAAAAAATAACGAATCTGGAAGTACTAAACAAATGCGAATTAAGCCAACCAATCCTACTGAATGTAACTGAAGAATCAAAAACGAATTACTTTGATTATAAAATTCGAGAGGAGGACCTTTTTATGATACAAAGGAAAATTTGTGGGAAAGGACCACGAGGAACGAGACGCATATAATATACATATGGAATAGCTGGAAGAAAAACAGTTGCGGAAATGATAAAAGAAGTAAAATGTAGAAATCCGAGATGTCGACCCAACCTCTTGAATATAAGATGGAAAATGATGAAGGTTTTTTTAAATCGACAACTAAACAGGACAGGTATAGGTTATTAATCTGTGTCGAATAATAGCTATATGCGATAATGTATTTTATTACTATTATCCGAGCCGCACTATGAAGATTCTCTTCTCGATTATAAATGCTAGGATCGAGCGAAACACCCAACACGGTGAAATACGGTACAGTTTTGTTGCCAAAAGGGGGGGGGCACCAGAGATGCAATAGTACTGCTTAAAACCGGTTGTGTAACGCACGTTCAATGTAAATCGTGATTTGCATGTTTCGTAAACTTGACAAAGTGCAACACACCGAATTAATGCAAGTATTACGAAAATATAATAATATCGACAACAAAGACCTGCAAACAGTTAAGGAACCATACTGGGAGTTACAATAAAAGATGAATACCCCTGTTAAAACATTTCAGATAAAGATAAGACGTAAGGCAAGGGATGCTGGCTTTAACATTGATACAGAAGAGATTATAAAAAATGCAAGTATAAATAGTTCCAGTTTAAAGATTAACGAACATTCAATAAGATGTATCTCAGCTATACAGATGGCTAAGTTTTGATTTCGCGTTTTATCAGTGAAATGCAGATTACGTTAAAAAAATTGAATAAAGAAAAAAATTGAGTATGGGAATAAACGTTGAGAAAACGAAAATAATGAAATTCGCAAGAACGTCTAATAGACGGAAAAAAAAATAAAGTTGTGAAATTAAACAATCGAATCAGTTAAGGAAATTCTCGGGTATTTAGGTTCTACGTTCGGAACAGATGACTGAGACATAAAAGAAATCATGTCGCCTATTATAAATGCGAAACAATCGTTTAATAATAGTAATAACAAATCGAAAGTTAAGAATGACCACCAACATCAAAGTAAATAAGCGCTACGTAATGTCGGTTGTAAAGTACGCATCAGAGACCTGGACGCTGAATAACGCATGCGAAATGTGGACATTACGGTGAAAATAACTATGGACATATTATAGAAAAGTGAATTCAAGAAGACGATTATGATAGAAGATATATACTGAGCAGCGAAAGAAAGTTTGCAGGACACAACAATATATGAAAATATTCTAGCTTGCGACGCAAGACAAAATTGAAGGAAAACCGCCAGTAGAACGAAGAACAAATGGAAATGATAACGATAGGATTCGAGAAACAACGACCGTATGAAATAATAGACGCACCAAGGGAAAGAGAAATATGATTTGATTTAAAGTTGTCGTACACTTTCTTTCGCTAAAAATATGTAAATATTGATAATGACGATGGTTAACGGTAGATATCGCAGTTTTAAAAAGGAGGAAAAATGGTGAAACTGTACGGATTATATTATTAAATGATAAAATCTAAAGTTTTTGAATACGCTTAGCTTACGGGTTTAACCGTGCTTATTTTTAGCTACCCAACGTTTATAAAACTTAATAATAGAGATTAACAGTTTTTTGTAATTCATTACATACAGTGTTCGATGTATAAAATCCAAGTGAATTTGGGATAACGATGTTATTTAACATACGATAAGTTATGTAAAATTATTTATTAAAATTAAAAATTACGCGTATATATTTATTATTATTATTTTTCAATAGGGATGCCTTTACAGCCTACTCAACGTGATACTGCACCTACGAACTAATTCATATCTCTATACAGGTGGACAAGTTCTCCAGAAATATCGCTACGACTAAAAACACGTGTAAATTATCAAGATGAAGAATAGAGAATAAATTGTACGGAAGACCGTTACACGATGAGCAGCGCATTAATCTAAGGTATAATTCAGAACGTAATGTTATTAAAGACGGACATTCGAAAAACACATGATCAGAAATTACGCGTTCATATGGGGACGGCAGTAAGAAGTTACTTTATGTTGCATAAGCAATAGACTGTCCGGTAACAATAGCCGAATAGCAATCTGCTAATAAGTGCAGCTCATTTACGCTTAATGTTTTTAAAAAAAAGTAGAACCATTGAAATTTAGGAATAGACAGTTATTGAGTGAAGGCTGACTCTTGTATATTCTCCAAAATATGTCTGTTCTCAAAGTTTCCATGTACCGACTGTATGAAACGTATAATATCATGTGCAGAAACTAAAGAAGATACCATACCATTAGAAATTAATCTACAATTTCATTGTCGAAGGTCCGACGTCGCGGCACCCGTAAGTAAGACACAAATATACCCGAGTATCCCAGAATATATATATATATATATATATATATATATATATATATATATATATATATATATATATATATATATATATACAATACGGAGTGTACTAAAGTAATTTAGAAGTCACAAACTAAAACCATATCTTTTTATATATGCTGACTGGTTTAAATGATTTGAAAGTATTGATAAATATAATCGGAAAATCTTACCCAGTTTAAGTGATTCATTTCGTATTTAATAGAACTTTTCACAGTTCCAATTTCAGTTCCGGTGGGATCGTGAAAACTGATTCGTAATCTTAACGTGATACCTCGCGGTAATGGGCCCATATGATTTATCAAAGTACTGGTATTACGATATACGGGAAATTCAACGTTGATCATTATATAACTAAGCGGTTTAACCTACCGAAAAATACGGATCATTGATATTATTTAACTATTTATTTATATACTTATTATTATTATTTTGCTCCCATTCCGACATGTACAAGTACGGCCAATTTATTAACTAATTTATTTACCAAGCTGCATCGATCTGTGCAGTCGTAGGGCCATCTGCACTACTATTAATGTAATTACCACCGATATTATTTACGAGTAAATGAGTATGAAAAAAGTTTAATATCAATAATTATGCTCTTTCTTAAGTGTTTATACGATCTAAAATTAATTTCTAATGCGGCAAAAGTCGACCATCAGTTGGACAATATAATCAGTTTACGTTTGAAATTGTATTTCCTACTACAGGGTCAAATATAAGTTTTAATTCATAGTAGAAAATCTATGCCGCATTACACTTTCCGAGAATTTAAGGAAGGCATGTTTGTATTGTTCAGGTGGAAGGAATATTATCCATCTTAAATTTAATACGCCGAGAAGCAAAAACTGGACATTCAAACACAAAGTGTTCCAGGTAATCTATTCTGTAACTAGAACAACACGTGCAGATAGGAAGTAACGGTGCTTTCATTCGCGACACCCAGAGTTTTAGCCAGAACCCAGTTACGACCTTCTTCACATTGGTTCTGAAATTCTACAAACCATTAGAATACACATCACTCTTATTTCACACACTCGACACAATGAACGATAAATAGACGCAATTTCGACGCTAGCGCACAAGAAGTGAATAACATCAAGCATTTCATAATTTGCAGCACATCTAGGTATCTTGTTAGAATATTGTCGCTCCTACTACAATTACAATACGTTCAAGTGGCCAGACAAATTTTTAAAATATTTCCACTATTTCAAAATTAATGTTTGATTAATAGTTATTGCAAAAAAATATATATATATATACGGAAACTTAATTGTTGAACAACCCTTGTACTTGACGATTACGAGATAGACGTATTCGCTAAATTTAGAAATACCGGCCGGAAATTATATATATATATATATATATATATATATATATATATATATATATATATATATATATATATATAATTATCAAAAAGTATTTCTGTGGCGGTTCTTTGGTGATATATATTTTTAATTCGAAAGTTAAATAAAATAATACTTTCATACGGCATCATAGTGAAACGAGTAGACTGTTTTGATAAAGTATACATAATGCGATACGGTGTAAAGTATTTTTATTTTAACTTTCAAACTTTCAGTTTTATTTTCGGTGTAAACCATGTCAATTTTTTTATTACGTAACATTTCGAAAATAATTACAGTTTTAGTTTTCATTTTCAAACTGAGAGCGGTTGTGATTGCGTACGTGTATACAATTACACGTTAAAGAATGCAATCTAGACTTGGTGTTGCCCAAATTTTGCTACAAACAAGTCCTGTGTTCATTAAAAAAAATAATAATAAAAAATTGCCTTGCTGTAATTTGGTACGTCAGAAAAAAGATCCTGAACGTATTTCTATTTAATTTTTAAGATATATACACAATTAAAATTTGAAAGATTTTAGAATAGTATTAGGCAAAAATACTAACGTCATCGGTTTTCGTTTCAATTTGAAAATTCGTACGGGGCGACATGCAACACGGTTTCAATGCATTTTCGTCCATCCCGATGGCTTTAAATTCTTCGACTACTTTAATAAGTACCGACTGTTTGAATGATTTTCCAGTTGATGGTACGCTAACGTTTACAAATATAAAAGCGATACCGACTCTTAACGCTTTAATTCTCACGGAAATGGCGTCGCTACTTTGGACCTGTATGAAATTTAAAACAAAAAAATTACTATATTTAATTATATATATATATATATATATATATATATATATATATATATATATATATATTATATATATAATCAAAATCATAAAATCATCGAGATCGAAACACAAGAAATTGAAAATGTACCTTGAATAATCTAAGCAAAGTACTTGGAAATCAAACGACAAACATGAATCTACTATAAAGTATAATAAGATATTACGTATGGTCTGTATTGAAATATGCCCTGCGAAAAGTGGACTATGAACGAGGAAGGTGAAAAAAATTAACTTCTTTTGAAATGCGACGTTATCTAAGATTGTAAGGAAAATCATAAAAAAAAGATTACACAACCAACGAGGAGGTATTAAGCAAATAGGAGAAAAGTCATAAAAACAAAGCAAACGACATTAAAAACAAGAAAGCAAAATATATAGTACACGAAATCCGAGGTGTTATTTTCATGCTCGCAATACAAGGAATACAAAGAAAACCAATAAGAAGGAGAAGGCGACTCGACGACTCGAATTGATGATAACAAAAATCCATCGAACAACTGACTCTGTAAGAACCTCAAAAACTCATTACGGACGCTGGAAACAGTCAGATATGAATGAAAATAGAAGGGGGAAGCGATCACGATGAATAGCATAATTGATTAATTTTGACAAAAGGAGGCTCATATTAGTAGACAAAAAAGAAAAGAAAAAATGAAAAAAAAAATCTAATTATTCAGTTTATTATTCACTCGGAATACATATATCGCACTAACCCAGAATCCCATATTTCTGAAATCATCGTAAATAGATATAACGGACGGAGCGCTAGACCACCAGATAACTTTGAAAGAAGGCGTTATCAAACCCATAATGGACGGAGTTAATCGCAACGGTAAGCTTTCTATCCATAGCGGCATTTTAGAACCGATTTTAATATTAGTCAACGGTACGTTAATTCGGACGTCGTTTAATTCGACTATTCGGACATTAACGCGAGCGGCCGTATAGACGGTGTTTTCGCCGTTTAATAAATTCGAAACGACCGGTACGACGCTGATAGTCGTTTCTCCGAACGTTAACGCCTCTAATTGCTGGTCGTCGTTTACTTTAATTACGCTATCGTCATCGACCCTATATAATAATATCGGTTCCATATCGGCCGGTGGACCGCCGACCGGCGTAATTTTTAACGTCATACCGGGAAACGCTACTATATTATCCGGCGTTATGTTTAACTTAGGAAATACCTGAACGGTAATCGCATCGGCTTTAATTCGAGAACCGTCCGCTAATTCGGCGAAAAACGTTAAATCGACCGTAGCTTCGTTAATAGCCGTTATCGCAAATCGTGCATCGTTATCGTCGTTGATTATTTCTTTCAACTTCAACGATTCGTTATCATTATTAGCGGAATGAGAAGAGGATAAAGTTTGGACGTGCTTTAAGCTTAACCACTTTTTGACGGCTACGTAATTTAACGTATCGTCGACATTATCGTAAAATTTTATAGTACAAATGATCGTTTCGTCGACTTCTAATTTACGTCGTTCTAATTGAACGTCTAGACGATTTAAAATTCGTACGGTAACGTCGACTTCGTACGGTTTCGAACTTACTAAACATACGTCGCGTACAGTTAGTTTAACCGAGCCGGATGATTTCGTGATAATGTTTATCGTATTATCGTTACTATCTAGCCGTCGTTTGTATATACCTGAAGCTACGTCCGAATTTGACGAAGTAACTTCGAAATAACCGGAACCTTGCTCTATACGAAGTTCGATCGGTACAGTCGGATTATGTACAACTTCGATGTTATTAGGCGTTACGTATAAATCGTCGACCAGCGTTAATCTAAAAGTACCGCGTACGGTTTCAATATCGGCGATCGTAGCGGTTAATTCGATGTCACCGGGCGTTTTATTCGGAACGACGATTTGATAATGATCAGATGGTAATATTATATCGTTGAAACGTTTTTCATTCAAAGCGACGCCGCCGACGTATTTAACACGTCCTAACGATTCCGACAGAAACCAATCGATTTTTAAACCGGTCGCGTTATCGAACGTACGACTGTATTCGTCTTTAACGACGACGTTGATTTTAACGTCTTTATAATCCAAAACGATACCGCGTGACCAATGCGTCGCCGGTAATGGACAATTTTTATCGGATTTAACAGATGAATAACCTAATTGTATAAATTTCGGTCGAGCACAGATTACCTTTACGTTTAAGTCGTCGTCTTCGTTATTACGATTGTGATTATGCAAATAATAATCGTAACGATCGTCGTTATCGATACTATGAGAGCGTGTTATCGTTTTATTCATCGATATTACGGTGGTACCGTACGCTTTACACGAAACCGAATAAACTAAAAGTAGACGACCTTCTTTGTCGGCACGACCGAATCGTAATTTATTATCGACCGGCGGCGGTTTAAAAAGTTCAGTAACATCAATCCGGTTTTTATCGTCGTAAATCAATCGGACGTGCTCCGTATTAATGGCGGTTAATGAATTTAGATTAAGTTCGTAAATTAAATTTCTCGACGAACCGATCGATAAAACGGTATAACCGTCGATCGGTTCGATTAACGCTAATGGTCGATACGTCGAAACGGTTACCGTATCTCGAATCGTTATCCCGGTTATTACGTTTACGTACGAAACGGTTACGTGTGTTACAGTTACGATTGGCACGGTAATCGACAGACCGATGCAAGCGTCTCTATTAATACGATCGTTATTCGATAAATTGAACGTTTTATGACGAAAACTTCCGGTCGACGAATCGGAAGAAAAGGTTACATTTAACGGAAGATACGAACAACCATCGTTAAAAGCTCGACGGTTACCGTCAACGTCATCATCGTATGCAACATCCGGGTATAGAGCGATATATAAATTTATCGGAAGGTTTTCTCGAGCGTTTAACGTATCGTAGAAAATTTTCATAGAGGCGACTGGTAATACGCGTACGTGCGAAAATTTAACGTTATCCGGTTTTCTTTTCATAAAGACGCTAATACGAGTTGAACCGGTGTTGTGCACATTCAAAATACCGTTGTGCGAAATAGACGCCACGCTAGAATCGTTGCTAGTCCAACGATATATACCGTCGCCGCCGGACACGGTAAACACGAACGGCCTAGAAAAATTAAAGACGATATATTAACAATACGGTTCTAAAAAAAAAAACGAACGGATAAAATACGCAACTAACGTATAAGGGAAATTCTAAAAAAATAAAAATATAAAAAAAGTAATCAGATATCGTAAAACGAAATATTTCGATCGTGTAATCAGAACGACGCAGCCAGTTACTCCGTGTATTAATGAAAATTCCGATAACAAGATCAAATTCACAACGTTAAAAACAGAACAAACGCCGAAATATCAAGTCAACCACAGCTTCATGGAAAACAACCATACCAACACGAAGGGATGAGGTTGTGTTAACTCGGCTTAGAATTAGTCATACCATACTAACACGTAAGCATTTATTAGAAAAGAAAACACCGCCAATATGCTGTGTCACTGTGGACAAGGACTACTAACCGTCGAGCATAGTATCGTGCATACCGCTTCAAAAAAATTCCATCCCAGTCGCTGTATTTCGGTACACACGGCATTTTCCGACAATCCAGAGGATCTTAAAAACACAATCAAATTTCTGAAAGCAATAAACATATATCCGCTCGTTTGAATAACTACCCTCGGCGTCTGCAACCTAAGTTGTGGTACACGGCACTTAAAAAAATATATATATATATACATATAGAGGAAGAATACTATGACGGAGAAGAATAAAGGGTACGATAGAATCTGTCGCGACTGGTACAATTTACCATCAGTGAGATGATACGAGATGATAAGTTTGTTCTGAGCTGTTTTACACCGACGTAAAACTGCCAGCGTGTGTTAGCCAACGTTCGATAACGGACACGGCGTACTATATATGGGAATTAGGCGAATGTCTTCGGGAAATTTTCTTTTATAGAAAACTATTAAATCGTATTTCTATCGCGTAATAAAATTATTTATTGGAATTTCCAAATTTATGATCCTCATTTAATGAGAATATTTTAGCGTCAGTTTAGTTTTCAAGTAATATTATTAGTATAGAACCTAGGATGGATTTATTTTTAAACATTTTACTAGGTTTATTACAATTCTCACAAGTTATTTTTAATAAATTACGTTCTATTATACGACACAATTTGTCGATAATTAATCGCGAACAGTTCATAATTAATGGATATATATACTGTATTCGAAGAACTTGATAACCGTCTATTTACGTCCATCAAAAAATCTTAAAACCTTAAAAATGGAAATTTCAAGGAAGAAAATGTACCGGATAGAAAAGATTTGTGTTTTTAGCGACCGGAGAATGGTGAACTATGTTAAAAAATGAAATATAGTGAGTATCGAGCTAAGGAAATAAGTACAGTATAACCTAATCGAATACAAATACCTTGAAGTAAGTATGGAAACCATGCACATAAATACATATTAACTTAAACGATTAACGCGTTACCAGAAGAAATCATCAATGAAAGCATTGAGGTGTAGATTAAAAAGACTGACTACAAATTGAGAAAAATATCAATATATATATATATATATATATATATATATATATATATATATATATATATATACCGAAATGATGAAATTAAAGTGAAAGTTGGCGGGATTTTAACGAAAAAATTAAACATAATAATAATAAATTTAAAAAAGAAAAAGATGCAATACGAATACCACGCAGTACTACTACAGAATGAAGAGAGAGCAATAAGGTGTAAGTGTGAGTGTACACGAAAATGTGAAAATGAGTTTCGTAACAGACATAAGTTATAAATTATAAATATACAATAAATTATAAGGTAATTGTATATTTATAGTAGTTCATCATCATCGTCGTCGTCGTATTGTTCATGGCCGAAAGTCGTGACTAGTCGTTGTATGTTTATTTTTACGTACAAAACGGACTAGCATTCAAGGCATTAATTATATGAAACGCACATGCGCGCGCATATGTTGTTGTACAAAGGTGGAGGTGCCATTGCCTTCACGCGCGATAATTGAGAATTATATGATGATGAAAAACTTTCTGTGTCGTGAGTTTCAGTTTGACAGTGGAAGGCGAATCGAATTGATAGCAACAAATCTACCGCAACTCACTCTGTAAGAACCTCGAAGAACTCACTACAGACGCTAGAAACCGAGAAATATGAATGAAAATGGAAAGGTGAACAATGAACAAATATTTTTTAGAAAAAAATTATACACAACTTACGCTGCTAACAAGTAGTTAATTGTGCACCGGATACATATTTACCACAATAAAAAAAAACCTGCCTTATTATAACTGAAAGTTAATTATTATATATATATATATATCTTCTTACAAAAGATCACGATGGTGATGAATAGAAGTAATGGACAATCACGCAAAACGTAAATACCGGTCGACAAACGAAAGCTCGACAGGATAAGTATCTTTTATAATCTTCGTATATATCGAAGTATGTCTGTGTGTATGTTAATTTTTGTGTTGTATGTATGCGAGTGTGTGTGTTGCATATTCGTGCGTACTTATTATACGAGCGTTAATATATTTGTACTAGAAGTTAGCCGAGGCTTCGCTTGTGTAATTTTTTTTAAACTTTGTTTCGCATTGATATCACAAATTGAACTGAAATTACGATAATTTAAAGTTTTAAAAAGTAGTAAACAGCGATGTCAAATCGTTTAAAATTTAACCCGTTTTCCGGTTCGAATGTTCCCTCACTACCAACACCGGGAATACAAAAACGTTTTGTTGCGTTAGAGGCGTGGTTGAAATAACGGGCGTATATATATATATATATATATATATATATATAAGTTGTAAATTACTCTGAGATATACATTAAAAAAAAAATATATATATCAACTCGTCCTCGCATTAGTCTATCGAAAGATATTCTTGTAAGTCTAATTTTACGATAAGCTTTTCTTTAAAAGGCTCGTAGGAGTAAAACAAACGCATAGTTTTGCTGAAATATCGAATAAAAAAACTAAAAATATACATATTTATATCATAGGAATAACGTTTACTTGTGTAGTAAATGAATATCCCAAGGTAACACCATAATAAAAGGTTCTACAGTCACTGTAGAATAAATAATCAATTCCATCTCAGTCGTTAAACGATTATTTCGGATGGTCCGGTTTGTTTGGGGATTTATCACGGATTCAAACGACGCGAATACTTGCACTACTCCCGGCATTACAGGCCAACCGGAAATGTACGATCCGTTACGAGTTATTTCAGCTTTACGATAATATTTTTCGTCTATTACGATATTTACTACAGCGTTTGATCCGATATGTATTGGTTTATTATCGCTGAAATAATAATAATTCAATTCAATTTATTTACTTTTTGTTCAATACATTTGAATGTATAAAAACATAAAATATTATATTACAGAAACCAATTCAAAATATAATATATGACATTCCTCAAGGAAATAAAACGAAAACTTTATAAATAAAAATGTGAACATATATATTTCAACGAAGCTTATATATAGAACTTAATAGATAATTGATAATCAAACTATATTTCTGTACTGAACATATAACCTACTTATGCGCAATTCTGCGCGTGTACCAGATCCACAAGGATCTTGTATAATATGTGACTGCTTCCATTAATTTACTTAATAAATCTTAGTTAGTATTCAAGATAATAATAATAATAATAATAATAATTACGCGTACATATAACTGAAACATTTACGAACGAAATAACACTAATTATAAAAATATTGTACGCGACGCATAAATTAAATATAATAAATTTATATCAAAACTATATACTGTTGTAACGGTGTAATAGAATTAGTTTTATAACTTGAGATTAAAGTGCCGAAACCCATTGTTAAAGTTAATTACCTTAAAAATCGTAATTTCATAATTTTTTTTATTTACTTTACTCACGTATAAAATTCGATACGTACGCGTTCAATATTTCCACGTAAATCGAGCTTTGTTCAAATTCCGTTAAAATCCAATTATTTTGAGGAAGCATAATCAAATTTAAATAGAACGGCGCGTCGATCGTCACCATTGCGAACGGTAAATATTGCGAAGCATCTTGATCTTTTAAAGGGTTCTGACGATCGTACAATTGTATTTTAGTCTGGCCTAATTGAGAGCCTTCTATTTTCGATTCCGTTATATATCTTACAAACAATTGATTTTCCGCCTTCAAATAATACCTCGAATCGTACAACGGAATTTCGACTAAGTCTCGGTTTATTACCTACGAAAATTAAACCATCGCAATTTTCTTTAATAATAATAAACAGCGTTTCAATTAATTCGTAATGTATACAACAAAAACCATTGCAGAAAATTTCTTTTATTTATTCGATAACCATGTTTTTGTATCTTTGATACCAGTAGGCGGAATTTATTCAACTCATAAGCAGACACGAGTTATAAAATAAAATAGATTCAATAAAGTTTTTAGATATAAAATTATAAATATATAACAAATCAAAACGTAATATATAATACAGATACATACGCATACACGGCATTAATAAAAATAGAGTTAGTATTGAATATTTATATATAGTTCCGATGTAGTTTAATATATTGCGGTAAAGTCTGTTGTAGCGGTAAATTACATCGTATTATAATTAATTAACGTTATAGCCGATACTTCGTTAATGATAGATACGTCGGATTACGTTTAAAATTTCAGCTATCATTAACGATTTATAATTTAAAAAAAAAAAAAAAAAAAAAACACAAAAACGACAGCGAGAATATCACGGTTAACTTAACGTTTTCCAGAATAAAGATACACTAAACAGCTTTAAGAACGGAACAGAAAGGTTTGCATCGGACAAATCATGAAAATTCAACCCACGGAAGAATTAAACATTAATATAAGACTAAAAAATAGAATTATTTCGATCAGAAAGCAAACAAAATTGACCGAAGCAGTTAGCAAAGCTTGCGCAAAGTCCGTCATGTTGCGTGTAGAGATGACGTCGTTCTAGATGAACAGAAAATACTAGGCGGTGGTTCTGTATTAAATTTTAGAAGAACAGGGTGCAAATATATATATATATATATATATATATATATATATATATATATATTTCGTTTGTAATAAAAGATGAGTTGAAAATATATCACATATTAAATAGATATTCGTATATATATCTCGACAAATTTAGTACGATTCTATGGTAATCAATTTGAGTTATTTCCTAATTTATAGTATGTTATAAACATCTTAGTAAGACTATTTAATTCGTTTTAGTTTCCATAAGTCGACGATAAAATATTAAACCTGAGTACGTGAAACCGGGCTCCTGAAATAGAGTATGAAAATAATAGTAACTTTCAACTGCATGAAAATTCAAATTCGTATAAAACTGTAGTACTTTTAAATTTAGATTTTGGAACGGAAAACTAAACGGGTAAATTTTTTTTCACTTCATTTACCAATTTACAACTAGCTCCGTAGGCTATTAAGCAAATTGAACATCTTAGTGTAAGATGATTTGCTAAAGTTCCTTTTTTTTTTTTGCCCAGTTTTCACCCTTTGGCCAGTTTAAGTGGACTGTTCAGACTATAAACTTATATTATTAGCCTTAATAAAATTATATAATCTACGCGCATTTAAAGAGGTAGGATCCACAATAAGCTCTTCAAGTTTTATTGGCAGCGTATTCCTTGTCGATAAAAGTTCAGACATAAAGCTGTATTTTGGGCAGGACCAGATCTGATGTTCGATGCTATCTTCGATATTACATATCTCACAAACTCCCATTCTGATGATGATTCCCAATTCGGCAAGATGACTATATGTGTACAGTTATGACCACTCCTTAGTCGAACAAAGACAAAATCTTTATGGAGGAGATCCCCATGTTTAACCAGGCCTCTTTTGGAATTGTCTTTTGAACAGTGGCATATTTTTTACCGTTTAACAAATTTTGAAATTAGAAATATGATTATACTGTCCAGTGACAGGATTTCAATCAGTATGTATACAGAATGTATACTTTATACTAGATCTGTCTTTTTTTTTTAAAAAAAAACACCTCTTTAATCTACGAATGTCCGCAAAGTTATCTCTAACAGTGCAACTGCCACATTATTTAGATGCGACTCAAATCTTGCAGCATGATTTTTTGCTGTTTGAACAATTTCATCCTTTACGTAATTTAACTTCAGATCTGTGTGAAGAGTTTGATTCGTTACATACCATGGCGCGTTTACAATTATTCTTAGAACTCTATTTTATAATCTTTGTATAATCGTATTCTTTTTCCAGCAGCCGCACAGTTGACACCCATATTTCCAGACAGGTTTCATGACGACCTGATAGTAAAGCAACAGCTTATTTTCAACTGTTGGTTCTGATTTTCTCCCTAAAAGCCAGTATATATTTTTAATTTTAATGCGTATTTCCGTACATTTTGTTATGATGTGTCTACCACGTTAATCGTTTATCCAATTATATTCCCAATTCGTCTTTTAATGCGATAATATTGCCGTTCAACGTTAAATTACTATTATTTAATCTCCGATTAGTAAAAATTGTATGTATCCCACTTGTTTTCATTTACTTTGATACACCACATTATAAACCAGTCCGATAATTAGTCAATCGCTAGTTGTAGATACGTATTTGTCTTTACTGGGCACTTGAATATAGAATAACCGTATCATGTACAAAAGTAGCAATTTCAACGTTAGGCAGAGTGGAAATATTAGCAGTGTATATAAGGTATAATAACGGCCCTAGCACGCTACTCTGAGACATGCTTCTATTAGATATATTTGTGATTCTTCATTACCATATTTTATGGAAAAGAATCTTTCGTTATGATTCAAAGATTCTGAATACTTGTAGCGAAAATTCGCATTTCTTATTTCATGTAACAAGATCTTACGGCAAATTTTATCGAACGCTTGACTAACGTCCAAAATTACAGCGTCGCAGACTTTTTTCTGTTCTAAAGATGTTCCTATCGTATTAGTAACGCAATGTACTTTTTCGATGATACCATGTTTAGCTCTAAAACCGAATTCGTGTTTAGGTATGATTTTTTTTGTCTTCAACTATAGGCATGTCGTTTCAGCATGATTTTTTCAAATAGCTTTGAAAGTATTGGTAACAAATATATTGGCCCACGTGATGTTAGTTCAGTTGGTGGCTTTGATGGGTTCTTCACAATTATAATTTGCAAAAGTTTTAGTGAAATAAGAACGTACTCAAGCCGTATTATAGCATTAATCATGTATGTTAATAAAACTAAGTCTTTCTTTGGCAATTATTTCGGTAGTTTCGCTAAGATTTGATCATAGCTAGAAGATTTACGAGAATTCATTAGATTATTTTTTTAATTTCTGCCGGAACTGTTGGACTTATTGGTTTTAATGTATCAGAATTTCTTGACATAGAAAGAATATTCAAATTGTCTGCATTAGGTTTGAAGGTACTGGCTAAATGTTTGCTAAATTCCTCTGCTTTATCAAGATCTGTTCGAGCCCCTAATTGGATGTGCTGTTTCTTTAGGTTTTCTCAACGTACGTACTACTTGCCAAAGAAAGTAATTACTTTATTTCAGCGGTGATCGATTAGACAGATATTCCTTAAATGATTTATTAAGTTCTGTAATAGTTTTTTTTTTTTTTTAACTCTTTTTGTCTGATAATTCAGTGCTGCTTTATCAGAAGGATATCTATATCTTTGTCACCTTTTTCTTAATTGCCTTTTGAGGTTTACTTCATGCTTTATTTCTGCAAGATAGTAAATGGACGGTTTGTATTCACTTTTATTCGTGTTTGGTGTAGCTATCCAAGCAGCCTGCTGCATAAGATTATTGAAGTATTCAATAGAAACTTCAATCTGTTCCTTACTTTTTATTGATATTTTTGAATTAATGTTTTCTTCCACAGTTCGTTACGGAAAGTATCTCAGTTTGTATATTTTGTAAAGATCTTTGGTTTACATAATTTTCTAATAATATTTCTGCCTATTGCAAATATCACTTGTGAATGATCAGATGATAAATCATTGTCTGATTTAACATCAATGGAATTTAAAAAAAAAGTCTTGATCAGTTGGCGAATAAGTAAGAGTACCCGATGATATAACGATGGTTTTTGTTATCATCAATTGCTAATCTTAACTGCTAACCTGTTGGAAATTTAAGCCTAAATTCCCAATAAATATTCTTGGCGTTAAAGTTACCACCAATTATATACGTAGGTGCCAGAGTTTTTAAAAAAGCACTAAATTGTATTTTCGTTATATGACGCGTCGATGGGCAATAAACTGCAGACGCAAAAATTGTTTTAAGATACAATTTATTGCTACATTAGTTTCCTGTAGGCGGTTTTGCATATATTTTCCTAATTCGTAATGTTTTATATTTCTTTTTATCACGACTCTTATACCACCGTGTGTTGCATTGTGATGATTAGTTTAGTAGTCATAATCGAGAAATGTGACATGTCGTATACGCACTAGATCAGAGAGCAAGACCTGACACACAAAATTGTGCAAATATTTAACGATAATCGAGAAATATCCGGAAGAAAATGTTTCATTTTATCTTTTATCACGGCATTGAAAAAATTTACTCGTAATAATATACGCATTCAAAAAACAAAAATAATTTTTTGTAGCATATCCGACCCGAAAATTTATTTCCGATAATAAAAAAGAAAAAAAAAACGACAAAATATAAATTTTTAAGAACAGGAAAAATTATTTAATAATTAAGTAAGACTTACTTTTAATAATTTAAATTCCACCGTGTCACCTACTAGTATATTAACGATGGACGGTGAAACGATACAACTCGACATAACTTTCAAAACGACTTCATCTGATTTAACATGTTCATATTCCGGATGTTTTATGCTCACCCACACCTACAAAAATCATGCGAAATATACTATTGAGACACGACAAAAATACAAACATTAATTAATATAAAATTAACAATGCGTTTGTGTTGTTGTATGTACACATACGCGCGGAAATTTTCCCAAGGAGCATAAACTCATCGAGAAAAAAATTCGATTATACTCCAAATATATCTAGCTCTCCATAGTATATGACAAACCATATAATTCACTCGGACCTTGGCATATGTCCAGTGCAAAAAGAAATACGATTAATATCATTTTTAATACTAATAATGATTTTCTAAAACGTTGACAAATATCTAAATTATTTGAAAGAAAACTGATAACTTCATTATTAATCTGTAATTTTTTTTTTTTAACTTGAAAAACATTACACATTTTTAAATCCAACATTTGACACACAAAATATTAAGCACACCTTCTCGCGTAATGTTTTTTTTTTTAATTATACCTTAATTCCAGCATTGTGGGTAGAGCAAATGTATTTCAAATCAATCCAGCTTTATTTTTACTTTGTTATATATAACAGTTTACAATAACATGCTGCAAATGCGCGATAACGCGTGAGTAGCAGCATAAACAATATAATTATTTTCTCAAATATACAGTGTTTACTACGAAAAATAAATTAAACAAGCTTATAAAATAATTATGAGATTGTTGATAAAAAAATAATAATAAATATGTTATAAATATTGCTTAAGTGTAATCTAATGTAATTTAGGATACAGGTGTACATACATATATTAAGCTAGCCCCGGCATTTTCAAATGCATACACACACATACACACACCGCAGTACGCAACATATGCATAGATATAAATTTGTAGAAAAAACGCTAAAAACCAACAAAGTTCTATTTTACTTTTTATTTTTCATGTACCTCATTAAATGCTTGCGACGCTTCTTAAAATTTTTTAAGTAGGTTTTTACATACATGGGCAAACGTGTTATAAATTACAGCACCTTTATAGATAGCTTGAATTCTGCAGTGATACTTATTGAACTACGATATTTGTACCATCCCTTCTCGATTTGATCTCGTAAAGTGTTCCGTGGTGGGCAACATATTGTAAGGATTATTCTTGAAGACAAAGTCAAGTAATTGTAATTGGTATATCTCTCGAATACTTAGGATTATGTCGTGAGAAGAATTTTTTTCGGTTAAAACAAATTTTACCAATCTATTTTGCAGCGTTTGAATTGGCTTGATATGTTGTTTAGCCGCCTCTCCCCAATGAATTGTTCCATAACTGAGAGCAGGCTGGTACAAGGCGAGATATAAGCGTTTACGATGCTCAACAGAAAAATATTGCTTTAGGTATCCGAAAAAAAGGTAATTCAATTTCCTTAGTTTTTTAGGTAGGTACAGAAGATGTTTATTCCACGTTAACTTACAGTCAAATTGAATCGCTAAATATTTCACTTCATGCCTTCTTTCTACTTCATATTTATCGTTTAGCATAAGTTTCATACCATTCCACAGATGAGGGGAATTGATAACTGTAAATTAGATATTTTGTTTACTTTTCGTTAACAATTAGTCGGTTTCGCTTCAGCCATCCATCCAGCAATTACATTGACATCAGCTTGCGCCATCTATTTAAGAATATTTGAGTGATGGGAAGTAATCATTAATGCAGTATCGTCTACGTAGCTAAATATCTTACAGTTAACCGTAATATTACACATGTCATTTATATGTATTAAAATTTGGGTAAAAAAAAGTGTATAAACGTTTCAAAGGAACTAGTGTGCTATTAATTAGAGTGTGCAAGTGTAGGTATAAAAGAAATAACGTATTAAAACAATAAAGTGTATGCATGTGGTAATTGGTTGCACTACAATATAAGAAAAAAAGCACCGTTGAAAATTATCTGCACTGGTAAAAAACTAACGCATTAGCTAAACGTGAAGTTAAACTAATAAAAAGGAAGAAATGGCAAAAGTTTCCTATGCAATTCAATCGACAAACACCAATCTCGAAGATGTGGGAATTATCTAAATCACTCAGGTGTCTAACAATATAACGAAGTGAGACAGCTATCAAAAGACAGCATTTATTACTTTGTTGAGTCACTAATAGTGTACCCAAACTAGAGGAGGTTATACAATATGAAAGTAACCCCTTTCATCACTTATTAGATGTATGAGGTAGCTGATATTTTAAACAGGAAGAACTCAACAAGGCTGGGTCATCGTCGATGAAAGTGGTCGTGTACCGCTTTATCATCGACCGATGTGTTGTCGTCGTCGCGTGTATATATAGACGCGCGCACATCGTTAATTATAACGAAAAAAATTATGGCCCTATCATGGCCAATAAATAATACTACACTTAATCTACCGTACAGTAAAATAGTTGAAAAACAATCATTTCATGAAACCAATGATGAAAATAAAACGAAAGAAATTCCGGACTCAATTCAAAATTTTTATTAATGCAGAAGATATTAAATATAATCAAATAACGAAGAAAAACGCAAATAGAACAAGTGAAAAAATGCAGCACTCTACCACTGCAGAAGAATCCAGTTCCATAGAAGAGTTAAAGGTGAGCGAATTAAATAAACTCTTATTGGCAGCATCTAGTTTAACGAGCCTTGAAGAAATGGAGATAGAGGAGCCTAATATATATAAATAATATGTGAAAAAAGATGTAATAATTTTTGTTCATGTTTGAAAATGACATAACTGTCGAAAAGCCTCGCGATTAAAAACTTTTGGTGATTGTATTATATTTTGTTTGTTTATAATTATATACATACTATCTATCTATATATATAGCGCCACAAGAAACTAACGTAGAAATTACAAAAATCATACAGGAGGAAAAAACAGATAAAAATAATACCGAGCTAACTAGCATAATTAAAACAAAAAATAAAAATAAATAAACAGAATGCAGTTGAAAAAATATTACTACCAATTAAAGGCACGATTGAAAAAATTTAAACCGGTAAAAATAGAACGTTAAATTTTGAACAAGAATGTGAATTAATAAATAACATAAATAAAAATCAAAGTGCAGAAGAAACATATTAAATCTGATAATGAAAAACGAATAATTTAATTTGAACGAAATAATAACGCAACCTCAAATAACTCACGAAAATATTATGGATAAGAGTACAAAAATGAGAATAACTAAAATAAAAAGTGAAAACCCATGAGGGTACTTCAATATAACGAAAATCATCACTAGGGACATATTATTGACAAACATAATTACAAAGAAATTAGATGTTGTATTCATATAAAACAGATGCAAAAATAATATACCGAACAACTATAACAAAATAGTACACAACAAGCGAATTATAATAGCTAAACCTGAAATAGCAATAAAAACAATCTATAGTCATAATGAATATTTCTAATAGTTGAAATAAAAAATATTGTCTTTATATTTACATACATTCCGCCGAATAAATTATCAGATGCATATATTCATTTAATTAACATGTGTATAAATAATAATAATATTAAAAAATTTGTATTACTCGGTGATTTAAATTCGAGAAATACTACATGAGAAAAAGTAAACAACAAAGAGGAAACGAATTAATGAAACTAATTGAACTGCATGATTTACATATACTCGATGAAAAAAAATCAGACTACGTTCAAAAGAGGACATCAAATCAGTACAATAGATTTAATAAGACACAAACTTCGAATGGAAAGTCAGCTATGAAATAAATTAAAGCGATCACTTCAATATTATGTTCAACATGAAGTCAAATAACGTAGTTCAAAATCAGAACGGGGTTAAAGTACTAGATTATAATAAATTAGACTATAATATCACAAAATACAAGCACATAATAGATAAGTAAATCGCAACACTAAGAAAGACATTGAGAAGTGGTTAGAAAATTTTCAAACGTACGTAAATATAATATTAAATAAGTCATATTGTATTAAGAAAAGAAGTAATGTGTATTGGTGGAAGTCGGAATTACAACTATTCAAGGATATAGCAGAGATAAGGCTTATAGAAAATATTACAGATGTAAAAATATAACAAAGAATATAAAACGCACTTCAAAAACCTATAAACATATGATAAAAGAAGCGAAAATGAGTGCGTGGAAAAAATTAGAACGTATTTGGATTGAAATGCAAAATATTATTAAACAAAAATAAAAGAGTTGAAATTCCGACATTAGATAAATACGCCATTACAGATGAGGACAAAGTTAACTTATGCAATAAACTCTACATAAAAAACCATTTATACTAAAATTTAATGAAACCACGCTTGCACATCGCGAGTTAACAATGATGAAGTAAACGAAATTATAAAAAACTTAAATAATAAAACATATGCAGGTTTCAGACAAGATAACCAACGAATTGCTTAACATGTTCAATATTAAGCTACCGGAAGTAATAACTAAAATGACAAATGTAGTTTTCCGACTAAATTTCTTTCCAGAAATATGGAGAATTCAGTTATACTACCAAAATGCAATAAACCAATAATGGACGAATCATATAGAATCTTTACTTTCAAACATAAGCAAAGTTTAAGTGTATACTTCTGAAATTGAAGAAATTCAATCTAGAAAAAGAAATAATTAACAAAGACCAATACGGAGGCTTAGAAAATAGGTCAACAGAACTAGCTGTATTCGAAGTAATACAAACGATGAAAAATTCAAAGATAAAGAGTATAAGGTAACCCTAGCGACACTGGACGTTATTAAAGCTTACGACAGCTTAAATACAAACAAATTAATCACGTTATTAGAAAAATTGAGTTTTTATCAACATTTGCTAAATAGATTAAATCATTATTTTCAGAACAGGTTTACTTTAGTAAATATTGGTACATTCAACAAAAAACATACATTGGTCAGAAGGATAATGCAAAGGTTCTGTATTGGGTCCTTACTTATGGAATATAGTATTTTCAAGAATGTATAAAATTAAACTAGCGGCAAATGTTAATAACATTCATCGACGATATAGCTACGATAATAGCGGATAAGAATGAAATCTTGGGGAAATATGCAGTACATACAATGAAGTTGAAAATATGCAGTACATACAATGAAGTTGAAAAATTCTTAGTTCTAATTTAAATATTAATATGTCAAAATCGAAATATATGTTATTTAGTAAAAAAATCAAAAAATAAATTACAATATCAATATCCAGTTTTTGACAAGCATAAAATATTTGGGCGTAGCAATCGAAAAAAAAAAAAAAAAAAATTTACGAGCATATCCGTATAATAGAAGGAATAAAATTAGTAAGTTTTTGCCCGTATTTAATAAACTATACAACAATAACGACAAATTAAATTATAAAAAAAGGATTAATATTTTATAAATCAATAATATTACCGAACTTAATTTACAACAGTAGCATTTATTATGAAATGTTAAAAATCAATCATATCAATAATAAGATATTTTCAAAGAATATGCGCAATTAAAATGATTAAATCATATAAAACTATTAGCTATCGAGCATCAATTGTAATAGCAAGTATTTAACCCATAGATTTAGAAATTCGTAAACATATCGATATATTTTTCATCAAGAATAATACTAATATAAATCATGAATTTTTCAAGTAAAATATTTAAATAGAAAATTCATATACGAAAAAAAGAAACTAACGCAAGTTTCAAGTTATACTAAAGCGACATTATATCGAGAAATATCAAATCATGTGGAATACGTATAATATATATCAACTTATCAATATGTCCAAAATTTAAATGATAGATTCGATAATAATCATTTTATTCCTAACTTTTATCATGTTCGATTTATCACCGGTCATGGCTGTTTTAAAAAAAATTTTTAAAAAAAATATTTAAAACGTTTCGGAATATCAGAAACTGAAAATTGTAGAGTATGTAACTTTGAGGATACGGTTTATCATATCCTGCAAGGTTGTAATTGCAAACAGTTTTAGATTGTAACACGATAGAATTAGTAAATAATAAATATAATGATTTTAATAACTTAGCTATTCAAGAAATAAGAAATAGAAATAAGTATAACTTAGCATATTAATAAGATCATTTTTCAATGTCGCGTATATCATCTTAATATTTTCAGAAAAATATTATTATTAAAAAATGTAGTTGAAAGATTGTAAATGGAACTTATGGTGGCAATAAACTTAACCTTTTAAGTTATATATTATAAAATTTTGACACAAACCAATCAATTTTATACAGTTGTTTGTTATACAATACTCCCTTTTTAAGTGAACTATAGATAATTTTCGATGTATTTATATAAATATTTTTTTAAATTGTGACATTTCATATCAATCAGAAAATAAAACATTTTGTTCGAATGAAAATTTCATGTACCGTATAGTGGACATCTTGACTGAATGTTTTAAAGTAGCATTCCCATTTAGGAACACTTTGACCGAAAGTATTAATTGGACTGTCACCGTAAAGTTTCCATAACATATATTTCTGTAATTTTAAATAAATGTACTATTTTTTTTTTTTTTAAATAAAAAGCAACAACGCAGGGTCATGATGACCGGAAATGAACCAATTTCTTTACCCTCTTGTTTTAGTAAAATTTGGGAATCATTTGTAGCTTGGCAGTCCAACTGACAGAACATAATGAAATCCTTCTCGCTAATATGTATCGCTTTCGTAATAACTCAAGTCCATTGGATTGCGTGGGTGATTTATTCAGTAATATATATAATATCCTCATTAATAAGAAATTTAATATTACTGTCGTTCTGGATATTATGGAAGCCTATTATAATAATGTACACATTCCCACTTACATTATGTACTAAAACCAACGATTTAGATAAATTATCTTCTGAAAATATGAATAAAATGAATAATTCATACTACATTTCTATACTGTATCGATACTACATTCTAATAAACCAAGATACTTACCGGAAAATGATTCCATAATGTAAAAATTAAAAAATGATAAGTATTGTAATAATGGGTTACTTAAGGTAAAATTAAATGCTTCCGTAAATTCCACGAAGGCTATTTTTATCTAAGGCTACAGAATTAGTAAATTGAGCAATGTTAAAACACAATCAAAAATAAAGCGTTCCTGGAGGATAAAAGATAAAACATATTAATGGGAAATGGTATACGAAAAAAAAAGTAAGCTGTTGATAAAGAACTAAACCCGAGAGGTTGTGTAATTAGAATATGCGAGAAAAATTTGATCAGCGTTTGCAATAATGCAGAAATCAGAAGAGTAGGAAGAATTTAGAAGGGGAATTAGGTTCATTTTAAATAATCAGGAAGACGATTTCTACCAAATGGCAAATGTTAGAAATAAAAGTACATAGTAGTTGTGAAGGAAAAGAAACACTAACAAGCCGAAAAAAGGTGGGAATATTCGCTCAGATTAATTTATAATGCGGAGCTAGATACGGATTGGACCATAAAGAGGTTCAATATTCTTCGTGGGAAGTTTTTATTATAATAGATACAAATCTAAACAGGGTATAAGAAGAATAAATAGATTAATACCTGTGTGGGATTTGGCAAGGCTAGAATATCGTTGTTCATCGTAACAACTATATTGCACTACATACATACATACATATATATATATATATATATATATATATATATATATATATATATATATATATATATCATATTTATCGGGCTGTTTAAACCGGTGCGGTCGTGTGTCTCCGTGTTATCTTATCGTATATTTGTGCGTTATCTTATCTTTTCGTTCGGGCTGTTAGCAGATACGACAAATTACTATAAGGTCAAAATGCATGTTAACATTATGCATTTTGACACTAGTTTTAAAATTATCGATAACATCAAGCAGCTACTCGGCGAATCTCACAATATGAAACTAAAAATTAAAGAAGGAATTTCCGAAAATCTGGAAACTTTAAGGAATACTTTAAAATTTTTGCATTCAGAAGTAAATGTTTTAAATAACAACTTTAACGATCTGAAGAAAGATTCGGAAAAAAATATTAAAAACATAATTACTAACGTTATTACGGATAATAAGAAGTCTTATGCGGCAAAGCTAAAAGATAAAATTAATGTTAACAACGGTAAAATTGAAACAAAATATGAAACTTTAATCATTGAAGACACTCTCCAATCAGTTAACAGAAATTGGAATTCTGAATTAGCAAAAATTAATACAAGCAAAATCGGTGTAGATGTTGGATTTGTCAAACAACTTAAAAATAAAGTAATAGTAGGTGTCAAAGACAAAAAGCAGTTCGATACATTGAAACGGGAAATATCCAACAACATGGCTAATGTAAAAACCAAAACAACGATAAAAAAGGATCCGATGATTTCAGTTGTTGATATTCATTCCTCGACTACAGAATCTGACATAAGTATGGCTATTAATAATAAAACTGGACAAAATCCGGTAAAAGTAACATTAAAAAACACCAAAAACGGTAAACTACGTGCTTTTGTACGGCTTCATCCCATTTCGTACCACAATTTAATAAACGCAGGTTACGTAGTAATTAATTGGGTAAAATGTAGAATCTATGACTACATTCCGGTTGTTCGCTGTTTTAAATGTTTACGATTTGGACATATGAAGAACGAATGCACTACGAACCCTGATCAGAAAAAGTATAAGCTTAATGACGATTTATTAGATACAAAATGTAACAACTGCTTTCTACACGCATGCAGTTCACATGAACGGGAAAAAGGCAAGATTTTGGCAGATGATATTAAACATATAACTGAAAAAATTAACCATAACTCCTTCTCTTACAATTGTCCAATATATAAAAAGATGGTAAGTAAAGTAAAATTAAATATTAATTATGGCTAATCTCAAATTAATTTTGCAAAACGTAAACCATTGCAAAGACGGACAAGCACTTCTGTCTTTAACGTATCCAAACAATTGTAATTACATAAATGTCATATGTGATCCGTATTTATATGGTAACAGCAAGTCTAGCCAGTTTTTGTTATATACTAAATTTGTTGCAATTAGAAGTAACGTAAAAGATATTAACTGTACATTAATTTCTGAGTATATAATTAAAGTAAATACTAAAGACATTATCCTTTTTGGAGTATACTTTCCTCCAAACATAGACTTAGAATCACAATTTACTTTATTACTTAAAAATATCAAAGAAAATTCTCGGCGGAATATAACAGTTCTCGGCGATTTTAACGCAAGATCAGACATAATGGAAAGTAAAAACGTTTACCGTAACCAAAGAAATACTCAATTTGAGAATTTTATTTATTCAAGTGATTTGATTATTAAGAATAATTATAATGTACATACTTTCGCAAATCATAATGGGCAAAGTTTAATTGATTATATTATGGTTAATAATAATTTTAAGTTCACTATGTCTAGTGTTACTGTAAAAAATTTTCATTTAAGTGATCATAAAAATCTTAGTATAGATATTCATAATTCGAGTATTGTCAACAACATAAAACTATCTGTAACGAATGTGGACAAATTTATTAATAATTTAGATCATGAATTAATGATAAATTATGAAGCTAAACTTAAATTAGCTAACTCTGGTAATATAACCAATGATATTGCTGAAAAAATAACTGAAACTTTAACTGCTTGTGTTCATAATTCTAAAGTGAATGTAACTAAAAATAATAATTCCTGGTGGAATGATCATTTGGAATACATTAAAGTAATTGTTAAGAAATTTCATAAAATTAAACGTAAAAATATCATATTTCAATTAACATACAAAATATTATTAAGAATATATAGGAAAGAAATTAACTTTTATAAACAACTCGCTTGGAGGAATCTATGTAGTTCCTCCAGAACATGGGGCAAACCATATAAAATTTTAACGAGAACATCTTCTTTCCAATTTCCGGACTTAACTGTAAATAATACTTCTGTGTCTTTCAACGAAGATAAAATGAATTTATTATTGAAATCTTTTTTTATGTTTGACAAACCTAACTCGATCTCCTTGTGTAAATTGAACGATAATAATAAGTGTACGCTATATTCCATTACATACGGCGAACTTAAAAATATAATTACAAAATTAAATAATAAGAAATGCCCATCTGAAGATGGCATCACAAATAAGATTATTAAAATCGTTTTCTTTTATTATCCAAATTTACTTCTATTACTTTATAACAAATTATTAGAATTTCAAATATTTCCTCAAAGCTGGAAATGTGCAAATTTAATTATGTTAAATAAGCCGAATAAAGACGCAAGCAAAATTAATGGTTATAGACCAATTTGTTTACTAAACATGTTAAGTAAAATTTATGAAAAAATCATACTTAAATTTTTAAATTTGGAAATTGAAAATTCGGCATTACTTGATCCGTATCAATATGGCTTCAGAAAACATTTTTCTACCGAACTTGCAGTTCACGACGTCAATAATAATTTATTTAATAATATTCAACGTAAAAACATTTCTATAGTAATTTCTTTTGATATCGAAGGTGCTTTTAATAATTGTAATCGTCAAGTTATCATAGATACTTTAATTTCTAATAACTTTAGTTCCAATATTATAAAGTTGATATACAATTATTTATCAAAAAGAAAGGTAAAATGGATCTATCAAGATGAAACTATCACTGTTGATAATAATCATGGCGTTCCACAAGGGTCAGTCCTAGGACCGATCTTATGGAACATACTCTACTCAATAATACATTGTAACATGCGTAATATAGATAATAATTTAAGATTGTATAGTTATGCTGATGATTTATTACTCATCTATAATATTCCTATAACAGGCAAAGTTGATATTTTTGTTTATACAAATAGATGTAACACTATTGTAAACAAGCTTAGTTTAATAGTCGACTCGTTAAATTTAAAATTTGAAATTAATAAATCGCAAATTATGGTAGTGTCGCGACGTAGACTTCCATATGAGCAAGTAATATATGATAATATTAAGATTAACAATTGTAACTTCAACCCTGCTATATCTATAAAATATCTAGGTTTTATAATTGATAATAAATTAACGTATTCTAAACACATTGAGCATATAAACAATAAAGTTAATAAATATTATTACATTTTTAAGTCACTTGGAGGAAAACTGTGGGGATTAAAGTATAAAACAAAATTAGTTTTATATAAAGGACTAATTCAGTCGTTATATTCGTATTGCTCCAGTGTATACTATCACAATTTAAGTAAAAAATTAATTTGTAATATTAATTCAAACTGCAGAAAATTTCTCATAGATGTAACATCATCGTATATAACTACGTCTAATATTTCCTTACTAGTTCTTGCACGTGTATTGCCAATGGATTTATACATTAAAAAAAGATCACTCATTTTTAAAAGTAAAACTCAACACGGAAATTTAAATAACAATAACCTTAAAGTAATTAATGATCAAATTTTTGCAGAATTTAAATCCAGATATGATCAAGTACCTAATGATAAATTAATTAAAAGTTTTTTTTCCAAATATTACAACACGCTTTAAAGATAAAAATTTTAATGTAAATTACTATATGAGCCAAATTCTTACAGGACATGGTTCTATTGGTTATTACTTGCATAAATTAAAGATAATTAAAAGCAACATATGCGGTAACTGTAATAATAACGTAACAGAAACTGTTTATCATATAATATATACTTGCCCAAAATATAATGAATTAAGACTACAATACAATATAGACTGCTCATTGCAGTTTAATGAAATTGTTCTATTGGAACAATTTCCAACATTTGTATACAATGTATTTAAGATGAAGCATATTTATAAATAACCACTACCGGTAACCATAAGCTGTATAGCAGGTTACTAAAAGTTCACAATTTTATCATGTATTCATGTAATTATAGTTAAATATATATATATATATATATATACATATATATATATATATATATATATATATATATATATATATATATAATATATATATATTATATATATATATTATATATATATATATTTTATATATATATATATATATAAAGTTCTCGACTATATACAAACTGTTGAGTATAATGCAAGTAAAATTTTAAACATTCATTTTATAAATGAAAAATAATTTGCAAATTTTTATATTTCTAAACACAATATACCGCATCGATATGAATTATTTTATAAACATGGCATCAATTTTCAGTTGCTGCACTTAACAAATGCAAAAATCGCGTAATTACACTTACGTACCAATAATGTAAAAATATATATTTAAAAAAAAAAAAACATACTTTGAAGGTTTCTTTTAAGAAATCGAATGTTACATTTTACCCCTATATCGTATTTAAGTATACTTGTCGCTTGATATTTATCTGCATCGACTAGAGACAGTTTTCTTTGTGTAAACAACGGGACGCTGTCATGTAAGCCCCCCCGGTATATATACACTCTGAGATAATGATATTTCTTTGCTCGTGTGATTAATAAACCAATCTACATCGACTACATACAGTTTTCTCTGTTTAAATGACATAATGCTATCATGTAAGGCGCCCCATTACATATATGCATTCCGTATATAAATTATGTTTACAAGATATTTATTCGGCGTCTTTTTATGAAATTTATAGTTTATAACGTTCATTACGTATTATATAACTTTTTATATGATTTATATATTTTTTTTAACAATTATTAGTAATGTAAATACGATTAAAAAAAAAATAATAATAAAAAAGTCAATCACGTTTGTACACCTCGTATAATAATGCAAATATCGAGTTTATTACCTTTGCAGAACCAATTTTAACTCCACCAATCCAAACAATACGACTCATTCCATTCTGTTCTTCAGATTGTCGAGCAGATGTTGCTACAGTATATTGCACAGCGGAAGGCGAAATAAACTGCAATACGTTAGCGCCGTTTTCATTTACGTTTTTAAATTTCCATTCAAAATCTATACCTTCTAAACTAGAGAATTCGTTACCTGTGTAAATTTTTGTAATAATTTAGATTAATACTAGAATAAATTACAATTTTTTAATAATCGTTTATTTTCAAATTTCAAAAACGCAACTCCGCCAATATATTTCGTTTAAAATATCCCAATACTAATAATCACATGCGTAAGTTTTTTTTACAAATGCACTATATATATATATATATATATATATATATATATATATATATATATATATATATATATAACAAAAAATACTTAAGACCGCGATATTATATTGTAAACACTGTAAATAATTATGAAGTATATACTATTTTACCATACCATATTACGTTGGCTTTTCAAATATTTTGAGAGATCATAAAAATGTATATATTCATATGCACAAAAACAAATATGGTGCACATAAAACAAAAATATAGGTTTTACATTTTTATCGAAGAAAATCATAAATGATATAATCATTGAAATTATGCGTTACTTATACTTACGTACTAATGAACTTTAAGATAACAGAATAAAGAAACTTTACCATACAAATCGTATGCGCGAACTTCAAACATCACGGGTGTTTCGTCCAAATACAACTGTCTAGTAATCGTGATTATTTTTAAACTCGATATCACATCAACGATCACATTACAACGTAATACTTCCTCTGAAACCACATCCTCAGCGAAAATTACAGCTGCATTTCGAGTGAACTGTTTTGTTACGGTCTCAACCAATGCTTTATTGCCGCAATTTATCCGATGGGTGACATCTAGAAGGCTTACTTGAATAATATCAGTAGGCGTTACATCCCTATGAAAATATTTTTAATAAAATTAGTCAATCAACACCCATAATGTGAATATTTTTTCGTATACACGAAAAGTCGTATTTTAATTTCCATCATCGAGAACTAAATCGTTATAATTTTACAAGATTATATATTTAGTAACATTGATCACTTTACAGAAAAAATGTACACAATTAAAAACAATTACAAAAATTACAACTATCAGTTCATTTTTAGTGAGTTTTTAGAAAGTATATGTTTATAACAGTGTGTATAATGCCGTTTAAGCAAAATACTCAGTACTAAAGTTGTAATCATTTCAATGTAAAATTAAACTTAATATTTAGTGGCGATTTTGTCCGTTTTTATCTTACTTCGTCGCCAAATAAGTGACAAGAAACAATTATGCTTTGCAGTTAGTAAAGTACAATTTCACAAATCACATATACATCTGTAACATTTAAATTATATTTATTTTCAAGAATATACTTTCTACTACTCATATTTTATTATTCGTTGTCACTTCAGAAAAAACAATAGAGTGCAGACAAAAATTAACGAAGTTTAATGTTGATGTATTTTTGTACTTTACAAGTATGGCGAAACTTGTACGAAATAAATATGACATTAATACGTGACAAGAAAAAATCCGCACCAATCGTAACAGCCATCTTCGGAAGCTTCCAAAATGTAGCTAATGGAGGTTGATTCTAATACCGGTAACAAAATGCGAGGAACATTTAACTTTGAGCTCGTACAAATAGATAGGAACAAAATGAAAATAAAACGATACATTTTTTAAATAAATAATTACACCATTAATCAATCATGTTTTTTTAAAAAACGACCAATTCAAATACAATTACGATTACTGAAATACACTAACCAATAGCAATAACCATTACCGACAAAACCATGTTAGCTAGCACGTTGCTAAAAGTCACAGATAATATAACATTATTTTAACTCTCCGATAGCGAGGTGGAATTAAATTAAAAAGTGGATTTTATATGAAAATTTGCAATATTTAAATTATTCAACACTTGATTATTATAAATGTGTAGATGAATAAATTTAATTCACCGTAACCTATATAAAATCAAAAATAACATCCCCCAAAAATGAGATTAAAAAATTATAGGCCAACACAAAAACTATTTATAATAACACTGGCGAATTTCTGAACGGGGTACAAAACAATTGAAATAAATGTTAAAATTATGAACTTTAATATGTAGGACCGAACGCAAACTTACAGGTTTGTTTTATGCGTGCGCAATTTTTAATTTCGACCCTCCTTGAAATTATAAGGGCGTTTAACCTAAATTATTATCATCATTGCTATATGATTATGCTCGTTTATAACTATCATGATAGCGTGCGTCGAGACTTAAACCTAAACTCTATTATTTAAACGAACTTCTACCTGAAGAAATAAA
Source organism: Coronaproctus castanopsis (assembly GCA_032883995.1). Lineage (NCBI taxonomy): Eukaryota > Metazoa > Arthropoda > Insecta > Hemiptera > Monophlebidae > Coronaproctus > Coronaproctus castanopsis. The sequence goes on along the minus strand of CM065054.1, from coordinate 85,878,227 downwards.
TTAATTAAATCCTTTGTTCGCTATTATATCAAAATTATGTATTGCTAATTAACTAATATGGTGCTTGTATCCTTTCTGGGACATACATTTCAGACGTGCGAGGAATCGTAAAATGCGATTACGCATTTTAATTGAAAAATTATAAAATATATATTATTATGTATAAAAAATTATATGTATTTATGCACCAAATAATGGTAATAATTAAATCGTTTTTCTGCTTAAACATACTGATTTCTTTTGAATATAATACGATCGTATATCTCATATTGTCCCACATGTTGAAATTGTTAGAAGCCGCTATATGAGGAATATATATATATATATATATATATATATATATATATATATATATATATATACATATATATATATATATATATATATATATATATATATATATATATATATATATATATATATATATATATATATATATATATATATATATATATATAGTGATATTTATATTTATTCTTTTCGACGGATTTATATAAAAAATCGGGAGAAATATTGACAAACTCGTCTTTGTATCTGAAAATAGGTTGGATATACCTTCGCTTAAAAAAAAAAAAATTAAGTTACAGATGTTAATTTTGTGCATGGTGTGCGTCAAGTAAATGTATGGGATAGCCACTTTCATTTCCTTTATTCATCACAATAGTGGTCCTTTCTCTAGTATAAAAAATTTCATTTATATTCTCCTATTTTTATTTTGAGATGTTCATCATCCATAATAGATTTTCCCACACATTGAAAAAGGGTTAAAACTAGTTTTTAACTTCTTTCTGAATTCTATCACTATTGGTGGCACTAACATGTTCTTAACCTAACATCTTTCACTTTCATTCGACGTATTGATGCGTTCTAACCAGTGTTCCATAAACTTGGCGTTAGAAATTTCGTTATGTTAGGTAGATATTTTAGTTTCGTGCGTATTTGATTTAACGGACTATTAATTTGTGATTTAGTACATTCATTTATTCCGCCGATTTATATAATTACGATCAATTTTTTTTTTTTTGATATTACGAACGTTCCACTTAAATTCGCGAAAAAGCGGAATATGTAAGAAAAGAATATTTGGTATGTTTCCAGTTTGAAAAAAATATACTTGTGTTATAACTTCATTATACGAGTTAATGATATTGCTGGCTTTCTTTTGTTATTTATAATTTAGCTAGTCTTCATTTATTTATCCTACGTAATTGCTAGAAAGTTAATCACGATTTTTACGTTTTCCTATATAGTTGAAGATAATCATGTTTATCTTAATATATATATATATATATATCAATTATAGATACTATTTCAGTATGTTCAGATTAATGCTTTGCAAGTTTTTGTATAAAAACAGATACACATATACTATCTATTCGAAATTTGTAAAAGTGAAACAATTTGTTCAACTTTGACCTTCTTTTTGTTCGCTCTAAGGTCAAATATTACTAATTGCAATCAAATAATTCTAAAATTCACACTCTCGTTATAATATGTTTATTCCATATTTGTTCCATCACCAATGTCGTATGTCATACATTTATTATTTTTTAAATTATATTGTAAGATTTTTTCACGAACGGACGTGTCTATTATTTCCGGCACATTTATTGTAGTTTAATTAATATTATATTTATACCCGTATAACTTATACAAAATACCGCACAATGCGAAAGATATAAGTGTATCCTCATCAGGGACAGATTTACATAAGGGTATACTTCAGGCACTGGCCCAGGGCCTCCGCAAAAAGAATTAAACTATTGAAAAAATTTAATATAAAGAGCAAGCAATGTTTTTTTTTTTTTTTTAAACAATCCCTTTCCCATTATGACCCGTCGGCAGAAGACAACCTTTTGTTATATTTATTAATTATTTTTCCCTCTTCTTTATGTACTGCCATGGTGTGCGTGAAATATGTTATGTTATTAAAATGAATATTTTCATTAATTCTCAACTACTCTACTCATTTGTGTGTTATGATTGTGTCGTTATATGTTACTGTGAGTGTTGTGAAAATGTAGATATGTTATGTGACCTCTTGTGTGTATTACCGAGGTTTTGTGTTCTTATTGTGTGAAATGTGTTTATGTACGACTACTATTTTATTGCTGCGAACGGGTAGACCGACATATAAAGGGTGTTTTCGTTTATTGGAATTTTTCGAAATTTTACAATAATTCCTTATACTACGAGCATATTACATATAAATTTAATTTATTACATTCATATTCGAAATATGTAATTATCCAACCTAGATAAATACAGAGCTATCTTGTTTCAATTATTACGCTTCTTGTTTCTTCTCTCCTTTTCCTCTTCTGTTCACCCTTTCCATACATCTATTTAATCCCCAATATCATCCCCCGTTCTTTTAATTCTCCATTTCTAACAAAAAAAATCAAATAAAATGAAAAAAAAAAACGTAATAAACGTTTTAATCGGCTATTCTTTTTCGTTTTCTCTTTCCTTTCTCCTCATTCGTCGATTTTCTTTCTTTTTTTACTAAAAACAAATTCTTCTTCATCTTAAGGTATTGTTATCCCCTCATTATTTATCAACCATGATTTAATTTCTTTTTTCCAATACCCTAGTTTCGTTTCGTTCATATAATATAGGCAATCTAAATCTTTGACTAATATTGTCATGTATTACTGTGTCGAATGCCTCTTTGTAAAATCTATAAATACTATAATAAACATCGCTTGCCTGAACCAACGTTTTTATTTATCGATTCTGAAAAATTTATCAGTAATGTCGTAGATTTATTCTCTCGGTATCCGTATTGACACGAATCTATGATACTGTTATTTGATAAATAATTTTTTAAATATTCTCCTACATATTTTTCTAGTACCTTGCTTAAGGCCTATCGTTGTCTGTAATTATTTAAGTCTTTACGATTACCTTTTTTTTTCTTACAATTCCGGTTTTCATATCTTGCTCTCTGATAATAGATTTATTTATTAGTTTTGTACTACGTATAGAAATTATACACGTTACATGTTTGTAAATCTTTTATCCTATATCATACGCTGTAGCTTTTTTTTTATTGATTTTTTTTATTAAATTTTTTCTACCGGTTGCCGTAGGTGTATATATATATAAATTACTTTCCGGTGGCTTGTTGTACGTTTCGCATAATTTCTCTTCACAACTGTGGATTTGATTGACTTGTTCTATGAAAGTATTCAATATTTTATCTGCCGTTTCTTCACCATCTCCTATATACTTTTTAATTATTTCATCCATGATGACCGCCTAATATATTCTTTATTATCCTCCATGTCTCTTATTGCCACTTACTTCACCAATTTTTTCGTTGTAGTATACCTATCTCTTAATTTTAATTTTCGTTTTATTTCTCGCTTGTTTATATCCTCCGGTTTCTTATTCCTTTTCCTCCATTTTTGAAATAAAATATCCCGTTCTCGTATAATTTCTAAAATTTCTTTAGTCATCCATTCTTTATTCGCAACTTGTCTCCTAGTTTTTGTATTACTTTTATGCGCATTACTTTTTATATATCTCTTCACATTTCTCCGTTATTTGTGTGTATACATTTGTTTTGCGTTCTCCATATTTCTCATTATTTCCTTTTAATTTCACCTCATCGATACTTTTTTTCTGTATTTTTTCTTCCTTTTTATATTTCGATTCATTTTTACCAATTTGCATCCTATTAGATAATGATCGCTTATCTTTGCGTTTCAATGAATTTACTTTTGTTCGTTCTTTGACTGCTATGTGGTCAATGATTTTGTGCATCTCCGCTTTACGTATTCTTCTCTTGTATTCTCTCTTATTATGTGACTTAATCCATTTCCCGAAATTATATTTTCATATCTATTAACTATATTATTTAAATCTATATCCCCGATCACTAATAACTCCTTCCTTATGCCATAGGTCTCCAACATTGATTGATGTTATAAATTTACATTTAACTCGGTGATCTGTAACATTCCATAATTGTTATCTATTCGTCTCTATAGTTACCTCCCCTATGAGCACTTGATATTGTTGTTCATCTTTAATTCTAAATAAAGGAGTTCGAGAATCTTTTCAGAATACTGAAATGGTCTTCTTACAGATATATATTTAACGTTAATGAGTAGCAACGGGTGTAAGATCATTCTCTAAATTATTTATCGTAAAAAATCGATTAAAAACATAAATTGCTCGAGACCGTTTAAATTAAATGACAATTTACGGAACGAGAAATCGGTATTAATGAGATTATAAAAAATTTCGCCGAAGAAAAAAGCACGAAAATATTTTCGTTAATTTTCTGTATAAGTTTTTGAATAAGTATTCTGTATATTTTTGTTGGTATAAATGTATTACCTATTTGACATATTTCAATTTCATCGAAATAAATGAAAATAAATTCCTTATTTTTCAAGTTTCGTTTGAATTAATAAATTTTTAAAGTGTTTTTATAATTGTATATTTTTGTGTACGTAATAATTTTTAAATTCCTATTTTTTCCTTATGAGTGGGACGCTGTTTTTTCCCATGTCGAATCATTTAATACGTCATTGATCCTCGTGTACATATAAAATAGATTAAGATGAGAAATATCGAATTATATTCGACACTTTTTAATATATATATAATACAATATTCATAATATCTCGAACTCGTCGTTAAAAGCTTAATAATTTGCCTCATATAAAGAATAAATTAAAATTTGGAATTACATTGATAAAACGAATAAACATAATATCCAATTTTCTATAAATAGAAACTCAAACTTAATGATGAGAAAACCTTAGTCAATAATTTTTAGTATCATTTTCGGATATTCCGATAATAAATTCGATTACAATTACCAACAATCTCTACGGCACAGTTATAAAAGATATAAAGACGTAGGTAAAATATGTCCTTTTCTACTAAGTCATAAACCCTAGTTCTGTCAATAAACTAAGATACTTATAAGTTAATTTCGATAAGAAAAGTGTGTATACACTTTGCCCCATTATTTTTAAAACTTTTTTTTTTTTTTTTTGTATTTTAAATGTTTCCTGTAATTTTACATATAAGTGTTCTTTCTTTATAAATATTATTAACTTTGATTTTTACAAATGCGTTTTCTACACTATTTTGTGGATAAATAAAATACAATCGCCGCTGAATTAAGTACCCGACGATAATATAAACATAGACGAGATGGAACCTATTAATTATAACCACTAATGAATATGAAAATTATTTTCCCGCTATAAATGAATCAAACTACGCCTATTAATAAATACAACACAAATAAATGCATTATTAATAATATTAACAATCTGTAAAGTAGTCAAATGACTGTAATTTAAATTGAACAAAGGTTTCTTTCCCGAATTTCGGTACAAAGTAATAAAATTTATATAAATCAAGCCGAATGTTGAACAAAGATTTGTTTCGGAATTTCAGCTATATATATATATGTATGTCTGTGTGCTCGTTCTGATTTTCTATTTAATATACAAAATTGAGATACAACAGCGGCTTGTTTAATCTTTTTCGCCATTTTTAAAAGCCCTTCGTTTTTGTTGTATTTTTCTATTACATATTCAATTATCGTTAGTTCGAAAAATTTCATTAATCCATCCAGATTAATCGTTTACGAAGTATATGTTAAAAGAATAAAAATTATTTCGCTGATAAATAAAACTTGATTAATGTTTCTTTTTAGATAATGAAATACATTTATGACTTTCGCGCGCAGTTTTCTGAATAATAAATGATTTTGCATAGTTCCGCTTTTAATTTTTTTTTAATCCTTCACCTACTTCTGATTGCATGTGAAACCATCGAGGGACTTTTGTATTATTTTTGTTGTTCAAATTTACTTTTGTAGGAGGTGAGAACATGTTATTAACGGTGTCTGTGAAAGATTGTACTACAGTATCAACGTTATTCGCTATATTAATGTTCGAACTTAATCTGTACACCTGCACACAGTATTATAATTTATCCAGTCTGTTTTCTTATAATTATGTATTAAGACTTTTATGTGCAAAAACACCAATTTCCGAGAGAAAAATATGTAGTCTCGTTAAAACGAAATTTTTAAATGCCATCGGGTACTTATTACTAGAGAGAATTTGTTTGTGATATTTTCTTCGGCCGGCTGTAAAAGATGTTTAGTACATATTTTTTTTGTTGGTTATCATTTTTGATTTTTTTTTTCTTAGGTTGTTCAGATACCTTGTGTAATTTATTATTCTTTGTTCAGCCGAAATATTTAATTTTTCATTTCGGGCATTGTTGAAGTCCCTGAATTAGTAGAATCCCCCCCCCTTTTTTTTTTTTTTTTTTTTTGTAGCACCTAGGTCGGGAGCAATTTCTATTTTTTCTGGAGGCATACATATCTTGACGCATTTTTTCTCCACCATCTACTGTGATACAAGGATTATAATTCCTGTCAGTTGTGTAATATTACAGTTATACGTGTATTTATTTTACGCGTCCATCTCATTTGCTGATTCGCATTCAGTATACAGATGTGTCCTTGTTTTTTTATAGATGTAACATTTAATTTCATCATTTCTTATAAATATACGGAAACTTTCGTTATCGTAATTAATTAGTAGAGAATCCGGGATATGGACATTTTTATCATCTTGAATATAAATTAATCGCCTAAAGCTCATCATGTATTCATAATTTATGGTTGTTAGCGTACGAATATTATTAGCAATTAAAACATTGATAATTATCCACTTTGTATGAATGAAGGTTCGAGAGGACTAATTTCTTCGATAGTTTTCCAATTTTTTAGCGGGTAAAAAGTGATCGTTTACAGTAATTCCTATATGTGTAGAAATAAAGTTATTTAATGTTTCTACTGAATCTATACAGATTTTTTGATATGGCCCCAATAGCCTTTTTTATTATATCGTCTAATGCAATAATATATTGTATTTTTGTATTTTCGAGCGCATTGAATGTTACAGCTTGATCTTTTTTTTAGGTATTGATTATTTTTAGTTACCGTTAAATATTGTAGCGGTGTTGTTAGTTTAGGTTGAATATAGATATATTTTCAATTTCTTTAGATTCGTTGTTTATCAGTCTGTTGTCAGCACTGATAACGCCGCGTCCATCATCGTTTAATAATAGACAAGCCGATGGGTTTCCCAGATCGGCTAGATTACTTATAACAAAGAGATATTTCCAGGTATTTTTTTTTTACTAATAAAAAAATCAAGTTCTTCGGAATAGGTTAAAAATAAAAGAGTCATTTTTATTTCAAGAAATATACACACGTTTATCAGATACATGTATAAATTATATACGTATATATATATATATATATATATATATATATATATATATATATATATATATATATATATGTATGTATGTGTGTGTTTACGAAAACTGATTTTAACACGATTCGGTATTTTTTTGTATTCATACAAACATTCAAAAAGTATCTGAATATTAAACCAAATATCAGTTTAATCCGATTTGAGATGTTTCAGTGTATCAAATTCATCATCCGAATATTTAGATCGCTAATATAAATTCTATATATATATATATATATACTGCATGCCATTGTAGGCGTGATTATACCTATATTATATTGAAACTCGTACGAATGAAGCTAAATATTTACGCTATTTTCGAATCCAATCGTTTGTGTGTGAGTTTCATACTAATTAAAAATGCACGGAGATAAGATATTATTTTGGGAAGTACTGAAAGAGACGAATAACGAATATACCTGCCATATATAGAACTTAACCCCGGTGTTGCCACATTTTGTAATCTCGACGTAGAAATTAGATAGTGTGTGTATGTGTACAGTCATGCTAAGTATTTCTAAAGTAACTGCGAGCGTATATGCATACACACCGTGAAAATAATAATTTCTTTTCTTTTTCTAACCCATTATAAACTCCTAATCGTCTTCTTTTCGCAGCAGTATCCAGGGAGTAGTTTTAAACCTTCTGATTTTATTTATTACACAACAGTTAACACTTAAGGGGACAGTTACAAGACAACCAGTGTTGTTGTTGCCGAATGACGTCATTGGAATTTTCAAAGGAACAGAATTTACGACTAACGATTAGTCTTACGACGTGTTACTTTCGTCGCGTGTCTGATCATCCCTATTAAGTCGCCGTTCGCTGTTAAACCAGCTACGATCTTCACATATGTGTGGGAGTGAAAAACAAATAGGCATACGAAAAAGGACGAACTGGTACAGCGACCATACCTAATATACGTGAGAGCGAAAAAGAAATACTTGTAGGGTATAGAAACCATTTTACACGTATATGCGAATACGTATATAGGAAAAATGAGAATGACGAAAAATCAGTGTTAGCCAAACTAGCGTACGAGCAGACACAGACGTAACGATTTCGATTTCGTAAGTTATGAAGCAAACTAAAATGAACAATTTGATCATAATCGTTTTGAGGGCATGTATCATTGGATACTCCTCCTACACGTGATTATATATGTGTATATGTGTATATGTATATATGATGATATCATTTATTAGATAGCCTCACTCATTGGCTAGTTATAAATAGCGAATATATGAAAAAAAAAAACAAAAAAAAAAAAAATTTATTAACGCGATGTTTATACCGAACACACTTTTTTTTTTTTTTTTTTTTTTTATTTGGAGCGACTATATACAATACATTGTGTAAACAAATGCAGTTTTAAATTGACGAAGTGTAGATGAATTATATTTAACACCGTTATTTAACGTGAATACACACAATGAAATCGATCTAATTTTAACGATAATACGCTGAAAAAATTAATCTCGATTTCGAATAGCAAATATCGATAATAATTGCACGCAAGTTATTTCTAATTACACACTGAGTTAATTTTTCTTTAAATAATTCAAACGATATAATTTTATGCTTAATGAAAAACTTCTTCTTCTTTTACGTTAATTGAATTACAACGCAAAGAGAAAACTAATCTGGTTTTTATTCTGCTTTAATTTATCCTCCGGCATTCTACTTCACAAATTTCTGCTTCGATAATCGAAATATTTAACGTCGTTTTTTTTACACGCCGGCCAACCTACAGTCTTCCTGTTGATCTCACAAAATCGAACCGACTACTACTTTCTTAATGAACATTTTTGTTCTTACCCTTGTGGATAGCATAAATCCTGCGTCCGAGTTTCATTATTTTCTCTTATTTTTAGAACCCCATATTTTTATATATATATATATATATATATATATATATATATATATATATATATATATGTATAATTATCCTTATTTAATCTCATATCGGATTCTGATTTTTCTTATCATTGCATAGCGCACCGATAATTTTTTTCAATTGGGCGACGAAGTTTGACTTACAGGTTGGCTTTGTGCATGTGCAATTTTTAATTTCAAGGGCGTTTTAATTTAAATTATTATCATATATGATAAAAGTTTACACATCTCAAACCAGATTTTAACGATACGGTAATAATTATAATTAAAACTGTATCGTGTTTGCAACTTTAAACCTAAGCTCTATTCAGATGAACGTCTCTCTAAATAAAAATCCTTTTGTTTGTTATTATATCAACATTATGTATTGCTAATTAACTAATATGGTGCTTGTATCGAGCGATCTTTCTGAGACATATATAATAAAATTATAAAATATATAATATTGTGTATAAAAAATTATATATATGTATGCACCAAATAATGGTAATAATTGAAATAGTTTTTCTGCTTAAACACCGATTTCTTTATCGTTATGTAAACATAAGACGATCTTATCTCGTTATGCGTCACATATTGAAAATGTTATAAATTTTCAAGGACTCGGCATTAATGTTCTTTAGTGTCAAACACTGACAACTAAAAAAATCTACTGAGAGGCAAGCTAACTTATTTGTAATATAAGGAATATATATATATATATATATATGTTATTGATATTTATATTAACTTGATATAGATATAAAAAAGAATAATTCCTTTCAGACAGATTTTTATAAAAAAAAACTTGGAAAATATTGACAAAACTCGTCCTTGTGTCTTTGAAAATAGGTTGGCTATATCTTCACTTTAAAAAAAACAAAAAAAAATGGATATTAATTTTATACATAGTGTGCGTGTCGCAAGTATATGTGTAGAATCTCAACTCACAGTTTCATTCCCTTTGTTCATCACAATAGTGGTCCTTTCTCTAGTATAAAAAATATCATTCACATTCGATTTTTTTTATTTTGAGATGTTCATCAACCATAATAGATTTTCATACACATCGAAAAAAGGGTTAAAACTTGTTTTTAACTTCTTTCTGAATTCTATCATCACTATTGATTAGTCATATAAGGCAGTAACATATTCTAAAACATCTAAATATGTTTCAGTTTAATTCTACGTATTGATGCGTTCTAACTAGAATTTCATAAGTTCATACCTGGCGTTAGAAATTTCGTTATTACTACTATAACTTATGTAGAGAACGAACTAGGGGTTCTATCCGCCTCTGCTACCCAAGGGGGTTGCTACCCAACGGGGGTAGTGCCTGAAGCTGTTGGGGTTTAATTGTGATTAAACACCGTTCAAATAGTGCAGGGGCTCTGACGAGTAAAACAAAAAAAGTTTCATCCAAATCCGACTAAAATTCGCCAAACCCGCCCTTTGAATGGGCTCCGCAAGTGGGAAGTCTACATAAAACAAAAATATCGCTAATTTATATATATTTTTCCTGAAATTTGCCATCGGATAAAACCAAATTCGTCGAAATGATGTCATACTGCAGTTGCTATCGAACTTAAGACACGCCCGCTTTCCTGAGATTAATTTTTGCTATAGAAATTTGCCATCGGATAAAACCAAATTCGTCGAAATGACGTCATACTGCAGTTGCTGTTGAACTTAAGACACGCCCGCCGCTATAAAAGGTTATTTATATACGCGCGTGTTTTATATATATAAATTAAATTCGTCGAATATCACCATTCTTAAGCGTTTTATCGCGCAAAAAACCGAATATATATTGATGATTAATATATATATATATATATATACATATATAGCTACTAACCCGCTGACCAATTATGCCTGAAAAATTTTTTAAAAATCGAAAATCAAATTTTAAACTCGCGATTTCTCGTTACCGGTTAATTTTTAAAACATTTACGTTAGGACATAAATTATAGATCTCGACGTCTACTTTCTTTTAAGTCCAATCCGAACCCCCATCTATCATAGGGGCCGTAAAAAGGGCGCAAAACCCCGAAACCCTTTAACCTCAATTTTCTCTCGACGAGTATTCGCTATAAAAATACGCGACTACCGTCGTTAGACGCGTATTTTAATCGCCCGTAACTTTCGTTGGAATGATTTTCTCAAATTGCGAATAGTTCGCGAATTATTGCGAAAAATCGAAATTTCGAAAAAATGGTCCCCTTTTGAAATTTTCGGGTTCGGTTTGAAATTTTTTTTCGCGGGGTTTTCGCTTTTTACCATACATCTTATACAGTAACGACTATTTCCGAAGTCGGAATCGTTTAAAAATGTTTACGTCGCTCGCTATGCCTCGCCAAAGGTGGCGATAGTTCGCTACCAGGAACATGCTGGATAAACCGAATTGTTCCGGAAGTTGGGCGCATCGTACGACTATCGACCAAGAGATCGAAAAGATAGCCGATAGGGTTGGGTAAAAAATGACGAGGAGTTAGGGCCTGTTTTTTTTTTCTACAGCGATTTCGGTTAAAAAAGTCAATTTCGCCTACGTCAAAATGGCCAACTTCGACCTCGTCTAAATGTCGGTTGTTGACGTTTGGCGAAAATTTTCCTACATATCATTTCGACGGAGAATTTAGTCGGCTTTCGATCGATAACGAATTCGATCGCGGTTAATTAAAGAGAAACGTCGGAAAAAGCGGATTTTCCAGAAAATGGACGAAATTTTCAAAAGCGAAATTTCGAATTTGATTTTTGCTAAAGGCCTAACGGTCGGACCTTTCGAAAAATCACCTTCTACGAACGTTATAGCGTCGGGAGTCTAGTTTCGAAAAAGTCTGGCCCCAATGCTTTAGCTCGAATAGCCGATTTTATAGACGGTTTAAAGTGAAAAAAGTCGATTTTGTAGCCCGGAGAAAGCATCAAATTTCCTTATAGATATATAAAAATAAAATCAACTAATTTATTTTCAGTTTCGTATGTATTTGATTTAACAGTCTATTAATTTGTGATTTAGTAACTTCGTTTATTTCGCCGATTTATATAATTACGATCAATTTATTTTTGGATATTGCGAACGTTCCACTTAAATTCATGAAAAAACCGAATATGTAAGAAGAGTGTATTTGGTAAGTTTCCAGTTTGAAAAAGTATACTTTTGTTATATCTTCATTTTTCATATATAAGTTAATGATATTGCAGTCTTTTTTTGTAATTAATGTCTTCATTTTTGTGTTGTTTGTAATTGCCGGAAAATTAATCAGGGGATCTTTACGTTTTCCGATATAGTTAAAAATACTTTAATCATTTTTATCTTAATATTATTCAATGTACATACTATTTCAGTTTGTTCCGATATAACTTAATGCTTTGCAAGTTTTTGTATAAAAACAAATACATATATACACTATCTACAAAAATTTAATTGTAATTCATGTAACCGAAATTTGTAAAAGCGAAACAATTTGTTCAACCTTGTCCTTCTTTTTCGTTCGCTCTAAGGTCAAATATTACTAACTACAATCAAATAATTCTAAAATTACCACTCTCTCTTTACATGTTTCTTTATTCAATATTTGTTTCATCACTACTCTCATATGTCATATATTTATTATTTTTTAAATTATATTGTAAGATGATTTTTTAATGAATGGACGTGTTTATTATTTGCGGCACTTCTATTGTAGTTTAATTAATATTATTTTTATACTCATACAACTTATTCAAAATATTGCACAATGTGAAAGATAGATAATGTATAGGTATCCTCATCAGGGAGGGATTTACATAAAGGCACTTCGGACACTGGCCTAGGGGCCCCACGAAAATAATAAAACTATTGAAAAAAAAATTTTAATATAAAGAACAAGCAATGCATTCCTTAATTCTAGATAAAGGAATTTTTTCCGAATGTTGAAATAGTCATACGGGTATATTTAACGTTAATGAGTAGCAACTTAACCGGCGGAAGATCATTCTCCAAATTATTTATTGTGAAAAATGGATTATAAACATCAATTGCTCAATATCGTTTAAATTAATTGACAATTATGTGTACGAAGCGGAATTAATAAGATTATAAAAAATTTCGCAGAAAAAAAAAGTAGAAAAATATTTTGTTTTATAAGTTTTCGAATAAGTATTCTATATAAGTATTTGTTGCTATAAATGTATTACCTATTCGATATATTTTAATTTTATCAAAATAAATGAAAATGAAGTACTTATTTTTCAAGATTCGTTTAAATTAATAAGTTTTTAAAACGTTTTTTATATGTATATTTTTGTCGATGCAATAATTTTCAAATTCATAATTTTTTTCCTCGTCCCTTACGTTGTTTGTACCCATGGGTCTTCAATTATTTAATACGGCACTGATCCTCATGTACATATAAAATAGATTAATATGAGAAATATCTAAATATATTCAACACTTTTTATTATATCATACAAGATTCATAATATCTTGAACTCGTTATTAAAACTTAATAATTTGCCTGATATAAAGAATAAATTAAAATTTTGAATATGATTTACATTTATAAAACGAATAAAAACATATGCAATGTTTCTGTAAGTGGACAATCGAACTTAAAATGAGAAAAATTGAGTCAATCATGTTTACTAGGCGTACGCTTTCATTAAATCATTTTCGTATATTCCAATAGTAAATTCGATAGGTGATTACAATTAGCAATCTCTACGACACAGGTATAAAGCATAGGCGTATAAAATATGTCCTTTTCCAGTAAGCCAGCTGTAATATAAACCCTAGTTCTAATGTTAACAAAAAAATTAAGCTACTTGTAAGTTCATTTTGATAAGAAAAGTGTGTATAAACTCTATCATTTTTAAATGCAGTTTTTTTTTTTTGTATTTTACATTTTTCCTGCAATTTTACATATAAATTCTCTCTTTATAAAAATTCTTAACTTAGATTATATTTTTACCAATGTGTTTTCCGAAGGGAGTTTTGTATTTTGTATTTTTTTTAATAACGTAGAAACACATTAATGGCATAATAATATAAATTTTCAGTTTATATATATATATATATATATATATATATATATATATATATATATAAACTTTTTAAACATTTATAAAAAATTAAAAAAAACAAAACAGTTAACTAACACACACATATAATTTAACTATTGCTTGTAAAATAAAATTTTATTTTGTGGATAAATAAAATACAATAGCTGCTGAATGAATTACACAACAATGATATAAACATAGGTGATGGAATCTATTAATTCTAACCACTCATGAATACGAAAATTATTTATATACACCCTCGCTATTTTATTAAGGTGACACACACAAAAAGTATATTAAAATGTCGACATTCCTGAAACGATTCGCACTAAAAATAAATATAAATCAAAATGCGCCTATTAATAAATATATTAATACAATACAAATCATTTCACTAATAATTAAAAGTTTATTCATATTGATTTTAACATAATGAAATAATTTACCCGGAACACTAAAAATATTAACAAATCAGAATGATGCAAAATAATTCTCCTTAAAAATAAATCGCTTAAAATTTATAATGGATAATCGAGGAATAATCACGTTAAATACAATTTCTTTTAAATATATAAAAACTATTTTATGAAACTCGTGAAAACATGAAAACAAAAGTAAATAAATTCATTAATATTTACATTAGTACAGCAATAAAATAAAATCTATGTATGCGTGACGTGTATTACCAATTAATGCACGTCTATATATGCGATTACAAATTTATTATAGTCAGTAAACAACATATAAGTATGAGTAAATACTAGTTCGTAAAGATTCGAGCATTTATAAAATAAATCACAATTTATTATTACTACGTCTTAAATGTTTATTATATGCAAGATACCTTTAAAACGTACAAAAATGAACCGTTCCTAAATGTTGACGATATTCACAAAATCGTCGTGATAACGTGTTACAAAAATATGAAACAACTATCAGATTCAACTATTTTTCGCCATTTTTAAAAACCCTTGGTTCTTCGTTGTATTTCTATTATATATTTAAAAATATCATTAATTCGGAAACTTTCAGTAATCGATGCAAATTAATCGTTTACGAAGTAAAAGAATAAAAATAGTTTCTGTGATAAGTAAAAGTTTATTTATGTTCCTTTTTACATAATGAAACAAATTTTCCATTACAACATTCTAAAAAATATGAACAAATCAGAATTATGCGAAATAATGCTCCTTGAAAACTAATTGTTTAAAAATCATAATGGACAATTAATGATAATTTAATAATGATATCAAATATATCTGTAAAGTACAAAAACTATCAAAAATGTTTTATGAGATTTGCAAAAAAACATGTGAACAAAATTAATTTAATTATTCATTACATTAATATAAAGTATAATTAAATTAGTGAAATTTATACATATGTATTAAATTGCATCGTGCTAAACCAACACACACACACATATATATATATATACATACATATATATATATATATATATATATAAACATGTACCGCGTGATACTCATATATATTTATATACACATACTTTAATGCTTTAAATTATAACTTTATAGTCAGTTATCAAAAACTAATTTTTAACATCTTAATCAAATGGAAAATTTTCATTATAACACGTATAAAATAGTGTTTTTTCAAAACAAAATTGAAATGTTTGAAATTTTTATAAACAATTAATTATATTAAATTGTACGCACGTCTAATAGTTGTAATTTTAAGAAAATATTTCCCATTCTGTTTATAATTAACAGAAAACAAAGCACATTTGTTATATGATAGGAAAGTCTGCAAAAATAACTGGAACATTATGGACGTAGTATTAGTTTTATTAAAATTATATTTTCAGAAATTGTAATTTTTCTAATAAAATTTGTAGACAATAAAACAAATGTTACGCAATAAAAAAACCATGGCACAAAATCACAATACGTAATTTTTGTTTACTAATTAGAAAAAAATCGGAATAGGGTAAAAATAAAGGAGTAATTTTTATTTCTAAAAACATGCACGCGTTCATCACATATATATGAAATTATATAAGTATGCATATATATATATATATGTGTGTGTGTGTGTATGGTGCATTTATGAAAACTGATTTTAAGGCGGTTGTATTTGTCCGTATTCATACAAAAATTCGAAAATTATTTAAATATCAAACCAAATATCAGTTTAATCTGATTTGTGATGTTTCAGTACATTCATCGGAATATTTAGATCGCTAATTTAACGTAAACTCTATATATATATACACTGCATGTCACTATTTGTGTGATTATCCCTATATTACATATTCAAACTCCTACGAATGAACTTGAATATTTTCATTATCATTACGATATTTTCGAATACACTATATCAAATACACAATGATAAGATATATACATATTAGATACCCCTATTTTGGGAAGCAATGAAGTAAACGAATAAAACTGTAAGGAATTCAGGAATACACGAAACTACTATCTTCCCCTTTTTTTTTATAGAATTGAACTGTGGCTTGCATATATTATGTAGAGATGTGGTAGTGTGTGTGTGTGTGTTGATGTAATACTAAGTATTTTTGATAACCGTGTTCTTTCCCAGAAGTATGAAGAGATTTCTAATATGGAGGGTGATTTTATTTATTACACAGTTAACACTTAAGGGGACAGTTACAAGACAACTGATGATGATGACATTTACGAGGCGGCCCCCCTTCATGGTAGGTCTTGGTTTTGTCGAGGATCACAGTCGTCGATATAACGGAAAGACATCTGCTCTACCATACATGCACACATATTCACATTTACATACTTACCCATAGATATTTTTATATATATATATATTTATTTTAGCTAGTACGACGGACTGGCGCCCATCAGACAACTATGCTTGATGATATTATGCTCTATCCTTCTTCCGTTTCACTGTTCTCCTTCTCTGACACATACGTAATATATGTGCGTACAGGCCATACTTTTATCATGCGAAAATTCAACGTTTGACCATGAAAACACCTGCATCCAACAACGCGCTATTTAACTATTAGTAATCTGGTCATATGGTATCCAGATTTGGGGTACAACGAGCAACTCTAATTTAGACACAGTACAAAAATTTCAATCTCAAGTATTGCGGAATATCGTGTCAGCGCCGTGGTATGTCCGCAATGACGACATACACAGGGATCTCCGTATACCGTCTGTTAAAGAGGTAGTCAAAAGCTGCGCTGGAAGATACTTGCATCGACTTCAAACCCACATCAATCCACTAGCAGTCAATGTTCTACGTAACGGCGTGCAATTCCAACGACTGAAGAGACGCAGTCAGATCGAATTGGGAAATCGACCGTAGCGATCAACTAGTTTATATATGTTATATATCATATATTATATTATATTGTATAATAATACTAAGATAAATTAAGGGATACGACCGCTGGGAAGTGTCCCGTTATAGCTTTTTAAACAGATCAGTGCTGCCTATTGTTCAACCGAACAGATTGCAAGCATCTTTAAGCGTTAAAAAAAAAAAAAAAAAAAAAAAAAAAATTTAGTGACGGGAAAAACCGAATATTTTAAAAAACCGAATAACGGTTAACTAGATGATACAAAAAACTGGATGATTATTCAGATGATTTTCATCTGATACTAAATACCATCTGTTCTCTTCTGTTTCTTTGTACACTACAGTGTTGTCTGTTTTATAAAACGTGTATTATTTCCAGTTGTCTATATTTTCACTTGTTGTGACTAAATTGTAATTACCTATGATAACAACTACTGATAGCCTAGACAGGCTAGGCGTAGATTATAGCAGGGATATTAAAAAAAAAAAAAAACTTGTTTTTTTTGTTTTTTTTTGTTGTATTTTATTATTAAAATTTTTATATAAGGTATTTTTTATGCCAATAATAATTGTTTTTGCGTAGTTTAAAAATTATGTAATATTGAGCGATTTGTGAAGTATTTTTGTACACCTTTCCGCATTATAATATGTTAATAAAAGTACGAAAGCTTTTTTATTAATTCTCTGTACATTTGTTAAATACTGCGAATTTAATTAGTATGATTTTATTTTCAAATAATCTCACTATAAATTTAATAATAAATCATCTGAATCATATTTAAATAGACAGGATGTTATATTGCGGTAAAATTGGTTATTTTTCATTCAGATTATTTTTATATTTCTCTTTTGTTTTTGCTAAAATAAGTATTACGTTTGATGTTTTCTGTTGTATATTTGTTATTTTAGGCTCAGTATATTTTATTATACAGCAATTTAGGAGGTGTAGTATACTATATTTGTAATTTCTTTTTATATATAACTGTATAGAACGTGGTTTGGTTGAATTTTTGTTTTTTTATAAGATATTTAATTTCTAAAACAACACGAAGGGAATTAAACAATCTCCAATGTGGAATTAATTTTAAAAAATTGATAATGTTTCAGCAATGTATAAAATTTGCAAAAAAAATTTAAAATGGGGAGGAAATACTACAAATTTAATTTATTACGTATTCATCCTGTAGAACACACGTACGAAAGTAGAAATAATTTAATTTCTGTAGATTTGGTTAATGAAACACCAGGACGGTCATCATCTGATATTATTGATGAGGAGGAAAACGTATGTAATAGAAAGAATATACCGATATCGAAACAATGAAAATTAGTGAAGGAAAAAAATGAACTTTCAGAAAGAGATATTAATAAAATTGAAAGACCATTGGTAAACATCGTAGACAAAGATATGCAACTAATTTCAATAGTAGAAAAAGCAGGATTTTTGGAATATTCAAAAAGTTTACAACCTCTGTATAATTTACCTAACAGAAAAAAACGTATGATATAATACCTAAATTTTATTCAGAAAGTGTAGGAGAACTAAAAAGTAAGTTAAATGAAGTCAAACATTTATCTATCACGACTGATATTTGGACTTCAGATAGTAACCAATCATATATTACTGTTACTTCACATTTTATTTATAATAATATATTAATGGCTAGAGTATTATGTACCAAACAAATTCCTATTTCTCATACAATGGAAAATATTGCTCACGTATTGTTGCTCACGTATTGAGCAATATTTTAAACGAGTGGGATATATATCAAAAAGTAATTACTATTGTATCAGATAATGGTCCTAACATAAAGGGTGCAGTCGTCCAATATTTGAAGAAACATCACCATCCCTGTGTTGCGCATACAATAAATCTTACTGTAACAGAATCCATAAATAACAGCCGGCTTGGCCCCATTTTAAAAACAGCACGATAGCCACTGAAATGTTGAAGTCAGTTCAGAAACAAATGGGTCTTCCGTTACTAAAAGTAAAACAAAACTGTCCAACTAGATGGAATTCATGTTTTTTAATGTTAAAAAGATTAATTAAAATAAAGGATCCGCTTTCTTTGACAATTACAAAGTTACCAAATTGTCCGGATTGTATAAATTTAGAAGAATGTGGAATAATAGAAGAATGTATAAGTATTTTACAACCGGCAAATGATATAACAAATATAATATCAGGCGAGAAGTACCCAACAATATCGTTAACAATACCATTAATTCGTGGGTTTTAGACCGCTATAAAATCGATTAAAACAGCCACTGAAATGGGTGAAGAGCTTAAAAACAACCTATTAAACACCATTTCAAGAAGACTGGGATCATTTGAAACTACTAAAAAAGCTACATATCTTGATCCTAGATTTTAAAAAATTGCATTTGGATTAAACGAAAATGCTAATAATGCAGAAAAATGGGTAGTGGAAGAGAGACCAAGTGTTTATTTACTCCAGGCAATATAAATGTAGAAAACGAACAAAAAAAAAAAAATCTGAAGATACTAATATAGTTCTACTATTTGGGCTTTTTTTTAATAAAAAAGCCTCTGATGTTAAAAATCTTTTAGTGCCCGCTAGTATCTCAACATTGGCAATTAGGCAATATATTGAAATGCCTTATGTAAATAGAACAAAAAGAACCGTTGCAATTCTGATCTACATATAAACAATCATACCAGAATTGTATGAATTGGCTATGAAATATCTCAGTGTACCAGCTACATCAGTTTCATCTGAACGAATTTTTTCTAAAGCTGGACAAATTACTAATTTAAGAAGAAACAGGCTTCAGCCGGATAAGCTAGATGAAATTCTGTTTTTACATAATTCATTGTAAATTATTTTGCTTTTTTATAAGTATAATTTTTGTTTTATATTAATTTTACTATCTTAAAGTATATAAATTTTGTTTAGTTTTGTAAATATGTATTAAAAAATAAGTATCTATATTATTGACTTATGTAAATATGTATTTTAAAATGTATATAAACTGTTTAATTTTGTAAATGTTTTAAAATTAAAAAATTAAATTTTCATTTGATATTTTTAATGTCTTTAGTAATTGTTAATCGTTATTAAGTTTTTAAAAGCATGCAGGGAGAATTCACTAAAAATATCAAACGGATTTCGAAGTATCTTTGTACACCTTTTTGTCATATTATGTTAATAAAAAAAACACTTTTAAAAATTTATTTTCTATATATTGGTTAATACAGCGAAATTAATTTGAATGATTTTATTTTTAATTCCTAAACTAACTTTTTTACTTAACTAATTAATCATCCGATTAAAATCATTCAAATACATACATATTTAATAATTGCGGCAAAATTGTGTATACAATTAACTTCATGAGAATTTTGACACAATTCTAAATCTAAATAAAAAAGTGGCAATAACAACATAAAAACTAAAAAAATAAGACGAAGTAGATATAGAAATCAGTAATGTGAAATGTGCACGCTCATTTCAGATAATTTCATTCTATACTACGTTATTCATTCATTATTTATTTATAAACATCGGATACTGATTACAGATAGTTTTTTCAAAAACCGGATACAGTTTTTTCAAAAACCGAATAATCGGTTATTTTTCATTCAGATGATAGTATTATTCTTAACATTCATTCTTGCATTCATATATTATACACGTACTACTTTCTATTTGACTTACGTAATTTAATCTAATATGAAAATAACTAATTATTTAATTATTTTCAATGTAACAAACATGGTTGTTACATTATATATATATATATATATATATATATATATATATATATATATATATATATATATATATATGTATATACATTTAAGTATACAAAGAATCATATAATAGAATCAGTTTGGCGAGATTTTTATTTTTTTAATTAAACATTTACAGAATTGAATGTAATTTTATTTTTAAATGCTAACGTTCCCAATTTTAATTTGTTAAAATATAAAATAATAACAAAAGGCTGTATTTAAAATTAAAATGTTAAAAATAAATTATTATTGTTGTAAAATAAAATTGTGATTACAATTTTTTTTTAATTATTTTCAAAATGATGTTGCAAGTTAGTTATTATTTTTGTTAAAAATAACAAAATTGTGTAAAGACTTTAAACGATAATAAGTTTTAAGAAATAAAAATATTTTTAAAAAAAGTTCGGAAATCGCGGTCAGCGTTTAATAATTATTATTAGAATGTTTCGGACATTCATTAAACGGCACACTTAACTGTTGTGCCATGATACCCGAAAACCAACATCGGTATCTTAATATAACACCGAAAGGTTTCGAGAGTCCATGCATCCGCGCGCGTTCCTCGCTACCGAGCAGCCGTTTTACAGGAGTACGCCACTACCCCTAGCTGTTAGTTAATGTTAGATTTCGTATATAAAGTTAAATTTAATATTTACAATTTTTCTTAATTATTTTAAATATGTGAAAGCTAAGTGTTTTGTTAATAAATTTAAATTAGAAATCACCGAATACCTATGGATTCTTCCGAACAAAAATAATAAATTAATGTATTTTATATATTACAGATTAAATGTAAAAAAATAATAAATTTTAATGAATTCGTATAAATTCTGATTTAAGTACTAATAAAATATATATATATTTTATGTGTTTTATTTTACGCACATTTCGTTTATCAAATTACATCCTTACGCACGCATGATATTTTTTAGCAAAATGCACTTCAATTTTTATAAATACTTGAAAATTGACTTTTAACTTTTGTAACGCTTTTTAAATTGTATATTCGTTATTGAATTGAATATTCCAATTCCGTATTTCGCAGTGTTTATTACGTTTATTGAAAATTAACTAATTAAAAGCTGAAACCTTTTAATTTTCTTCGTAATTACCCGTATAATATAAAATTTTTATGATTTTGAGACCGATTTTTGCGCGGATGTCATTTTCGTTCGGAAGTTTTTATTTTTGTATGTACTAAAAATGTTGTTTTATATTTATTTTACATACGCCATTTTGCGACGGTTTTCAGTAGTAATATAATATTATAGATCAGTGCCGCACCCTGGGCTCAACATTTGCCACCAAAATAAAAATGAAAATAAAAAATTCGTAATAAAAATGAATAAAATATACACAGCCGAATGTGTAAACGCGCTGTGGCCTGTGTCAGATTCGAATGCCCAATGGCACAACTTAAGGTTATTTTTTTCCTTTATGTTGCACAGTCAGTTGGATTTTCAACGTCACGATGCATTAAAATCCCTAAGTAGACAACCTATAAAACAGAAATTGGTACAAACTCAACAACAGTCGGAAACAGCAATTGAGTTGCAAGCTGTGCCACCAGAGAAAGAACAAATGAGAAATATAACATCTCTTTCATATGCTCAGGCAGTGTCCGCAAACCAACAAAATTCCCCCAATGATGTAGCACCCACAAATATTGAACAAACCCTAAGTGCGTTTCTAGTTGAAATAAAATCTTTATTCAAGGAAATACTCCAACAGCAGACAGAAATGATAAATAATATAATCAGCACCATCATGTCTGCTCTTGTAAACAGGAGATGATGGATAACAAAAACAATAAAAATCAGTCATGTTACAAAATTTCGCTTTGGAATGCAAATGGTTTACTACAGCATCGATTAGAACTCGAATTTTATCTAAAATCGAATAACATCGATATAATGTTAATCTCTGAAGCTCGCTTTACAGAAAAAAGTTACATTAGTATACCAAATTATAAAGCCTACTGGACCTTGCATCCGGATAAGAAAGCACGTGCAGGAACTGCAGTCTTAATTAAAGATAGCATTTTTCACAATACTATGGAAAACTATCAAAAAGACTACATTCAGGCCACTCGCATTACCATAAAACAGGGTTCTAAGGCGATAAATTTGGCAGCCGTATACTGCCCTCCCAAGTATAAATTAAGTCATCAAAAACTTGCTGAATTTATAAAAACAATGGGAAAACGATTTATTATAGGAGGAGATTATAATTCGAAACATACCCATTGGGCTTCCCGTTTGATAACTACTAGAGGCAGAAATTTGAAGATGGCTATTGACACGGAAAAATGTGATACAGTCTCAGGAGGCTTACCCACCTACTGGCCATCTGATCAAAACAAAACACCAGACCTGTTGGACTTTTATATTATAAAAGGTATAGCAAAAAATTATATCAAAGTTACCAACGACTTAACTTCCCTGTCTTCTGATCACTCAATCGTTACATTATCAATAAATGTACAGGTATGGCTGAAGGAGCATAAAGCAGCACTAAGCATCAGAAACACAAAATGGGACACATTCAGAAATCTACTAGATGAAAATATAAATCTATCAGTCAGATTGAAAACAGAGACAGAACTGGACGATAGTGTTAACCTATTCTCTACTCAAGTTGTACAAGCAGTCTGCAGAAGTACTCCATCACCAACTCAAAAACCATTACAAACCCAGGTTTTTCCTGATTATATAAAAAAACAAGTGGCAATCAAAAGACGGTTGAGAAAACGCTGGATGCAGTCAAGAAGTCCAGCTGACAAGACGGTATTAAACAGACAAACTAGAAAACTCAAAGATCTTCTACAAAAATTCAAGAACACATCCTTCAATGAATTTGTTTCTAATTTAACAACATCAAAGGAAAGTAATTATTCATTATGGAAAGCGGTTCGCTACTGTAACAAGCCAGAACCTAGAAATAACCCACTAAAAAGTGAAAATGGAGATTGGGTTACAGATGATGCTACCAAAGCAGAGTTGTTTGGAGTACATCTGTCCAACACTTTTCAAACAGAAAGAACTAAATCTGCCATTGAGGATGATATCCAAAAATATTTAAAACAGGAACCAAGTAAATCTGATACTAAAATAAAGATGTTTTCACCGAAGGAAATAAAAGAGGAAATAATGAAGTTGAATAAAAATAAAGCGCCAGGATATGATCTTATAACGGGCCAAATTCTGAAAGAACTTCCGCAAAAAGCATTAATGAATCTAACTTATATCGTCAATGCAATTATGCGAATACAATACGTTCCTTTATTATGGAAGTTCGCAAATGTGATTATGATACAAAAACCAGGAAAGCCCCCTGAAAAACTGTCGTCCTATCGGCCTATATCACTCTTATCAATTTTGGCTAAACTATTTGAAAAACTCTTAAAGAAAAGAATTCAAAAATTCATTGATGAAAACAAAATAATCCCCAACCACCAATTTGGATTTAGAACTGGCCACTCAACAGTCCAGCAAGTCCACAGGCTCGTTAATCAAATCGAAACAGCTTTTGAGGAGAAGGAGGTCTGCTCAGCGGCCTTCCTAGATATTCAACAAGCGTTCGATAAAGTCTGGCACACTGGTCTACTATACAAATGTAAAAGGGTCCTGCCAGTACAATATTATAATATTATAAAATCCTATCTAGACGAAAGATACTTTCGAGTCATAGTAAATAATGAACAATCTCAAATTCAAAAAATTAAATCGGGCGTACCTCAAGGAAGCGCGCTTGGTCCCTTGTTGTACTCGATATTCACTTATGACATACCGGTACCAAGGAATGCGAGTGTAGCAACATTTGCTGATGACACGGCAATAATGGCTTCACATAAGCTTCCGCAAACATCAAATAAAATATTGCAAAGTGCAGTCAATGAAATTGAAAATTGGTCGAGCAAATGGAAATTGACAATAAACGAGTCCAAGAGTACCCACATTATATTTACTAAAAGGAGAATTGTTCGCAACAGATATAAAATCTTTATCAAAGGTAGGAAAATTGAACAAAGTCGAGCGGTAAAATATCTAGGAGTTCACCTAGACCAAACTTTAACATGGGCTCAGCATATTAGAGCGAAGAAAACGGAGTTGAACATAAAAACTAAACAGCTGAACTGGTTGCTTGGTCCACATTCACAACTTCATACTTTAAACAAATTACTACTGTACAACGTAGTATTAAAACCTGTATGGCTATACGCAATTGAGCTGTGGGGCTGTGCGTCCAAAAGCAAAGTAAACAAAATTCAGACGTATCAAAACAGGGTATTACGTGCAATTGTAGGAGCACCGTGGTACGTCTCAAACCGTACGCTACATGTAGATCTAAATATAAAGTACATAAACGAGGTAATTCAAGAAGCAATTGAAAAACATATATGGAGACTACAGTACCACACAAACCCACTAGCAGATAGTTTGTTGAAGAAACCAACAAAGGCCAAAAGATTGAAAAGAAGAACGATGATGGATTGAATATAGCCTATAGCCATTTCAAAATAAATTGAGACCTTGCTAATGGGCATATTCTCAAGAAATCAAGTGCGTTCTCAAGAGACAACATCCGGTTGATGACATAAAATTGTCAGTACCTGATAAGAAGAGGATTTAAAAAAAAAAAAAAAAAAAAAAAAAAAAAAAAAAAATTAGCAGATAGAATGTAACTTTTATACTTTTCTAAGCCCTCTAGAGGGCTTTAGCCCGGTAGCCGCCCTAGTGAGTGCGCCACTGTTATAGATACTTATCAATTACAAAAGATATTTCAATTTCGGACAAGTTTACCTATAATTTTAAGGTCTGGATAAAATAAGCCACTTTGGACGAGTTCTAGATTCTGCAAGATTTTTTTTTAAAAAAATGAGTAAACAAATTGTTTTGCGGAAAGCAATATTTTTCGAATTAAAATTTTGAAAAACTATTACTACAAATTTCGATTATCAGTCATCCGGGTAATGTGCTATTCTGTTTTTTTCCTTTAATTCTACTTCTAACTAGCCGAAATAAACCTCTGATTCTAACCTAACCGAATGTAACCTAATCGGGTTTTTAAAAAGGGTGTGTAATTAATTTTAAAATCGTTTTTTAAGAAAAGTGATATCCGAGCATATCGGTGAATAAATTTACCTACTTATAAGTGTATAACTTGAATAATTCTATAAAAAAAAACATAATTTTTTTCATAAACTGGAATTCAGCCAAACAGCTTTATGTATACGGATAATTTCTATAAACATAAATTTTCCTTAAGTATATTGTGTTTTAGAAAAAAAAAAAAAAAAAAAAATATATAAAATAGCTGTAACCACAAAGCCTGAACCCATTTAATTCTTGAAAAGTGAAAAGCCGAAAGTTATGAGAAAAATAATACGGAAAGCTAGTAAATAAGCTTAATATGTATTTTTTAAAAAAGTAATTATATTTCATTATTTGTTTTGTTGCCGTCGGAAATTGACGTTATAGTAAATTTCTTTTGGATGTTAAATTATTAAATGAAACCACCGACATAAATGAAAAATTAATAATACCATATACAAACAGGTAAATAATAACCAATTTTAGTTCAGTTTTATTGTTATTATTTTTTTATATTTCGAATAAATAATTATCTAACAGATCAACGTTATGTAGTGGAATTTAAAATTAAAAGTTTACATCCAATTTCAATGATACCTTCTATAAATATTTTTAAAGAATTATATAAATTGCATCTGGCAATAACACCGAAGTGGTAATAATGAAAACATATCAAAACACGAAAATAATAAATCAAATTTATAAAAATAAACAATTATATTTTTTAAACTAAATAAATTAGTATCCATCGTGTTATTTCTCGGTGCATAAAAAAAAATATTACAACTCTTTAGAACACGTTCGCTTTATTAAGGGTTACTTCAACTTTGAATTGGTGGTTGGCGAACGAGATAATATTGAATTATGAATCGTACATTTACAAGCCAGAAGTCGCATTACTTTAGTTATAATACTCATCAACGCGATCGTTGTCTTACGAAGGAAAAAATTTATAACCTTGTTCGCGCTACTTGATAAAATTTATTTACGTTTCGTCAATAATAATTTATTATAAACCAAGTATATATAAAACGTTTATATTTTCTGTTTAAACGAATATATTGCAAACGCGTGCATTATTGGTTAGTCATGTAATTATTGTGGTAACGTATAACCCAGATGACAAACGTTTTTATACGATGACTTAAACTTAGTAATTATAATCGGTTAATTAGACCCGTCAGTAACGATACCGAAACGACATTAGTTATTATTATTTTATCGTGTCCGGTCACGCCTATTTTTTTTTATACATTATTTACATCAAATAAAAGTATTTAAAACTATTTAAATTAGAAACTTTTTTAGTCTACCATTTTTATTTTTTTTAAGGGGGCGGTATCATTTTTTTAGGAATCAGACCTGGCAACACTGACAAGATTAAGTAATGATAACTTGTACAATGTATTATAATAAATTGTTTAATAAATTCGCACGAAATTGCTCAGGTAAATAATTCTAACGTGGTACTATTTCCATCAAGAAAATTTCTATTATCGGACCAGAAACTGAATGTTAATTCATTGGCTTCGGAGTACGTATTTTTCACATTAAATATTCATATAACTTACGTATACCTAATGAATCAAGTTTTTTCATGTATTTTATTCGATTGCGTACATAACTGTTTTATTTCGGTCAACTCTAATTAGTCAGCTCTACATGTATTATTTGATTGTGTAAGAAATGTAACTGTTTTATTTTAGTTAACTTTAATTAGCGACATCCGTGAAATTTGGAAAAAAAAAATATTTTTTAATAATTTGCGAAATAAATGATTCGTGATGAAATTACGAAAACATTTAAAATTGACTGAAGTGCGGTATTCTAATACATCGTAATTGGATTGAGGCGACTTACCGTGGAATATATTAAGGTGAGTCCTAGAGTGTATGTTAAATTTACATTTCATACTACATAATTCTGTAGAAAAAAATTTGTTATTTACTTAAACATGTAACAACGACATAATTAAGTGTGATTTTTTTTTTTTTTTTAGTGATATCAGTGTAAATTTTTGAAATTATTCGATTAAATGTAGATATGGAAATATTTTTAATATATAAACGTTGTAATGTTAAATTGTTGTATCTAATTTTTGATATAATGGTGTGAACAGTTTTTACTTTTTCCAAACAGGAACGTGCTAACGCTCTGGGCATATTTTGTACCGATTTTCAAAGTCTGTTTTCTTTTATTAAAGAATTTAATATAACGAAACTTTACACCTGTATCGAAATTGTTCGGTTATTAAAACATCGATTCTCTGTTACAGATTTTCCTGCGATCATATGGTGTTAAATGTTTTTTGTTAAATGATGTACGACAACCATTTACGACAAATGATGTAATGTTGATTTCGGCGAAACTGACAGTAGACTAACATTAATCATTGTGAAATCCAAATCGAAAGTAAGTACTCGGTAGTAAGAAATGTAACGGATTAAATTATTCATAATCGTTTTTTAAAAAGTAACTGTTGTGCTAATTAAAATATAAATCCACGAGGGTTGTATGTTTCATAAATAATGTAAACATATGATCGTTGATAATTTTAAAATGAAACCAATGCGTTCTTATGCGTGATAGAATGTATTATTTAATGTAAAATCGATTTCCGATTGAAGCAGTTTGGAAGAAAACAAGCTCATGAAGTTATGAAAATGTTTAAGACAATAAATACGCCTTATTTAATCATTGGTTTAGTTAATTTTCTTCTTATAATTTTTTATTATTTATATCATTATAATTATTATTTATTTTTCGATTGAGCCTATCTTATTTTATTATTTTATGCTAATCGAAAATTGTTTTTTTTTTTTTTTTTTTTTTAATTGATTATCTAGAAAATGAACGTTGAAATTAAATTGTTACGAAAAACATTTTCAAAGAATGCGTGTTCAACTTTTCCTTTTATTTCTTTCACATCGTACGTTATTAAATCTGAAATTAATTTTTAATAACTAATTTCGACAATTTTATAATTTTCTTTCGAAATCTAAAAAAAAAAAAACACAAAAAAACAGGGTTTCAATTAAATGTTACAAGCGTTGCCAAATTTTGTATAGTCACTAGCGTACACATAATGTGTACCTATATATTTTTAAGGATGTACGGAAAAATTCATGTACACATTAATAATAAGTAATATTGTAGTACAGTATATATAAATATATATAAAAGTGACAGTAGATCAATAACTAGCAGTAATGGATTGTATTTTATTATTGACGTAATTTTATTAGGATTAATTTAAAAAAAAAAAACTATTGTTTCAAAAATTCTTCATCAAGTAGCGAATTATTTAAAAATTCGTACATAATTTAATTATTTCTCGTACAGCGGATAGTAGAGATGAATGAATTTCGGCAAATAAACAAAATGGAATTAACATTTAAAAATAAGAAAAATGGATTATAATTATTTTTATTTTCGACACTTCTTACTTACATAGTCAACTGCATATGTAAAATCGTGCGGATATTCTTTGCAGATAACTGACAATATTCATCAGTGTACGTTTCACCCGAATTTTAATTACGTCCTTTTGTTTTACTCAAAATTGAACCTCCCTTAAAATACCCCCGCAGATACCCCCTAATTACCTAGATAATGTATAAATGGTAACGATAATTAAGTTGGTCATAATTACGGGGAACGATTGCCGTTAAAAACGCGATGTAAAATTTAATAAAAACAATTCTTTCGGGGAACAACGTATGTAACTACAATGGTTAATAAGACGATACATACGTTATTGCCGGCACCGTATAAAAATATTAACGTCGCTTTTGACAAGATATCTTTTCTGTTCGCAGTTTCATTAAAAAAAAAAAAAAATCTGAATAAATTTCGTCTGTGATCTGTGCTGGGAAATCCAGAAGAACGATAGTAGTCTGTACATAAATTTTACACGTAAATATAAATTTTTAAAATACAGGCAGACACGTAACTATCAACGAGATGTTAAAAGGATGAATTTTTTTAGAACAATAAACATCTCTCCCCACTAGAACGTACCATATTAGGACCGTAACTGCACAGGCACATGCAAATAAATATTTTTTGCTTGAATTTATATAGGCGTATTAGACAGTCAACATTAGCCGGCGAGAATATTTTGCACATGTCTGTCCGATTACCAACCGGCTTGCGTAGGCGGCCAACCGCGTTGCTGTCGCGTTTTACTTTAGTAATTACCTTTGAAAGTGAAGATCTAAGCGTTCTTGTGATTTGTGCCGAAATATGGTGTATAAACAATTCAGTAGAATGGGTTCGCATTTAGAACTAGATGTATAAAGTAAAATTCGATAAATCACACTGTGAATGAAAATTTATACACTCTTCGAGCGAAATAAAAATAACTATTTTCTCGATGTTTCGATAACTGCCTTCAGTTTATGTAACCTATCAGATCTAAAATTTAATTTAACATCGCGTGAAATGTAAGAAATGTTTTATTTTTTCAAATTTATTAACAGTCGTGTTATTTTTAATCGTATCATAAATATTCAAAATTTTATGGACATTAATAAAAGTAACAGAAAAAAAGTGTAATTTAGTTTTATATTCTTTTTAAACAATTTCCGCGTAAATAAAGGAAATAAACGTAATTTCCTAAACGTAGCCTATAAACTACGCCGGGGTTTTAAAAATTGAATTTATCTTCATTTTACTTACAATAAATTTTTCTTTTGGTGTATTCTCTAAAAACGGTGTTTCTTTTGGTAATTTAATTTTTCCAAGCAGTTTATCAAATTTGAATGACGGCGTACGAAAATATTGAAAATTTTTTTCTTCATCATCAATCAGATGCAATGTCCAAAATTCACCTTTTGTTTTTCATTTAGTATTTTTTTTTTTTATTTTCTTCTTCTTCTTCTTCTTCGTCCAAAATAATAGCAACGCTAATTGCCTTACTGATAATTTCTTAATAGCTATCTCAACAAAATTCACTACAATTCACGAAACGATGCTAAGAAAGAACTGAAATAAAAAAAAAATGGAAATTTGCCGCAGTGACCGTAGTAGGACGGCTGCGAAACGGTTTACATATGCGTCGCATACGGGTATCGCTGTTCATCCGTTGTAATGGCCACGGTAGTAATCGGAAGGTTTTTTTCCGTACCTGATGCGACCATAGTGTGATACGTTCTAGTGGACATACACCTTAAAGCGTGCAAATTTATTTAAATTATTTGTTAACATACAGACATAATTAGAAAAATTAATTGCTATTTTCTTCCGAAAACCAAATGGTACAACGCATAAAATGATCATATATATATATATATATATATATATATATATAAATATAAATATAATAACCCAACTTTAATAGTTTAAAACAAGAAAATCATCATATAAATGGCCAAAGCGACCTATGGTACAGGCCCAAAAAAAAAAAAAAAATATATATATATGTATATATACATTTCTTTATTTTTATTTTTTTAATAGCCTGGCTGTATATACCATTTGGCCACAGAAAGAACCAAAAATAAGTCACAAATAAATATAAACGGATGAATTAAATACTTATAGCATGTAATAGCCTATGACGTTAATCAACTTATTCCGGATGCGTTTTGCGTGTATCGCAAACATTTGTTGTATCATATACATATATATAATCAAATCAAATCAAATCAAATCAAATTTATTGTTCTATATATAGTATTACAATAATTAAATTCACTATTTCTGTAATTACAACTGCCTGTAAATGCGCAATAATGCGCGAACAACAGGCTAATAAAAATATACATATACATAAATATACACACATATATACATACATATACACATGCAATAATAATAATAATAATAATAATAATAATAATAACTTTTATTTAGCATAACTAAATTAACAATTTATAAATATCTGTTACAGCTAAAATTTATTTCTAAATTTTTTATGCAACTGTGTCGATTTTACGTAAATGTTGTATTGTTCGTGTTCTTGTTACTCGGTCGGTAATTGTTACTCGGTCGGTAATCTAAACGTGATATATAAGTGTGTATATGTATATACGTATATACTCTTCCTATTACGCTCGCGATCTTTGAACTCTCGATTCGTAAACATCCTCTTCGGTGCGTGCACGCCTCATCTGCGGGGCGCGCACGTTGCGCGCTACCTTCTTAACATTTTAACATTCGTTCGTTCGGAGTATTTATCTAGTGATAAACATGCCTCTGCAACGTTCGCCTCCTTCCACGCCTAAACCATCGCTCGAATCGGCAGCTTGGGTTTTATCTCAACAAAACCACCACACATCAGTAGTTAGCAATCGTTCTCCGCTTATCAGTAATACACCGTCAATCGGTGAGTTCGTTCCGATATCTTTATGTAATAACAATAGTAGTAGTAATAATACACCGATAATCGATGTGTTCGTTCCGATACCACTATGTAATAACAATAATAGTAGTAATAATAATAAAAATTCCACTGACACACAATTAATGTCTACCGTACATTACGGCCAACACGTTTATCCTCCTATTTTATCTCCCTCTCACTTCGCTACTTCTGATGATAATATAGAAAATAATCCTACACACAAAAATGATCATAGCTGGCAAGTTGTAAATAATAGAAAAAGAGCTAGACCTTTTATGCAAAGTGTTTCAACTGACAGTTCTGACCTTAATACAAGTAAAAAAAGCAATAATAGATTTGCTGCACTGGCTGTTGAAGATCAGATGGAGCAAAATGAAAATACAGAACAAGTAACAAGGAAGGAACCCAAACCGCCACAGATAACAATATATGGTGTTAATGATTATAATAAAATGATTAATGACCTCACAAATATTATCCCATCCAATACTATTCACTGTAGGTGTTTAGGTGACAAAAGAGTGCAAGTCAAAGTTGACGATGTTGACAATTATCGTGCTCTTGTAAAATATTTAAACAAGGAAGGTATTGAGCATCATACTTACCAGCTAAAAACAGAAAAATGTTTTCGAATTGTAATTAGACATTTACACTACTCAGTTAGCAAGGAAGACATTAAATTGGCACTTGAAGAACATGGTCATAAAGTAAAACATGTTACAAATGTTAAACATAGGGTTAGTAAACAACCACTACCCCTTTTTTTCATTGACTTGGAGCCGAACATAAATAATCCTGATGTTTATAAGTTAGATACACTTTTATTTTCCAAAATAAAAGTGGAAGCTCCACATAAAAAAGATACTATCCCTCAATGTTTTCGATGTCAAAAACATGGCCACACTAAGTCTTACTGTAACCGTGCATTTGTTTGCGTTAAGTGTGGTGAAAACCATAATTCCCTAAACTGTAATAAAAAGTCTAATGAAACACCAAAATGCGCTAATTGTGAAGGAAATCACCCTTCCAGTTATAAAGGTTGTGCTGTATATAAAAAATTGCAAGCTATGAGGGTAGCTACTAAAACTGGGAAGAAATACAATGAGAGAAGTGCAATAGTTCAACCATCAACTAGTTCTGCTGCAGATATCCAACAACCATCTATTCTTGATATACCACAGGAGCATTTGCAGAGTCGTTCTTACTCTCAAGTACTTAAAAACCAGCATCAATCATGTCAAAGCAACTCTCATAACAATGAGAATGTCAACATTGCTATAACACTTCAGACATTTTTAGCTGAAATAAAAACATTATTTAAAGATATGATGCAGCAGCAAAGTCAGCTTTTAAGTAATCTCATGAACACTATCATGACAGCTTTACTTAACAAGAAATGAGCTACTTGAAAGTTGTAACTTGGAATGCTAATGGTGTATTTAACCATAGACAAGAACTACAAATGTATCTAATACAAAATAATATTGACATACTCCTGTTATCTGAAACACATCTTGTGAGTACACGTCATGTCACATTTGTTGGTTATGACTCATACTACACCAATCATCCTGATGGTACAGCGCATGGAGGCACAGGAGTTGTCATAAAAAGTGATATAAAACATCATGAATTAGGAAAATATAATCAAAATTACCTACAGGCAACTAGTGTAGCAATAAATTGTACCTTAAACAGAACCATTGTTGTGTCCGCAGTTTATTGTCCACCGAAACATCGTATAAAGCAAGAACAATTTAGTGCTTTTTTAAAAACACTGGAGCCTACCTATATAATAGGCGGTGACTTTAATGCCAAAAATATTTATTGGGGATCTAGGCTTACTTTGCCAAGAGGTAAGCAGTTGAAATTAGCAATTGATGATAATAAAAGTACTGTTATATCACCTGGTACTCCTACCTATTGGCCAACTGATCCATTGAAAATACCAGATTTGTTAGACTTTTTTATAACTAGAGGGCTACCAGAAAATTTCATCGATGTTATATCAAGTAATGATCTATCGTCAGATCACTCGCCAGTGATATTGACATTAGGCAGAAATATCATTAGAAAACTATGTAAACCAAAGATCTTTACAAAATATACAAACTGGGATACTTTTCGTAACCAACTAGAAGAAAAAATTAATTTAAAAATATCATTAAAAAGTAAGGAACAGATTGAAGCTTCTATTGAATACTTCAATAATCTTATGCAGCAGGCTGCTTGGTTAGCTACACCAAACAAATTTAAAAGTGAATACAAACCATCTGTTTACTATCCTGCAGAAATAAAGCAAGAAGTAAATCTCAAGAGACAATTAAGGAAAAAGTGGCAAAGATATAGATTTCCTTCTGATAAAGCAGCACTGAATTATCAGACAAAAAAAGTAAAAAAATTATTACAAAACTTAAAAAATAAATCATTTAAGGAATATCTATCTAATCTATCGCCATTGAAGCAAAGTGACTACTCTCTTTGGCAAGCTGTACGAACCTTGAGAAAACCTAAAGAAGCAGCACATCCAATTAGGAAATCTAACGGTAACTGGGCTCGTACAGACCTTGATAAAGCAGAGGAATTTGGCAAACATTTAGCAAATACCTTCAAACCTAATACAGGCATTTTGAATACTCTCCCTATGTCAAGCAATTTTGATACATCGAAACCAATAAGGCCAACATCTCCGGCAGAAATTAAAAAAATAATTAATCTAATGAATCCTCATAAATCTCCAGGCTATGATCTAATCTCAGCCAAAATCCTGAAAGAACTGCCGAAGAAAGGCTTAGTTTTATTAACATATATTATTAATGCTATAATTCGGCTTGAATACATTCCCATTCAACTAAAATTTTCCCAAATTATAATTGTGAAAAAACCATCAAAGTCACCAAGTGAACTGACATCATATAGACCAATCTCGTTGTTACCAATACTCTCGAAGCTGTTTGAAAAAATCATGGTCAAACGTTTAATGCCTATAGTTGAAGACAAAAAAATTATCCCTGAACATCAATTCGGTTTTAGAGCTAAACACGGTACCATCGAACAAGTACATCGCATTACTGATATGATAGAAACATCTTTGGAACAGAAAAAAGTTTGCGACACTGTATTCATGGACATTAGTCAAGCATTTGATAGAGTTTGGCATGAGGGCTTATTGCATAAAATCAAATGTCAATTTCCTCTTCAAGTATTCAGAATCCTTGAATCATATCTCAGTGAAAGATTCTTTTCTGTAAAATATGGCAGTGAAGAATCGCAAATATATTCAATAGAAGCAGGAGTGCCTCAGGGTAGTGTGCTGGGGCCGCTGTTGTACCTCATATACACGGCTGATGCTCCCACTCTGCCTGATGTTGAAATTGCTACTTTTGCAGATGACACGGCTATTTTGTGTTCAGACGAGTGTCCAATAAAGGCAAATACGCGTCTACAACTAGCGATTGACAAATTATCGGACTGGTTTATGACATGGCGTATCAAAGTAAATGAAAACAAATCGGTACACACAACTTTTACTAATCGGAGATTAAAAGATAGCAATGTAATGATGAATGGAAATATTATCCCATTAAAAGACGAAGTCAAGTATTTGGGAATATACTTGGATAAACGGTTAACGTGGAAGAAACATATCGTAACGAAGCGTACCGAAATACGCATTAAAATTAATCAGATGTACTGGCTTTTAGGGAGAAAGTCAGAACTAGCAGTTGAAAATAAGCTATTGCTCTACAACCAGGTCGTCAAACCTGTCTGGAAATACGGATGTCAACTATGGGGCTGCTCGAAAAAGAGTAACATAGCGATTATACAAAGATTACAAAATAAATGTCTAAGAATCATTACAAATGCGCCATGGTATGTGACCAATCAAACTCTGCACACAGACCTAAAGATAAATTACGTAAAGGATGAAATCGTGCAAACAGCTAAAAATCATGCCGCAAGACTGGAGTCACATCCGAATAATATGGCAGTTGCACTGTTAGATAACTCTGCAGTAATTCGCAGATTAAAGAGAACAAAATTTATGGATCTAGTATAAAGTATACATTCCGTATACATATTGTATGAGATCCTGTCACTGGACAGGATTCTTTAACAAGCCATATGTTACTGAGATATTACATTTACTTAATAGCCTATAGAGCTAGTTGTAAATTAGCAAATATTTAAAAAAAAAAAAAAAAAAAAAAAAAAATTTTTTTATTTTTTTATTTATTCTTTTAATTGGCCTGGTTGTACGTACCATTTGGCCACCGAAAGGACAAAAATAAAACATAAATAAATATAACGAATGGATTAAATTAAACTGAAAACTGTGAAATATGAATATATAGCAGGAGAGGATAATCATAATAAAAGGAATCATATAAAAAGATGAAAGGAAAAATTGCTCCCAAAACAAAAACCAACACTTAGATTAGAATATGATTAATACTAATGAATTTAAATAAAATTATCAAAACACGAACATCCAAACATGTCAAGGAGAGAGGATACAGTAAGGAGGAAAAACATCAAGGGTGAATAACTTCTAAAGCAAACCCGTGCGTCTATGTTCAAACCACGCACAGCTGAAGAATAAATAGTTGATATCTTCTCTAAAATTGACGCTACTACGATTGGTACAATGAATATAAGAAGGATTTAGAAGATTGAAGTTCAAAGCTACACTAGAATGACCACAACGTAGCCTACATATGACAGTGATAAATCTGCGGAGAGTAGTGATCCGAATAACAGAGGAAAGGTGTTTGAACCACATGAGCAAATTCAGTTTGAACGATATTATAAGTTTTATCATTGATTGAAGAATTATGTATACTTTCAAGTCAGCCGGTTTTAAATGTCCTCCTAATCACGTCATATAGGTCGCGTGGAAAACGAACTCCAGAATTAGTAGCACTTTTCGCTAAAATATCAACTCTGCCGTTCATGGAAATACCACAATGACTAGGTATCCGTAAAAACTAATTTATCTCCACGTTGAGTAATAATCAAGCATTTCGTCTTAATTTTCAAAACGAAAGGTTGAGCCTTATAATTAAAACTACCGTCTTGAATAGCCAAAAGTGCACTAAGGATATCCGAGCGAATAACAAAATTACCGATACAAAATAGAAGTTTTATATTCACATGTGCCTTACTTCTTCACTTTTATCTTACTCGTCGAATATAAGAATTGTTTCTCATTATATCCTTCCTGTCAGATTATATCATGCTTGAATCTTATATGTGATATATATATATATATATATATATATATATATATATATATATATATATAAATAAAATTAAGTGATCGGTTCGTTGTATAATTTTAGTAATAATAAATATACTCCATATATATTATTTTTATTTAAAACGTACTAACATATGAGATGATAAATAAAATATAACATCTACTATAACGTTTGTTTGAAATCAATTGCGTCTCCATGCAACTAAAATCAACGTTGGTATATCCACCATGAACTCCAAAACAATTATTATTATGGATTATTATTATTATTGTTTATATGTGACAGTGTATTTTGGTTTAGTCGCTGTAAGTACTTAACGTTGATATATTAATAATTGATAAATTACTAATTTAATAATTACAGATCATGAAGCATAAATTCGAACCACTGTCGAATATGCTGAATGTAACGATTTCAAGATTATTTACAGTCGTTTATTTCTTATATTGTTACCATCGATTCAACGTTCTTCATCGCAGTCATAAATACATTGCTAAATGGTTATGTCAAATACAGGTATGTTTTTGGAATTTATATTATATATATTTTTTTTTAATAAACTGTAATTACAGTGAACTATAATGGTCATTATAATGTATATCTGTAATTATTCCTCGTCACTTCTCACTCGGTTATTCGCATGTACGTAACACAATTGCGAAAATTAATTCGCTAGACTCTTTTGCATCGAACCTGTTTAATGCAGTTTTGAGGTTTTTTCCAATGTTTGCTTTTGTACAGCTGTATTTGAACTGACAAACATACTAGTCGGATTTTTTCCCGTTTTGTCCGTAACACTGAAAACTGAACTTCTTTGAACGTTAAAAACGAATAACGCCGGTTAAATATAACAAGCTTTGTCTGGAGTCGCATTTCGAAACTAGTCTTTCAATGTTGAACTTCTTTAAAACGTTTCCGTTGCCAATATGTAGAACACCTAGTTTTTGAACGAGAGTTATTTTTGGATATTTGTACCTTAGATATTTTATTAAATTTCACTATTGCTCATTCGGCTATTCTTCCGTTGTTCAGAATTAATACTCGCATATATATATATATATATATATATATATATATATATATATATATATATATATATATTATCGATAATGATTCAATTTATTGTATTTTCCATTTTTTTTTTTAATGAGACAGAGGAATTCAACGCAGATAATTACACATTGTATAAGGAAAATATTAGAAATTAAAGAGATGGAAAACATGAACTGTATTGAGAGAAGAGATTGTAGGAACTTGCACTATACATAGTAAGGAGGCCAAACACAGATTAGAATACAGGGTAGTTCATTCGGATGAAATAAAGAGACATTCGAATATTTCGCATCGCATGAAGGTTACAGGGACACAAAGATAGAGACGGAAATGAGAAGCGAGAAGCGAATTATGATTTACGAACGGCTAATGTCGTGGAAAATATTAAACCGGGGAATAGAGAAAGGAAAAGACTGTATAGAAAATTAGAAAAAAGTCGAATCAATAAAGGACGAATAGAATTCGGTCTAGGAAACTAATGAACGGATCTCATTGATCGATGCCGAACGCGCGCGAACGAGTTAGCCGGCTTAATTTCCGGGTCGTTAGAATGATCGCGAATCGTTGATTAAATTGGAAATTAGCGAAGGTGAAAAACAAGGTGATTTATCAGTGGTATGCGTATGAAAAAGGAAGATGTCAATAAAACAATTTTCGAGTGCGAGGATATCAGGAATCTAGACGTATTATTTGACGAATCGTCCTGCACAAGATACGTACGATTTCGGCAAGTGAAATAAGCGAGCAACAGAAATGATTTGGAATGGATAAGCATAATGAATGCAGCTCCGGCATCAGATTTAGAATATCGTTCGTTGTAGATGATTGTATAAGTATAAGGACGAAACAACGCGATTGAATTCAATTCGAACGGCAGAATGACGAACAGATTTAATGTCCGACGTCAACGAATAGAATTCAAAAAGAAATTATAAGGTGCTGTGATGAAGGCCATTCTACCCGTGTTTGACGGTATCGTATGTTACGAGGATCGATCGACGATTTTATAATTTTTTCTTTCTCTCTTTCTTTTTTTTTTTTTTTTTTTAATATCGGTAATTTTATTTTTTTCACATCGTAAATAATTATTTCGTATTTGCGGGGTCGTCTGTTGCGAGCGTTAGTAGCTTGGATTTCTGTCTTTAGACAACATGCTGAGCAGTTATCAATTTAAAATTAATTACTTCTATCGAACGTGTAATTGTTGTTACGCTTTATTTTTAATACTGTATACGAATTGCGCTTTAATAATAATTTATTTTTCCGAATTTACGATATTGCTCGTCTAATAAGAAGACCGTGGAGAAATTTCGACTGGAACTGAAGGAAACCTTTATATCACCACGATTACGTGATATATCTTATACGGCTTCTCGGAAGAATATTTTACAAAAGTCCAATGAAGTAATTTACGTTTATAAAACGACGCTATAATTGCGTTATGATTTCGGGATATCCGGTACAATTATTATTATTATTATTATTATTATTATTATTATTATTATTATTATTACCGGTCGCATCTTAGAATTTCTAAGAAAATGTCGAAAAGGATTCGAGGAAGATCGAAATGATCGAAAAATCGATTGGACACAGCTAATAAACCATGCACACTGCCCTGTTTATTATTATTATTATTATTATTATTATTATTATTAAGTATATACGATTATAATTAATCGTATCGCATTCGTTTATGTGTAAGGAAGGAATATGATTTAAGGCGCGCTGTAGTATTAAAAGTCTTCTTCTTCATCAATCGGTTGATTGGTGGATAATCGTTATGACTCATAGCGAGTTGAACTAAAATTGTTTTTTCTTTTTTCATTATTTGATCTATAGATTTACTCCTTGGTATCGTTTACCTTCTATTTTCAATTAGTTGTATAAAACGTCTATCGTGTCGATATAACTGGCCTATCCATTTAATTATTCTACTTTTTAGCTTACGAATTAAGCTCGTTGATCCGTTTGTATTATTAAACTTTTTTTTATTTTTTTTTTTATTTTTTTCTGCCCAACTAATTTTCTGTAATATAAGCGCAGCCATCGAGTTTTTTCGATTTTTTTTTTTTTCATACATTTAGCGGTTGATCGTCCAAAGTAGTGAAATTAATTAAATTAAATTAAATTAAATAAGCCGTTCACTTAACACGGTACTGGTTACAATTGTTTTTAAAAAATCGATTAAAATGTATTATATTTTATAAAAATACCTATTTGATTCTAAATACATAAATTCGAAATATTACGCGATTTAAAGACGCTTTTAAACATTCAATATTCGCGATTTTTTTTTTTTTTTCGGTGTAAAGCGTGTCAATGTGCGATTTAGTCGAATTCAGTTGTGTAGTCGTGTATTTCGAAATAAACATTCGCGCATTTATTTCAAATGATAGTAATAAAATTAAAATTAAACTATAATTAAAAATAATATCTCATTCCATAAATAAAAACTATATCGACTTAACTCTATTCAGTTGTGTTGTCGTGTATTTCGAAATACTCATTCGCGAATTGATTTCAAATGATTGTAATCAAATTAAAATTAAACTATAATTGTAATATCTCGTTTTAAAACAATTTTTGAATGTTGTTAATAAATATATATATATATATATATATATATATATATATATATATCAGATATACATATCAGCGGCGAATCCTGATCTAGCGGTATCGCTATAGTAGCGTGTTTGGAGATCACTCCACAACGCTTAAGTACATTCTGTACTATTGTGTATACATTAAAAGAACTGCTCTCCTCCTTAATTGTCATTCTAAGTCCGTTTAAAAATTTTCTGTCATTTCATTTTTTAAAATTTGAAATAAGACGCGGAACTATATATATAAAATTGTATATTCATTAATTAAACGTAAAATCTGTTTTTTACGCGTACTTTTTTTTTTTTTATTATTATTAATTCATAAAATTCCGACTAAACTTAATAAAGGGTGCGCCCCAAGGTAGACGGATTTGTTGTTTCTACTCGACCAAAATTTTTGAATGAAATTTTATTTAAAATAAGAAAACGAGATAGCTTAGAATTAAATATCGTTCGGATGACCGCCATTTGCAACAATACTCAATCTTTACGAAATTTTCGAAGACTTTTTCGACTATAGATCGCTGAATTTTTGATTTTGATTTTTTCAGAAATCCAAGTTTTCGCGGGTCTTCCAAATCTCGTGAACGTTTCGTAACGCGGCTCTTAAGGTATCCCCGCAAAAAAAATCGCCCGAGTTACTTTCACGCCGAAAATAACGTTCCACGCAAAATGCGCGCTTATTCTCGTTATAAGATGTCATGACTACTGAAATATTGAAAGTGAGGTAAAAAAAACCCTAATCTCTCGTGTGTACGCTAAATGTGGAGCACGCGGTTTGCGTTGTAGCAGTGTTACCAACTGCTCTATTGAAAAAACAAAAAACCGCCGGTCCTCTCCGGGTCATCCTATATAATAACTAAAAGTACCTGTATAAGGTCGATATATCGCTGTACTACTATGTATTTAAAATTCTTTATACGAAAAGATTAATGTGGAAATAACACAATTAAAAAAGATCGATACAAGTTTATATGCAATATTCGTTGCAACACGTCGCAGTGAATCGATGTCGAAAGTACTTTTCCACAGCGGAGGACCTGACTGCTAAAACTCTGCCTAGTACACATCAAGGTCAACACGTAACAATACACGTACGCCGTTAACACTACATTAGTACAGTTCTAAACATCACGGCGGACTTACTATCTGAAAGTCTCTCGTAACAGGGTTAATTTGGTTGCCGACGTGAAGTATGGCACTTAGTAAAGTTTCCTAATCGA
This sequence comes from Coronaproctus castanopsis, assembly GCA_032883995.1. Classification (NCBI taxonomy): domain Eukaryota; kingdom Metazoa; phylum Arthropoda; class Insecta; order Hemiptera; family Monophlebidae; genus Coronaproctus; species Coronaproctus castanopsis. Next base: position 85,835,346 of record CM065054.1, on the reverse strand, counting down.
ATTCATGAAAGATTTAACAGTATTAAACGTATTGTAATTTATAATTGCTAATTAAACTTATTGTAATTTATAATTGCTATTTAAACTTATCGTAATTTATAATTGCTATTTTTACTCGGTATCGCTCCGTATGATTAGAGCGGTACCACAGGATTCGCCCCTGATGACTTTTATCCATTAAGTATTTTAAAGTAAGTTATTGTAATTTATAATTGCTATTTTTACTCGGTACCGCTGCGCATGACTAGACCAGAGGGGATTCATGCGCGCGTTTATGCGGGTATTTCATTGTTAATTTCGTAATTTATCTATAAACTTTTGTTTTAACTATTTTTCTAATCTAATTTATCGATAATCGAATGAAAGATTAACTTCTTACATGGATATAAGGTGTTTATTTATTTATTTTTAAAATTTCGTAAATACCATATACGAATAACACTTCACGTTGTTATAACTGAAATTAAAATGGCCGTTAATATGCATATAATAATTTTAAAAAAAAAGTGCGTATATTGCGTTTATTTATACTAAATACTAGTCATTAATATCGGCCGTTTTATTTCAGCATCGAATACATTCGAAATTAATTATACGCGAACAATTTTTCGATATTGTCGCCTTTTTCGTTTTCTTCTTTTTCTTCTTTTTACATGTACCAATGTTGTTCTTCTTTTAACATCTTTTAGTATTTAAATATATTACGCATTATTGATATAAATTGAATTTTATTTCAAATTATTTCAAACGATGATTTATATTATTTTCTTTCGTCATTTTATTTATTTTACTTGACGAACACTAAAAATTAGTTAATGATAGTTTTTTTAAATGATAAGTTTATTTTTAACAAATTCCTATTATAAAAATTGTAGACTCTTTTAATTTACTGCTCGGCGTCATAGTATTTAATATAATGTTTCTATTCGATTCTGTTATCGACGGCAATATTTATTAATTTATCGATGATTGATTTGCCTTTTTGTTAAAGATTCGTCAGTCCCTAATTTCGCATAACAAACAGGTGAAATTTATGTGTATTATTTAAAGATAAATTTCATCATTTTATTTTTTAGATTAATCGATGAATAATAATCCGGTTTCTTTCCCACCCAAAAAAAAAAAAAATTATTGCGATAAAATAGTAGTGTCAAAAAAATCGACGGTAATTGTCAGCGTTCTTCTCGACTGGTAACTAAATTTAAAAAAAAAAAAAATGTTTTATAAATATATTTTTAATTTTGAAAAAATTTTAATAAACGCTATTAATATTATCGCATGAAAAAATAATAAAGCTGTTTAAGTTAAATACAATTCGTTTATAATTCTTTTTTTCTAACCGATAATTAATCGTAAATTTCCTATTTTTAGTCGTGGTTAAGTAACGCGCTACATTTTTTTCTTTTTCTGTCTCATATCTACTTGTGCTAAATTCGACGATTGAAAAAATCTTAACCATCTTTGTTTATAACTTTTTTTTATTTTATTTTATTTTTTTTTTTTACCCGGCTTCTCATATTCTTTTAGCCAGCTTATTTTCACGGATAACTTTAGTAATCTCCAAACGTTGATGAAGAAAGTAGCAGTAAATTTTGACTAGAACTGAACACTTGAATAAAACTAAATATACACGATAAAGCGCAATATAACCCACAATCAGCTGATACATGAAAAACAAAAAGATCGAAAGAGTTAATCGCCGTATACATTTGAGAACCATCATAAATTACGACTTGAATCTCAAGAATTAAGAAAGCAAGGCGTGCATTTAATAAAATAAAAGTATTATTTATATGTAAGGATCTGAATTTACAAACCAAAATTGGACTGCTCCGATGTTATGTTTTACGATAGTTATAGAGTGAAATCACTTTGATGGAAAGCATGCCGAAAAAGCCGAGTGCTTTTGAGATGTGGTTATATCGTCGTAAAATTCCCTGGACGCGCAGATCATATCTAGACATTTATATTACCATTCTTTATAAACTGATATAAGTGCATACATTCTCGTGACGATGGATTTATTACTATAACAATAAATATATATATATATTTGCGTAAGTTATAAACAAAAGAAAATATTAGAATAACACTTAAAGGCAGTGATTTTAATGTTGATAGTACATATTTTAAGACTTCGTTCGGGATCGAACGGTTGCCGTGTTCTATTAACTGTTGTACAATAATCGCATATCGATAATTACTAAACGTCATAGGTAAAATGGTGTTCGATGATGTTCAAAATGTGATCGTCGTAGATGGTTTTTAATATTTTTTGTCCGCATACTGTAGATTCCTATCGACTGTCTTAATAATACCATATAGGTTTTTCTCTTTTTATCGTATTTCTGCTGTGTACGTTTGTTCTTATTGTCGATATATCCTTAATAACTGTATTATATTCATTGCTATTCCCGTTCACTTCTAGTTAGGGAGCATCAACTCATAAAGTCCGATGTGTCTTGGAATCTATTTAAAAATTGTTTCAAACTTTTCAAGTTTATTTGTTAGTTTCTTAATTTTCATTTTTATGTTACTAACATTTTTTTAGATTAATACTTTGTAGTTTACCTACTGCTGATATTTATTAAAATGTTTTGATCACTATTTCTTTTTTTTTTTAATGTAGTTTAACGCCATCATTATTACGTATAGTTCTACTGTATACGACGTCCGGCGTATCCCAATTTGCGAACTTTCCAGACCTTTTTTATTTATGTAATACAAAGTTGCAGTGTGTATATATATATATTTTATTAATACTTTATTATTTAAATTAATGTTTTACACTTTGTTACATTTACAGAGGTGCGATACACTGTACCGTCAGTTTAGTCTTAAACTACTGCCCTTTACAATACTCTACATTATATAATAATAAAGTAACCACTTGTACATTCACACTTTCGCGGGCTGTGCACCAGTTTCATATTCACTTATGGAAACTATACACGCACGCAACTTTTTTTTTTTTTTTGGCCCAGTTTTCACTCTTTGGTCAGTATCGAGTGGATTGTTCAGACTATATAAACTTATATTATTAGCCTTAATAAAATTATATAATGTACGCGCATCTAAGGAGATAGGATCCACAATAAGTTCTTCAAGTTGTATTGGAAGCGTATTCCTTGTCGATAAAAGTTCAGAAATAAAGCTGTTTCTATTTTTGTATTTCGGGCAGGACCAGATCTAATGTTCGATGTCGATATTACATATTTCACAAACTCCCATTCTGACGATCCCCAATTTGGCAAGATGTACATGACCACTCCTTAGTCTAATAAATACAGATACAAAATCATTTTGGAGTTGATCCCCGTGTTTAAACCAGGGGGCTCTTTTGGAATTGTCTTTTGGATAGTGACGTATTTTTTACCTTTTAACAAGCTTCTTTTATACGGGGTAATATTTAGACTATAATTTAGGAACACTAGATGCATATCCATAATATACGATACATATATACACATATACACAACTTAAGCATTATTGCACAGAAAGTTCACACTATACGTAGATATATGCACGCGCGCAGAAATATATTCAGCCTATACGTATAGTTTTATTTCGTCGCAAAGTGCTAGTAAAAAACTTTAGTAACCCCGGAATTTACTTACATTAAAAGCAACTAATTCAAATTGTCAGGCAGTGAATTCGTCTTATAAGCTAAAATAATTTTTATTATCTAATCTTACGTGGTCCGTAATAGGACATACGTATACATGGTTTGCAGTTTCTACGGATTAAGCTGTAAGCGTGTGGCCCCTCTCTAGTATCTTCTTCCAATCTTTTTCGCCAAATTTCTAACTAGTGTCGTTTTATAGCTTTCAAAGTATATATCGAGTTTTGGTTTCACGGTGAGAATTTAGATTGAATTTTGAAATTATGGCGTTTGTTTCTTCAATTAACTCTATAGAACCATCTGTATACATTCTTTTTTTTTCTCATTAATTATTTCATTAAACTGTGTACGTTATTTAAATTTTTGCCATTCGATATGTTACGGTTACTTAAATGACTCTATTTAATCTAAAATTGTTTTATATAAATATACGAAATAGCTTTTAAGGTAATAGAACGAAAATTAAGGCAAATGCAAAAATAAGATACAATTATAAAAATTTACATCTCTTTTAATATTTAAACTTATCGTTTTTTTTCTTCTAATATATAGGCTACACTCTTATTTCATATATGACTAATAATCGAAAAATCTTAGAATAAAATTGTCACATCGGTTCCTCTTTCACATTACATTATATAAATCGATATTGCCGTAATGTACTTCGAATATTTATATAGAAACAGATTTCCGCATACTCTCACTCCTGCAAATTTTGCTGACAGCTATCCTATGTATAGATAGTTCCTCTGTAGACGCAAGTACAAAATCTGCAATTAGCAGTTGAGGAAATAGCAACACGGTTTAAACCGTGAAAAATTAATATTAATTAGGTAACTAACGGAATAACTTTTCAAAACAAGGCAACCGTGAATAGGGCCATAATCCCTAAAAAAAAAAAAAGAAGTAAAATACCTTGTAGTAAATTTAGATCGACGGCTAACAGGAGTATACGTATAATTAAAAAAACGAAATGAACTCAATATCGAATGGAAAGAAATGTTTCGGCTGTTAGGAAAAATATCAGAATTATCAATCGAAAACAAGCTGTTATTATATCAGTAGAGCTCTGGTCATGGCACGTAAATTTAAGAAATGATAAAAGTTGTGTGTATGAATAATCTGAAACATTTCTCAAAAATACCGGGGTGACCGTGTAATTATTGTTGTTCGCTAGCCGCTGATTTGGAAAGTTCTTAAGTCAGGACTACTGGTTCTTGTTTGAGGGAATTCTGCATACGAAAGGCGATTATTCAGATACGAGTGGTTGTTGATATCTTCTTTATAATTACTTCTGCGCGTCCGATACTATTGAAGTTTTTTTTTTTTTTATGCTCTGTTATTTCGTTTAAAGTTGACAGCTTTAGTCTGAAGCTGTGTGACTAACTTACAGTTAATCTACCTGTTGTTAGCTTTGCAGGACGATTCAGATTTAAGACTGACAGGCGAAAATTTGTGCAGTTCGAATACTGTCTAGACTCGGTTAAATAATGTGCGAGTATAATCCATTCTACGAATAATTTTTTTTTTTTTTTTATCATATTTTTGCTTAATTCTTCGAATACATGCAAAGGAAATTCCGGATTTGAAATAGCACAGAAAAAATAAACACCACATAGAAAGTTACTGGCGTAATTAAAAAATTAAATAAGCTTTCAGTTTATTTACGCTGTTACATTAGAAATAAGTAAAACTAGGTGTTACCCATCGTATAATTAGGGGATGATTAGGAACAAAACAAAAAAAGGTTTGACAAAATCCGACTAAAATTCGCCGACCACGAATATCCATCCCTATATGCAACAACTTGCTGCGTGGCAGTTTAGTTGGAATGTAAACCCGCCCTTTGAATGGCCTCTGCAAGTGGGAAGTCTACATAAAACAAAAATATCATTAATTTATATATATATATTTAAAAAAATGTTTTTGTGTATTTCCTTATAGTTATATAACTTGTGTAATTTTCAAAACGTGTGTATAAGCGGATAAAAATTTCCACTGTTTTCATCGTTGAAAAGTTCAAGCATAATGATTCTCACGCTACATATATATCTCTATTTATACTAATCTATATATATATATTTTTTTTTTCTAATGGGGATCCCTTTACAGCTTACCCAACGTGATACCGTAATAATTACTAACTCATATTTTTATAAACTCGGACAACTTCTTTAGAAAAATCGCTATGTCCGGGAACAGATGTAGATTCTCAATATGCAGAAGGGACAATACGTTATAAGGAGGACCATTACGAGACGCGTGCAGTAATTTAAGATACAGTTCAGAGCGTAATGTTGTTAAAGAAGGGCATTCGAAGAACACGTGATCAGGGTTGCAGACTGCACGACCAACATGCGGAGGGCAATACGGATTTTCTTTAGCTGCATAAGCAACAGGCGGTCCGGCAACAAGCAATGCCCAAACCGCAATCTGCTGATAAGTACACCTCGATGTCCCGGTACCCACAAGAAAGACACAAATATACTGAGTTTTCCAGCTGATTAAGTTTCCATATGATGGATGAAATCAATGAATCTGACACCTTCACTTTGTTTTCAATAGCCTTTAAAATACTTTGTGAGTCGGTGACAATGAGATAATTACTTGGAAGATTCGCATCAATTAAGGACGACAAGGAAAGAAATACTGCCACACAGTCAGCTGTAAATGCGGAACAGAGATCAGGTAATTTGTATGCCCTGCTAGTATTCATGTAAACTGCTGCACCAGTTCCCTGAGCCGACTTCGATCCATCTGTATAAACAAGGATGCGCGTAGGAAAATTTTCAGCGATAATATTATTAAATGTAGCTCGGATCAGTGGCGGAGGCCAAAGAACGTAGTTCTCGGGAAAGAAAGATATTATTTTATTGTCAAAATTGTGCGAATACGATAACATAAATTGGATAGGTATATGAGTTCGCATAGTCTGCACCTGAAATTTTTCCAACCTAGGTATAACTGAAGCCAGCAGGGGCATCTTGTTATTTGAGAACCGCCAGTTGGAATAAACTAGGTAGAATGAACTATATAACGGAAAGTGATCTACATTCATTCTACTGATCAAGAGCTTTAGTGCTAAATAACTCCGTCTAAACTGTAAGGGACGAATCTTACACACTGCCATCAATGCTGGTATCGGAGAACTTCTAACTGCACCAATACATAGCCTCATACACTCGTTTTCTACCTGATCAAACTTATTTAATAATGATTCAGATGCCGACCCATAAAAAACACAACAATACTCCATTTTAAATCGAATTAACAATCTATAAAGAGTTAACAGTATGAATCACCCCCCCCAATTTTTGGGTTCGTTTTGAAATTTTTTTTCGCGGGTTTTTTCGCTTTATACTATACATCATATATAGTAATGACTATTTCCGGAGTCGGAATCGTTTAAAAATTTTTACGTCGCTCGCTATGCCTTGCCAAAGGTGGCAATTTGCCAAATTCCACACCTCTATTACTAAGCCGCTATTGGTCGGATTGAAAAATGGTCGAATACACTTTAGATAGGCCATAGCTTGTAGTTTAATCACTATAGGTTCGGTTTCCGAAAAAATAAAATTTCGATTTTTTCGCCACCCCCACCCCCGCCATAAAGCTCCAAATTTAGACTTTAGCGCCGGAATTCGATCGGTATATTAATTTATAAATATTTTAAAGGCTAAATATCGCGTTTCATTACCGGCGATTAATCGGGCGATTTGTAAGAACATTGTGAAAAATTGAAATTTTTTGATCGGATTTTCGACGATTTCCACCATATCCGGACCGTCTAAATAGCTTAACTCCTGAACCTATCGATACCCAACGAACGATTTTTTCGCAATAATTCGCAAACGATTCGCAATTTGAGAAAATCGTTCGAATAAAAGTTACGCGTGATTAAAATACGCGTCTAACGATGGTAGTGGCGTATTTTTATAGTGAATACTCGTCGATAAAATTGGGGTAAAGTATTTTGGGGTTTTGGGCCCTTTTTTACGGCTCCTGTCATCGATAGGGGGTTCAGGTCGGGCTTAAAATGAAGTAGACGTCGAGATATGTAGTTTATGTTATAACGTAAATGTTTTAAAAATTAACCAGTAACGAGAAATCGCGAGTTTAAAATTTGATTTTCGATTTTTAAAAATTTTTTCAGCCATTTTTGGTTGGCGGGTTAGTAGCTATATATTTATATATATATATATATATATATATATATATATATATATATATATAAATCGATATATATATATATATATGTTTTGTGGATAACTTCGTCAAAAATGGTCAGATTTTTGCAAACCTATTTTTGTTTTGTTTCTAATCATCAATATATATTAGGTTTTTTGCACTATAAATCGTTCACGATTAGCGATACGAAAAAAATCGTTATTAACTAATTAGATAGTCATAGGAAAACTTATTAAATAAATACATATATTTCGCCAGCGCATTAGTAGCTATATATATGTATATATATAACTGCGAGATTAGTAGCTATATATACGGGTAGCCCATTAACGTTTGATCGATCTTTTTTTAATATATATATGATGTAATATATTATGTACGTACGCATATTTCCGCGTAGTCTTATATATATATATAATATGAAGCCGCGGGGTACTTATTTTAAATTCACTTTTAAAATTTATCATATAATATGTAGGACATATAAACTATATGGGTTAAAGGATTTTGGAGGTTTTGGGACGGCCCCTGTCATAGATAGGGGTTTCGGGTCGGGCTTAAAAGAAAGTAGATGTCGAGATCTATAATTTATGTTATAACGTAAATGTTTTAAAAATTAACCGGTAACGAGAAATCGCGAGTCTAAATAATATATTATGTACTTACGCATAATATATATATATATATATATATATATATATATATATATATATATATATATATATATATATATATATATATATATTATATATATACAGAATCATCGTGTTTGGTACTCCCCTTAACGAAACAGCAGCTGCAGACGGACGTTTGGCGGGTAGGACATATAAACTATATATACGTATATATTAGCTGTAGGTATCGCGCATACATACATAACTTTTTATTTATATATATACATGTATATACATTTTTAAGTATGCATTCGCGATTATTAATATATATAATAACACGCGCGTATAAAAATAACCTCTTAAGCGGCGGGCGTGTCTGAAGTTCAACAGTAACTGCAGTATGACGTCATTTCGACGAATTTGGTTTTATCCGATGGCAAATTCTATAGCAAAAATTAATCTCAGGAAAATATTGTTTTCTCGATCTTTTTTTTTTCAATAAACGTAAATATATATACATAACATACATATATATATATATATATAACATACATACATACATATATATATATATACAAAAACATTTTTTTAAAAATATATATATAAATTAGCGATATTTTTGTTATATGTATACTTCCACTTGCGGAGGCCATTCAAAGGGCGGGTTTACATTTCAACTAAACTGCCGCGTGGCAAGTTGTTGTATATAAGGATGGATATTTGTGGATAACTCTGCGAATTTTAGTCGGATTTTGGCAAACCTTTGTTTGTTTTGTTCCTAATCATCTCCTAATTATATTATGGGTAGCCCCTAGTTATTTATATATATAAAAAAAATCAATTTTCACACTTTCGATAATATAATCTATTAAATGTAAGTATTCGTATCTAACACGCGTCTAGGATAGTTCATAAATATATTTTAATTCAAAGCATTGAAAAACCATTTTTGTACTGCCTATAGAACAAATAAGGTTTATGAAGGTAATTCGACTAGTACTCCACTTTTTGCAGAAAGAGAATATAGGTATAATGGAAAATGTTAAAATAGCTAAAGGAATGGCAAAAAGTGACGCTAGTCTTTAAATGATTGTAACCTGAAGGCGACGATTTGACTAGTAGGTGTGTAAAGATATACTAAAATTTTACTCAGAGACGAAGTTGTATAATTCAGTTAAATGAATAAAAATCTATACGTGTTTCATTTCCCTCGCGTAATCGGCGTACGTTTTATTCTAGTCCATATTAATAATCAACTTATTGACGCCGGTTAAATCCGGTGTCAATGAGCTGTAATGCGTGATTACGGTTTAAAATCAGAGTTATGACTGCTTGTAATCATTCGTACTTTTAGAACTTTTATCTACAAATGCGAACTTTAGCGTGACTTGTTCGCTACCGACTAATATAGTAAATAGAGTTTAGCTACCGGGTTCAGCTCTGTACGCATTACTGCGCATACTGTGAGTATTGCTTATTTACATTTATTTCTAAGATGACAGAAGAAAATAACTGTCCTTAATAGGAACTATATTGCAGGGAGAAAAATATAAATTGCATGAAAAATATAAATTGCATAGATGTAAATATTGTGGATAGAATTTAATTGTTACTTTTCGATAGAATGTAGGTGTGTACTCATACTTCATCCTTGAATGCGTTTATTGATATGAATAATAAAAAAATACATATTGTTTCGTTACATATAATATATATATATAGAAATTTTTGTTTATCTACTCAACTGTTAAGTTGGTGGTCAACATGACTGTCATCGAGTAACTTTCTGTGGTAGGCAAATTTTTTGATTTCACAACGTATTTTTTTCTTTAGTACGCTTTCCATAAAAATTATGGTCTTCGTTTTGACTGTTTTCCGTTTATTTTGCCGTCAATTAAGTTTGTTATGCACGAAGAATGTCTTAATAAGTGGCCAATCATGCTAATTCTTCAATTTTTTTATTAGCGCCATTAATTTCGTCTCTTTTTCCAATCTTTTTAAAGTACGTCTTCGTTTTTGATTTTCATAACATCGTGTACAGTAGGTGGATTTTTCATAATCACGATATCTCCACGAGAGATTTACGATTCACAGATATATATATATATATATATATATATATATATATATATATATATATATATATTGAAAAAAAATTGGTGAAGGGTAACATCCTTGTCTAACTTCTTTTTTAACGTTAGCTGGGATCTTAACTATTTATTATTAATTGTTGATTCTTATATACTTGCAAGAGTAATCGTCTATCTCTATAATATATGCGCAAGTATTTTTAAATCTTAAATACTATATTCCAATTTACATTATCGAAAGCCCATTTTTCGCTATCTATAAATGCTATATAGACTAACGTTTTCTCAACGATCAAACGCAATGACATTAATTATGGTATCTCACCTACCTTTACCTCTTACGAATCTAAATTGGTCTTCGGATCTATTAAATTTTCTATACGTCTGTAGTAATTCCGGTTAAAATTTTTAGCATATGTGATGATGATAACATATTTAATGTTATATCTTCTTCGCATGTTTGACTATTATAATTTTTAAGAATTATCACCGTGGTAGCATTCGTGAAGTCTATGGAAATATTTCCTTCGTAAGCATAAGTATCGTATTTTTCGCTTTACTTTCGGGATTTTTGTATAAATTCACCTTGTGGTTGATCTATTCCGAGGGTGTTTTTCTAGATCAAATTCCCTTAAAATATTGTTCGTTTCGTTGACTTAATCTTCGGTTTCTAGAATCGATGTATAGCTTTTTGACATATTTTTTTCACTCATTTTGTATTTCCTCGGTGTTAGTCAGTCTTTTACCATTGTCGTTTTCTATATTTCCCCTACTTTTTACTTCTGTTTTACGAACTGTTTCTTAATTTTCTTAAACGCTTTTTCTGTATATCGTTTATTTTAAATTTTTAATCTATTCCTTTACACTCCCCAGTTCTAACCATCTCTTTCTCTTGCACTTTTCACTCTCTATTTATTTCCTTTCTTATTTTATTCTATTCTTCGTTTTTGAGTTTTCTTCTCAATTTCGTTAGATTCAAAATTTCATCCGTTATGCAAGGTTTGTATGCAATCTTTTCTTCGCTGGAAAATGCATTTTTTTTTTTTGTTCGATACATGTTCACCCGTTGTCATTAATTGTTGACTTATCATCTGAGGAGTAATTATCTTATTTGATTCTTTTTTGAACATTTTTTTTTTTCGTCGATTTATCATTTCTGAGTTTGTTCGCTCATTCCATCTGTTTTGCGGTTCGTTTATTAATACCTTTCTTAATTTTAATATACTCGTCATTATTACTTATGATCTCAGACTGTACATCGGCACCAGGAGGATGGCTTTTACACATTTTAACTTGATTTCGGTATTTACCGCGAACTGAAATATAATCCAGTTGATATTTTCCTGCTGTCTTACATGTATATGTTCGTCTTATCGGTTAGTCATACAACATATTCGCCATTATAAAATTATTCATCATTATCATCAAATGCCGTCTCCGTATCGGAGGTAGGCGACCACTTATTTATACATATTTTACGTTCTTCTCTTTCGTTTCTTGTTCCAAGTCCATATTTTCCTGCAATGTTCTTTATTTCTTTTTCTTCTGTTACAGCGTTCCATTAACTTATCTCGATCTTCGATGCTTGTATTGCGTCCTTTAATTTGTAAATTTCTTCTGTTTCATCATCTGCGTAATTTGAAGTTGTCATATAAACCTGAATTAGTGGTACATCTTTAGGCACTGTTGAAATTTGAATTAGAAATAATTCTGTCGCGTTATGATAATTCTTTATATTTTTACCTAATAGAAATCCAACTACCGTGATTCTCTTAGGTGATCCGCTGTGAATGAATCTATACTCTACGCTACTAATGTCTCATTTTCTGACCGTTTAATTTCGCTGACATCCAAAATCTCTATCTTCATTCTAGTCATTTCTTGTTTTAGGTTTTCAAATTTTCCTCCATAGTTTTAGTTATCCTACATTTCAGGTACCAATTCGGTATGTTTCATTTAGATTTATATATATATATATATAGTGATACTTTAAATTCATTAAATTAAATGTATCACCAAGTTTTTCACGGATTCACTTAGTGGTCCCAAAGCTATTTCCAGTTCCTCATTTACTAGTCGTTACGACATCCTAAGAAATATTTACGATCTATCTCTGAAACGCGTTAGTGTAAAATTTGTCTGAATTCCCAGCCATCCGGGTATTCACTGGAATGATATCGTAGACAATCTTGCTGGAAGCTCTAACGAGAATGGCTCATTCTACTTCAACACACCGGTTATGGACATTTTATCTGATATTAAGTTTTCCCAGAAGGAATTTTGGAACTGCGCTTGGAAATATTGTTATTCAGCCAAACAATTTAAGAATATTCAACCTACAATTCCAGTAATTCCTGGGTTCTTCAATCTTCCAGCCAACAAACAGAATTTCGTTTAATCGTATTATATGTCGCCTAAGGCTCAACGTCAACAACATTCCATACGTTCTATTTACACACAAATTAGCCCGTTCGCCATTCTCTATCCATCCTTGCGATGCAGATCAGATCGCCGATGAAAATCACCTATTTTTCAGCTGTAGTTATCACAGAATGTATCAATCGGAATGCCTGTCACGTATTGTAAGCAAAGGAATCCCTCTCCCAACTAGTCTCAGATGTCTGCTTAGTTCACAGAATAATAGCGTATACATGCTCATATTTTATTACATATTAGCCTGTAGTATAAATGTTTAGTAAGACGTGTCGTCGGTTCGTTAGAGCCCTGGGTGTAATCTCAAAAGCCCATATACATATATATATATATATATATATATATATATATATATATATATATATAAATAAAGTTCCATTAAGTATCAGCCGAGTAACGAATACTGGGCAGACCAATATTTGTAATTATCTCCCCCACTCCCACACACATATATATATATATATATCGTCTATAATATTTTGTAAAATCTTATTTTATAAAACATACTTGAAGTCTATTGAGTTATATGGAATCAGTGGCGTAGCCAGGGGGTGGTTTTGGGGGTCTGAACGCCCTCTTTGGAATCAGTCTGATAATAAGAAAATATATACTCGTTGTTAAATACAGTTTTACATTTGTTAAAACTGTTTTTTTTTTTTTTTATTTTCATTTATTTTATTTAAATTTCGTCGTTTTCGAAGTAAATAAATAGTTTTGTAATATAGGAATGTGCTAGAAGAATTTTGTAGAAAAACGCGAAGAATAGATTTTAAATTTTAAATTTGATTAAGTATGTATTATTCCTTCAAAAAACATAAAATCATTATTTATCGTTTATTTTGTCGCTGAATTTATTGTAACCATCTCCCTCTGTCCTCAAGAAGACACTATTAGATTGTTGCAGTAACGTTAAATATTTCTGCCGTCTATTGCTTCTAATAGAATTACATATTCGACGACTAATCAGTATAAAAATAACTCTGGCGAGTTGGATTGCTTTGGGGTTTAACCTACTTGAGTTTTGGTTATTTACTTAAAATTCAAACTCGGGTATACTGTTATGTTTTGTTTGAACCCCCCCCCCCATCTTCAACCAAGTCTGGCTACGCCACTGTATGGAATACAATTATAGGCTGGTGTAAAGGCAATAAATTCAGGAAAAACATAAAAAAAAGAAGTATCGGGTATTATTTGTGTACCGTGACAGGGTGTGTCAATAAATGTAGAAAAAATACAAAGGTATCGAAACAGAATATTGAGAATCGTTCGTGGGTCGCCAGAATATAACGACTTTAGTTTTGTTAGAGGTGACATTTAAAAAAAAAGGTGCAAATTAGCGTTTATGAACTTCACGAGCGCGCGATAGATAATATTCGCTTTAAATTTAAGGATAATTAATGACGAATCAACTGTTAGATTCTATTTAAACCAAGAATAAATCCGAGAGAGCACTCTATTGATTGTTGTTATTCGGCAAATGTCATATTAAATTCATCGCTACCGGACGATAATCCATATTCGGTTTATATTAATATATACATAAATTACACACACACGTATTTATACGTATGTTGCACTTCTTCTTCATAGTGCCATCTCCGTTAACGTGGTTTCTGGCCGAATGTATCAGTTCGTTGGTTGAGCAACCCGTCCCATTTTTTCATCCACGACACTCTTGTTCGTCTACATCCTTCTAGTTTGCCTTGTATAATTAACTGTATCAACTGATACCTATCGTGTCTCGTAATGTGGCCCAAATACGTTAATTTTTTCTCTTAATAACGGTTAATAGCTTTTTATTTTGTTCTATTCTTTCTACAACTTTTCTATTCGATATACGGTCAGTCCATGATATCTTCCGCATTCTCCTGAAAACCCACATTTCGAATGCTTCAAGATTTTTCATCGTTGTGCTTTTTAACGTACACGCCTCCGCTCTATATAACAAAACCGTATGTTGCACTAGGTAGTAGTAAATGAGAACATTTTTTTTTTTTTTTAAGCGCCTCTATTAGTAGTTATTTAAATTGTCTACATTAAAAACGAAATTATTAGAAATTAGTTAAAGAGTAATTCTTTTACAATCGTGATTAGTAACTATTTTGCAAGGTTAACATTTTCTCAAATAATAAATTAAATTGTACAATTAAATGTAAATAAAACTATCGAAATATGTTTCATTATAAATATCCGATTTAGAATATATATATATATACATAGAAATAAAAAAGATAAAGGCGGAGCAGCGGAAGAGATCGGTAAATAATTAATTTGAATCGGAAACACCAGATAAATTAATTCTGTTGAAAAAAAAATCACGAATATGTTAATTTTATTTTTAATTATATTTTCCCGTCAGGCACTTTATTTTTCTTCCATTTTTTTCTACATCTACTGGTTGTAGATTCTTCATTTTTAAATATCTTCTACACCCTGAAATTTAAACGATCTAAAAATAATTGGATATACTGTTGAGAAACGATATTTTCCGTTAATATTAATTAGGATAAATGATAACGATGATAAATTGCGCGAGTTATGACGTGTATTTTATATATATATATATATATATATATATATATATATATATATATATATATATATGTATATATATATATATATATATATTTGTTGTTTGGGGGTTAATCGGACATATTGGTCAAATACAATTTATTCGACAAATTTAGCCGGCGAAGTATTTGTAAGTGTGAGAAATTTTCAATTTGAGAATAATACATACATACATATATAACTATATTCATATATATATATATATAAAAAATCAATTGAAAATTAGTTAAATCACTAATATTTATTTTCTTAAAGAAAACACAAAGCTTTTCGGCATTTACGCCATTATCAAGTGAAATATTTTAAAACATCATAATTTTAAAAATATAAATTAAATATAATTACTTAAAAATATGTGATGATGATTGTGATCACTACATTCCACATTATAAAAAATTAACACACACATATATATATATATATATATATATCGTGCGATCGATTTGAAATGAAAATTTTTCAGCGCAAATACATAATATACATTAATATTGCCGCCATATATATACTCTACATACGTATACGAATAAAATAAAAGGAAAGCCCGAATAAACAAAAAAAAAATTATTTTAATTTAATTTTATTTCTTGTTTATTTTTTTTTTTCTTTTGGCCCAGCTGCGCCATCTGGTCAGTTTAAATCCAGTTAACGTATTTTAAATATCGACTCCGCTACGTTTGATAAAATTATATAAACTGGCTTGTAACAGATGACAGTGGGTGAAATTAACGGTACTAGCGCCGTAATTAATAGCGCGATTTTAAAGATGAATCTAATGTCACCGTATTTTTGATTTTAGCGAGATGTTCTATTGTTAATAATAATTTTCGCGAAATTTCGATATCTATCGTATATCATAATAAACTGGAAAAAGCGAATTATAAAAAAATTCTGCGTCTCGGGGCGCATGGAAGGAGCTTAAAGACGTTTTCGCGAAAAGATACTTATTTTAATAAACTCCGCGATTTCATACAAATTCCGCAAATAATAAAAGGAACGCACTCTGCGCTATGCTTCGACTCGGTATGTTTTCGTGTTCAAATTATACACGTGTCATTTGTGCAGCGCGAAGATTTGAACGAAATAAAGGGATAGCCGTGCGCGCATGCGCAAGTGAAATAATACGAGCGCGCAAAAAAAATTATTTCATAATTTCTGTACGTACGCGTATGTAAACCGAATATTACACGTACGTGTAATGCGAGAAAGAGTAGACCGACTACTACTATGCGCCTATGTGTCTGTAAGCCTTCGGTTCGCTCGCTCTACCGGTTCATTCCCTGTATATACAACGCGCCGATAGAAGTTTCACTTAAAAAAAAAAAAATAAATAATAATAATAATAATTATTATTAGGATATCGTGGGAAGATGTTAAAAATACCGCGGACGGATAAAGTTATAGAATATATATATGAAAGGATAAAAGAACAGCCGGAGATTTTAGATAATTTAACTTTCGTAACTTTTGCGATATTATTATGTACTGCGAATGTTCACTCCGCGCAGTAGTCTCACAATGAGGAAAGAGCGTAGGAGCTCGACTCTACACTGTGAGAATAGGCCCGTCTGTGTGCTGTATAATCCTTTGGCTCGATCGCTCGTTTTACGGATTAACTCCTCGTATACAACGCGATATATCGATCACGATGTCGTGTTTGAACACTTTATCCCTTATCACGTTCCGAATAATCAAATCGCGATCGATATAAATCACATTTTTCTATCATTTACGATCGAACAGTTAACCACGAGAACACGGTCTGCATCATTTGGCACAAAAGTTTTCGAAGTATACGTTGATAACGAGAATCGTCAGTCAGAGATGTCATCTGCGTAAAACCGACCTCACTTACCCTTAAATTACGTTTAGAAAATTATTTATGCGTGTTAATAAAACATACGAGTACACTACCCTGCGCTACGCTCGTACGTGTTTACGTTTTCTGAATAGTCGAAATCGGAGTTTTTTCAATAAAATCGAATAATCAACGCTCTACGGGTTAATTCCCCCCCCATATATAAGGTGCTAATAGAAGTTTTACTTACCAAAAATAAAAAAAACTGTAGTACCAAATGGACACCGACGAAAGGAAAAACATACACACAGCGAAGCGATGAAGAAATACGCCGAAATGTGAAAGGTAGAAATAGAAACACCATCGTGAATATATTTTACTATACGTTGTCGATTTCGTCGGAATTAGAAGAAACGAAACAATTTCCCGATTAATGGTTTCACACACAAATCGATAATAGAGCTCTCTATGAAGTGCGTCTAAAAAACTTGATAGTTATCTCGTATGTTTAAAGAGAGAGAGCGCTAACGTGATTATCGATTTTCAAAAATGAAATGTAACATTTTCGTCATCAAAATAGTCGCCGAATAGAAAGTAAAAAAAAAACAACAAACTTTTATTAACCTTATTACATCATTTGTACGTACTATAGATGTTTACATACATCGTATCCATGAGCGATATATATATATATATATATATATATATATATATATATATATATATATATATATATATATATATATATACATAAATGTAAAAAATATAGGTATCGTCTGTTTTCCATTCGGATAATCTACAATTATTCTCTAGTATAGCAACATTTCTAGAGAAGTCAACATCTTTATTAAAAATATAAATAGTCCTCACAATATCACGTTGGGTAAAAAGACATCCCCATTTAATAATAATAATAATAATAATAGCAATAAAAAAATATATGGCGTTCATTTACACGAATATTCTAATTTAAAACTCGACACTTAGACATTCGACGTAAATCGATCGGATATACATATTTAAATTTAAAACTTCGTAATTCGACCTAAATTTACTGTATTTATTATTATTTTTAAATGTACAAATTTATTTCGATAAACGGTATTCTATGATTGATATAATTATAAATGTATATATATATATATATATATATATATATATATATATATATATATATATATAAATGTATATATATATATATATATATATATATATATATATATATATATACTTGATTACAAAAAACAGTTAAAATCACTAAACTTTATTTAAAAGCTTTTCGGCAACTACGCCATTATCAAGCTATATATAAATAAAATAAAATTATAATTCATTTATTATGTAAAAAATTGTGAACTTAGATTTAAATTATTATTTTATGTTTTTATATATTTAATTTAATTTATATATAGCTTGATAATGGCGTAGTTGCCGAAAAGCTTTTAAATAAAGTTTAGTGATTTTAACTGTTTTTTGTAATCAAGTATAAAAAATCTAATATAAAGTCGATAGTGCGTTTACTATAAATGCCGATTACACCATAGGCTGGAGTGAATTAATTTTGCTCCTGCGAATGAAATATTAAATTTAAATAGATTTCCGAAATAACGCGATATTCTGCAAACGAAGCGGTGCGGGGATGCCAATTTGGAACACTTAACAAATTTCTATTTTCTCCTTATTCAAAAGATAACATGTTTTGTCTTCTTTCTAATTATCGTATTCGATCATTCCTACACATTCATTCCATTCTAATCGAGTTATTCCTTTCCTCATAATCTGGTGTCTCTCACTGAAGTCATTTAGACGAATTTTTCCTATTTATACGATTTTTCCCGGTGCTAGTTCAGATACGTTTTCGTAGAAAAAGTAGCAGCATATCTTTTACTTGTTACCTATAAATCTAGGTCTGTATTTGGCGTTCTCTCTCAGTCATTTTTTCGAAGAATTTTTTTTGTTTTTTTTTTAAGATTTTTTCACGAATTCATTTAGTAGTAAATGGGAAAACGATACAAGTAACGCTATTTGAATACTGGGACAGTCTAATAACAAAAACGATGTCAAATCGGAATGAAAAAATAAGAAGAATAAATAGCCCAAGCGAAGAAGGCATTCAGCGTAAAAATAAGCTCTCCTCCCCTCGCGGAATATGTAGAAAACAGTTTATAAACGTTTGAGAAGCATTACGCTTTACGGATCGGAAACGTAGACGCACCGAAGATGTTCGAAATGCGGTGGTGCTGGCGACGCATGTTGAAAACAAAATGGACCGATAAAATACCGAACAGCGAAATACGACTATACGGAAGTTAATGAAGAAAATAAAAAAGGAACATACAAAGGACAATAGAAAGACGCAATAGCACATGATATTATATTCGCCGTGGATTACTAACGTGTAATAGAAGGGAAAAACAATAGGGTAAACTCTGAATAGGAAGAACTCGAACGAGTTTCACGGAGGAAATCAAAGAAAAAAGGCCGTAGGCGGAAATTAAAGAATTAGCCGGAGCACGAGAAGATCTTGTACGTTGGCATGTTACCCACCAATCCTCGGGTTAGAGGAGGACAAGATATATACCTATATATCAGGGTAGACCGAGGAAATGATGGTAGGATAACATATCAAAAGTAACCCCAGGAAGCAATGGTTGCGAAAGGCGCAGAACAGAAATGGATGGAAAAAATTGGGAAAAGCCTTCATCCAGGAGTGTATAGATAAATGCATATCGTAATATATATATATATATATATATATATATATATATATATATATATGTATGTATGTGTGTGTGTGTATAATATAGTAGCGCTTTAATCCCCGTTATTATTTTCATAATGAAGTCCTACTATTTATCTTTATTCGATCGCAATCGTTGCTTCAAGCAATATTTCGTCTCCTTTTCGATTTCATTTTTCAGTTCACCTAGAATTAGTGATAAATAGCCGGAAGTCTTAGTTCGTTCGGCGAACTGAACAGAATCGATCTAATTCGATATTTCTCTATGTATCTGTAAAATTAAAGCGATGCAAACTGTTTTTTTCCTATATTAGTGTAGCTTTGTTATCGATGACATTATCGATTGTGTTCCTCGTGAAATTGAACTGATATTATATAATTTATTTATTCATTACGAGACCGCGATGCCAATTTGGTTTAATCGCGGTATTCGTGGAGTACAATCTGAAATTTTGATTAAACTATTTCCAATACGTTTTCTCGTAATTAATATAGTCAACGACCTACAGTTAGATAAGTCTAAACCGTTTCCATCAACAATCATTCCAACATGAATAATTACAAATTCTTAAAGACTATAAGCGTTTAACTTATATTTCGAACGCGCATAAATAGCATAAGGTCGTTCAAACGTGAAATGACAAACTGCATCGCGCAAACGTCTAATACGCAGAATTTACAACTACTCCAATATGTAATTTTTAAAAGGCTCCAATATGTACCGAAGCTACCGTTAAGACTTAACTTTATAAAAATTTAGCGTTAATAATTACTTGAACCCTTTCATACATTATAAAATATTAACATTAAATTATGCGTTTATTATACAATACTGCTTCTTGGGTGAAACTTGGATAATTTTCGATGTATTTATATAAATATTTTTATAATTGAAACATTTCATGTATAAAAATGTTTAACATTAAAATTTCACGTCTCATATAGTGGACATTGTGACTGAAAGAGTAAATTTCATGTTTTTCTTAATACGGTTTAATAATTTATGATGATGATGATAATGATTATTAATATCATTATCATCATCCTCAGCAGTGCCCAAAAAAAAAATAAAATAATTATCATCATCTTATCTGGGTCAAAGTGATAAAGGAATATAAAAAAATCTAATTTTTTTACATCGGAATTATATATATATATATATATATATATATATATATATATATATATATAACCATCTATAATATATAAAACTGTAGTATCTGTGATTTTACGAATATTTTCATTTTAATCACTGCATCGGGCTATTTTTATCACGCATAAACGGAAAATCTATTTTTTAGAATTTTTGTCTGCCTCTCTCTGTCTGTTCCGATTTAATTCAAAACCTATTAAAGCGATAATGATGAAATTCGCACAGCTTATAACCTATATTATCGGATTCGTTCTAAGCTTAGTTTCACATTGATCACAAATAGGAGGGGAATTACAACAATTTAAAGTTTTAAAAAGTAGGAGACAGCGATATCTCTGTTAAATCGTTTATTAAAATTTAACATTCACCTAAAATCGAGAAACAGTACATCTAGACCGACTGTAAAAACATTGCATCATCCGTCTGTTCTGGATTTTTTGTTTTCGCGTAGTAAAAGAAAGAAACGTCGATATCTCTGTCAAATATCTCATCATCGACCCTTTCTGGAATAGTTACGTTCGTGTAATAAAAGAAAGAGACAACGATATCGTACACAGGCGAAGCCGTGGGTAATTCCTAATATATATATATATAACCGATTATTTAATTTCTGAAAGTGTTAAATTTTAGAAATTTCACGAATGAGTAGAATTAGTCAGTTTCTTTCGAAGAATTGGTGGACGAACGAATTATTGATTGTTGTCATCGGTAATTATTATTCCAGGTAAAATCGGTGTAAATAAGTTTTTTTTTTTTTTTATTTTATTGAAACATCGAACGATTTTGGGAATAATTCGTTTATTTTGTTAAACTACATTTTTTATTTCTTCACACGCGTACACACAGAACAGAGAGAACATAGAGAAGAGAAAGAGACATATATATATATATACATATATGCATATATGTAGGAGTAAATCAACATATACAACGCAATCTTTTTAATC
Source organism: Coronaproctus castanopsis (assembly GCA_032883995.1). Lineage (NCBI taxonomy): Eukaryota > Metazoa > Arthropoda > Insecta > Hemiptera > Monophlebidae > Coronaproctus > Coronaproctus castanopsis. Next base: position 85,813,193 of record CM065054.1, on the reverse strand, counting down.
ATATATATTACAATATTATATATATATATATATATATATATATATATATATATATATATATATATATCTGCATATACGTACGCATATGGAAATGACGATGGAAAATGACGCGTAGTATTATACGAAAGTTGCATGGCGCGATGCGATATTATATTAAAAGAATAAAATCAAATATAAAAATAATGATTTCTCCATAGCCTACACTAATGTGCCGGTAAAATGATACACTAAACACCGCGCATATGAGCTATATAAAATGGCCTATACTTAAAAAAGTGAAATACAAAAACCTGTGCAGTATAAATATTCTAACGATACGATATATTTCATCGTACATTTCAAATGTTTCACGATAACAATAACAATAATAATGATGATAATGATAATGACAATAATAATAATAATAATAATAATAATAATAATATATATAAACACCGATATTTCCGTTTTTTAATAAAACTCCTATCAGAATGCGGGGGCAAAGTACACGGCGGGAACTTTACATATATAATTGTTTGTCTAAGGAAATAAAAACTGTAAACTGGGCCGGTAGAAAATATTTATGTCATCGGTTTGTTTTTTTTTTTTAATGGTTCCCCAATCCGCACTTGTGCGGTAGAGTAATAAATATAATTTGTGATACAGGGGGTGCACGGAACTACTGTATACTTAAACTGTGTGTAAGTGTTGCGTAGCTAAAACTAAAGAAAACTACCACTATAATACAAACAACCGTTATAATAATATCATGCTTTATGCTAAGCGAATTCAGAGAGAGACTTAGCTTCGATATCGTGAAGGATTATTGAGTATTTTTCAGTTTTGATTTATATAAAGATTTTTTTTTTCTTTTAAATACGCGGTCTCTATTAATTATGCTATGTAGATTATATACGAAGTATATAGGAAAGATTTAATTAATAATTTATATTGTTCGAACTTTATTAAAATAAATTTCGTTTTTATAATATTACGCGTTATTGCTTTCGATCGTGATTATATATATATATATATATATATATATATATATATATATATATATATATATATGTCATGGGCATAATCGACTAATTAGTAATATCGTGATTAATCGTTTTTTTTTTTTTTTTAAGTCACATTTGTTTCACATAATATAACAGAGATATTCGATATTTTTCTCATATGCAATGTCGCAATGTAATGTATTAATTATATAATTATTTTCAATTATTTTTAGTCTAAATTATACTTTAAATATCTATTGTTTTGAATTTAATTTTCCTAACTCGCAACAGATTTCTTTAAAACATAAAAATATATAAAATAATATATGATGCATGATCTTTCTTATGTAGTAAGAAATGTGTAAAATATTTGAAAAGTAATGACGAATAATTTAAATTATAAATTATTTTAATGAGAAATTATAAAAAAAAAAGACAAAACAAATAATAAGATCGAATGATATTTTGAAAATTAAATAGTTGTTTATCGACTTATTATTAGTCGGTTCAAAACAGTCAGTTGTTGAGTCGGTTTCGCTGAAACGATTTAGTCGGATCTGTACTACGAAAACAATTTAGTCGCTTATTGTAAGTAAGCTACTTATATTTAGTTACTTTTTTGTTTTTATATAGCTTAAGATACTAATCGTTATTCGATTTTTGAACGCGTAATATAGTGTTAGTAGACTACTAACAATTAATTTTAGTTGGTTTATGAATTATTCGATTCTTTAGTAACATTTACTGCGTGCGTGTCAAATACAATGTTTTTTTCTGTTTTTACCGACTACTACAATAATTTGCGAGTATTTTGTTATAATTTAATTAATTACAACTTTTCACTAATGGTGTAAAATTTATCATTTTTAAACGTTTATTTTTAAAAATTAGAACTTATTTGTAAAATATACATGTTCCGTGAAAATGTTCGTGGTTATTTCACGTACATATATATATATATATATATATATATATATATATATATATGTGAATATAATTAAATGATTGATTTGAGATGGGTGTAATATATTACTGCGAATAAGTATTAATTCCAAAACAGTGATATAAATAACATAATGGAATATAGTTTAAAAATAATAAAGTTTTATACAAGTATTCGAATAAATTTAATTTTGAAAATTAAATTATTCGCATCGGAAAACAAACTGAGATTTAAAAAAGTTACAATTTGCATTTGTTAAATAAACGTAAAGTAGATAATACAATGATTCTATATTATTGAAAAGTTTTTCCGATCATTGTAAAAGAGGAACAATCGATTAGTACATAAATATACTGATGACTATTAGTGAACAAAAAATAATAGGATAGCATACAAGAACAGTTTAGTCGGAAAAAGGTGGAGATGGATTAAATAATGTATAATTATTTACAATATTAAGGAATTTAAACTCATTTTAAATTATTTAAAAATAATATTTTATCTATCATTTTTTGGATGTAACCAACTTCGTATTTTTTTTTTTTCCAAATATTCTTTTAAATTAGAATGTTGTTTATTGGCTTATTATTCATTTTAGTCTTTAGAACAGACAGAATTAATAGTTAGTTTAATAATCGATTTATTCGTATTTTTCACGTTAGCGACCTATGTCGCGGAAAGCCTATAACGAAAAATAAAAATAAAACCAAATAATTAGTCGGATTTAGATTCAAAAAATCGAATTAGTGACTTTTTCTAAAAAATCGAATTAGTCATTTGTTATTATTCGATTATGCCCATCTCTTTTATATATATATATATATATATATATATATATATATATATATATATATATATATATATATATATATATATAATTTAACAAAAGTGGTGTTATGCGTAAGTATGGGTATATATGTATATATTTTTGTATATGTTTAATATATCAAGGTTAATAGCGTATTTATGTACATACACGGACTGAACGCAAGTTAGTTTAATACATTATTTTATTTATATATTTAAAATTATTTACGTTATTTATCGTTTAGAATGTTATTCAATTAACAACGGCATGTATTTGTAATTTTGGACAAAAATTTTAAACATTTGAAATAATAATAATAAGTGCGAAAGATGAGTAAACGAGAGTGAAAAAATTGATGAACGTATTTTTAAACGGGGTGCGAATAGTGAGCAGAATGATTTTATACGAAGTATCGACGGTGTATACCAAAAAAAAATCGAATATTATAGTGTTTAGTCAAAAATTTAAAAATATCCGTATTCATATATACACCGGACTGAATCACGCAAAACGGAACAGTGTACAATTATATTAAGATCGAACTGTATGGTTGTTAACTGATGAAATAGACGTCGAATATCGTATTAAAATGGATCATAAGATATCAGAATAAATCGGGTACACTTTAAAATAATTATCGTAATGCGGGAGATGATAATAGTGAATAAAGTATGCGAAGATAAAACAGATAAATACGCAAAGAATAAGGAATGGACGAAAAATATTTTAATACTGTTAAAATAATGTCGATAGTAATAGCTGGGGAAGTAATGGAATGATAAAAAAAAAAAAAAATAGTTAATAATATATCTACAGGTAAAATTTACCGGCATTGTCGTCGTATACATATACATATATATAATATAATATGTACTTTATTCATATATATATATATTTGATCAGATACAAAAATAAATATTAATAAACACACACACACACATATATATATATATATATATATATATATATATATATATATATATATATATATATATATTGCCGACACTACGCACATGAAATATAAAATTTCTTACCAACAATTCCATAACAATTACAGTATATACGTAATTGATGTAGTCAATATAAAAAATAACCTATCCGTCGACAATGAGAGCGAACTTTACAAATTTAAAGATATATATACAAAAATAAATAAAACACACACACACACATATATCTTCGATATATAAAAAAAAAAGAAAAAAAAATAAATATATGAGGGAACGAATTTGTGAAAGATAAATACAAGGCGAAAAGTTGAAATAGTCGATAAATTCTATTTATTTAGGACAATTAATTAAAGCAAATAACGATCTAACAGATGAAATATCCGCAAGAATACGATTAACACGGGTGGCGTTTTCAAAACTGACAAATATACTTAAAGATAACGCTTTTAGCCGGGAAAAAAACAAAACGAGTATTTAATCAGTATGTGCTGCTAATTTCGACGAGCGAAGCATGCGTTGATAAAAAAGTGAAAAAATGAATAATCAAAAAAAAAATAATAATAATCAACCCACGAAAAATTGGAAGGTCTATCGCTTTGAAGAAGAAACAGACGAAATAGCGCAACAAAAGTAACAGGTGCAATAAATATCGTTAAAAATAGTAAACGGATATAGTGCGGATATGTGGCTAGAAGCGAAAACTGTTGAATAAGTGCGTCAACATCGGTGGAAATCTGAAAACGAGCCTTAAGAATAGCGAGTATTGGATACATGACAGTCGAAAGTTCAAGGAAAATTGACATGGAAAAGTGCAAGATCAAAAACAAGGGTAAATTTTCGTTCATAGCTAATAAAGAAGATATATAATATATATATATATATATATTAGCGCGGGCATGTGGCTAGAAGCGGAGACTGCTGGATAAGCGCGTCAATATCGTGGAAACCTGACGGCAAACCTTAGGATAATCGAGGGTACGATGGACAGATGAAATTCAAAAGTTCAGGGAAAATTGCCGCGAAAAAGCGCAAGATCGCGACGATTGGAAAAAACAAAGGGAGTCTTTTATTCAGCTGATAGACTGTAGTGGCTAATAAGGAAGAAAGAAAATATACGTATATATTAGCGCGGATATGTGGTTAGAAGCGAAGATGGCTGAATAAATTCGTCAACATTGTGGAAACCTGACGGCAAACAAGAGTTAGGATGACCGAGGATATGATGGACAGATGAAATTCAAAGAAAATTTCCGCGAAAAAGAGCAAGATCGCGGCGTTTGGAAAAAAATAAGGAGAGGCTTTCGTTCAGTCGGTGGACTGTAATGGCTAAGGGAGAAGATATATATATATATATATATATATATATATATATATATATATATATTAGCGCAGATATGTGGTTAGAGGTGGAGACTGCTGGATAAGTGCGTCAACATTGTGGAAACCTGACGGCAAACAAGCCTTAGCATGACCGAGGATGAAATTCGAAAGTTTAGGGAAAACTGCCGTGAAAACTTGCAAGATCGTGGCGTTTGAAAAAAAATTGGGAGGGTTTCGTTCAGCAGGTGAATTGTAATGGGTAATAAATAAGCGTGTTACATTTGTAATTTTGAATTTATTTTTATTAAAGCAGTTTTTTTTTTTTTTTTTTAAATATACTTGCAACTTATCACATGAGTATTATTACACTTGTCTTATATTCTATATTGAATCTCTATTTTTATTAAAGCGTAGTTTAAGATTTTCAAACTAATCGCCTATATTCAAAATTATTCTTTCACAACACGTTTTTTTTTTCTTCAAATAATAGAATAATAGACGAAGAAATATTAAATAGTAGTTTTATACGAGATCGAGATTGTTGTAGTTTATTTTGTTATTTTTTTATTAAACAATTACGGGGGGGGGGAAGGATTATAGTTATTTTGACTGGCGGAAATATTTTAAAATTTAAACGCCATTGTAATGAATCGTTTTATTTTACAGGAAATGCGCGTATTTATCATCAGTAGTCGAAGCCGCATTATAATTTAAGACCGTTTAAGTGCAAACAACATACACATACGTACTATATATATATATATATATATATATATATATATATATATATATATATATATATATATATATATATATGTATAAGTAATGAAAAACATAATAAATGTACGTTTTTACGCGTAAATACTTATAATACAAAAGTAAAATTAATTGACACAGTTTAACTTGTGTACTTAATAATAATGGTGTTCTTCTGATATCAGGTGTTCACTGGTTGTAGCAAATGCACATTATATATGCATATTGCTTATATATATATAATATCTTATATTTATTTATACTTATATATATATATATATATATATATATATATATATATATATATATATATTATTCTATATCTGCGTATCTATACACATATATTTCTTTACATTCCTACAGATCTATCATTAATTATTTACACTCACCCAAATCCCCGAAAATTTATACATCACCATATACACACACATACATATTATTATTATTATTATTATTATGACTATTTTTAATTTTGAACCAATTTACATGGATTCGGACCAATAATAAGCAAATATTTTTATCGGTCAAGCGGGTACAAAGTATACAGTCAAATTGTTCGGGATTCATTTTCGTTAAAACTTTTATTCGATTTAATGTATTTTTATTTTATTTTTTTTTTTTACATCGAATAAGTGTCGATAAAAGACGATTTTGAAATTTGAACGCGCGTGGTAATAACATAAGGAACGATCTAGCGAAAGACTTGAAGATAGTGACCGTGTGAATTATAAAATATAACGTATTTTCATTCAAAACCAAAAATGCACAGAGAGGAAATTGCGTAGAAAAATGCAACCTCCGATTGATGTTAAGACGAATCAGATTTCACGGGACGTAGTTATATAGACGAGACGTAATAATAAATTAATAATCTACAAATCAATCATTAGGCCTATTTTAACATATTCTTGTCCAGTTTGGTCTTCAGTCTCAAATGCTAGTTTTAATAGACTGCAATTAGTCCAAAATCGATGTCTTATAGGTGTATCCTCAATGTCCCCGTATATACTAAAATTTCATATATGCATATCTGCAGATACCATATGTAAAAGACTATATCCTCAAACTATCCCAAAATTTTTTTCTCAGTTGTAGTGTGCACCGTAATAATTTACTTCCAGCAATAGTAAATTACGATCCCATATGGAACTAAGTATTAGATATACTAAGTATAAGCATCGACGCATTAAACATAATGTATTATTCTCATAACGTTGTAATTTGCTTTCGTTTCCGTTACTTATAAATGAACATATTCGTTATATAATTAAACTTATTATTTTTTAAATTACCGCTTTTCATTTGTGATGGTTTTTTGTCTGATCATCGATACTATTTATATTTTGTATATTTATTATTTACCAGTTTATATTATTAGTTTTACTTTCATAAATGGAGAGAGCCTCCGGTACATTTATTAAATATTATTATAACTTTTTAATATAATGCCAAATATACGCGTTTTACATTTTACATTTACATTCGTTGGTATCATAACAAATATATACGTTAATAATAATAATAATAATAATAATAATAATAATAATAATAATAATAATTTCAGTCGTTTATAAATAATAAATGCGAAAACGAAATAACAATAAAGCGTAAAGAGGCCATCGACCTAACGATAGTAATGTAAATATTATTATATCATGCTAATAAAATCGTAATGATATTTTTTAAAATAATTAATAAAAATGACAATTAGGATACAGGCAGATACTATTGAATAGAAACTAACTGTTACGTTCATTATATCGAGATAATGGACGATAATTATTTTTCGTTTAACAATGAACAAAATGTAGAAAACTAAAAAGAAAAAATTAAATATATATATATATACATACATATAATATGTGCGTGTATGTATGTAATGTATAAAATATAAATATACTCTCTTCAGACTACAAACTTATAATATAAAAAATTGTTAAAAATAGTATTTAATTCTTATTTATTTTAATTTTTAATTTTTACTACTACCGATTTCAATAAATATATACCTAAATTACGTACTTTTATACAAAACGTATAGTTCGATAAACGTGTCTGGATCAAAACGAAGTAATGATAGTGGGAATGAGATTTGGATAGCATACGATATTATTATTATTATTATTATCATTATATATATATATATATATATATATATATATATATATATATATATATATATATATAAAGAGAGAGAGAAAAACAAACAAATCCGCACGTGTAGTTGCGTAAAATTAGCCTAGAATCGTCATAAGGACGATCTGTGGTAATAGACGAGAGCTATAAATGCTCCGGAAACTATGAATATACCCAAACCTATACCAACATTTTTCATGATTGACCTTTTATTGCGTTTCCATTCTTCCGATGCAGACTGTTTCTTCACCATTTCATGAACTTTATGGGAAATACGCTGTTGAGATTCCATATGCTTACGCTTACGAACTTCTACCAATCGACTGTAACACACAAACGCATACGTATGAATATATATATATATATATATATATATATATATATACACATATAAATTTTACACGTCCTCTCCGAGAAGGGGTTCGAACGAAGTCAATTATTTAAACAACTGGAATAGCAAGAGAAATATTAATAACATCGACGAGCATATTATTAATAATACCAAGCGCGAATATAATCTCGGTAATAATAATTATAGTAACTCGATTAACACCGATAATACTAATAATATTAACATAATGATAATAATGAAAATGGCGCGGTTAAGAATAATTGTTATACCTTTCAACGAGGTGTGTACTGGTTTAATACAATCCAAAGATCGGAACATTGAAAATTTCAACCCGTTAGCCAATTATAAAATTACCATCTTCATTCAAAAGGTTCTACTTAGTATTAAAACTCACATATATATATATATATATATATATATATATATATATATATGCATATATAACTTTCGATGAAACCACGTTTTCTTTTTTCTAAGAAATCACGTTTCCGTTAACTGCTGCTTATACTAACACGAGCAACTTTCTCGTGTTAAACTCCTTGATATTAATTGGTTATCGTATACATTTTTCCATTACTTCATTAATGACGTTCGAGTTCTCGAGTTTTTCTCGTTATTTTTAAATTCTTAATCCAGTGCTATACGGACGTTTAAAAGTTAATCACCTAACTTTACAGCAAAAAAAAAACCTCCCTAAACTATATTGACATCATCTAATTAAGTATATTATTATATATGTTCGATCAACGGAAATAAAAAAAACCATATATAATGTTTACTACCTCAGAGGGTGTAAATCTTGCAAGCGATTGTGTAGCACATAATTAAGGGATTGAAAAATTACCACAAACTTAGCGGTAAAAATTGAAGAGAAATGTATGATTAATATTTTTTTAAAATAACATTTAAATGAGGGATAACGAAAGCAGAACCGACCAAAGAAGGTCATTTTGACTCATCAGCAAAAATGTGCAGAAATTAAGTCATTTATCATTTGTCGTGGAAATAAATAGGGCGTTTTGAGCGTGGGACACCTTGCTTAATGAATTTAAACGTATTTAGACTTATATTGATAGAGATAATATTTTTGTAGTATGAAAAAGAAAAGTATGGGTTATTGAAAGAAGAACATCCTGGAATATGTAGAGAGATTATAGGATGATATGCATAACACCCAGGAATGCGTGAAGAGGTAAATCTTCGTTTATGATAAATTTATAGAGAAGATCGAAAGAAGGATGTATTATTTATCGAGTAGCAATTTAACAAGAATTTTTCAGCTAATAGGGTTCCACTCGTAGCAAGAGGAGGTATCTTAGAGGTCAAGGGCTAAACGAATACACAGGTTTTGGATTTTATCTAAAATATTGGAGTATTTGAAAAAAAAAAAACCCTACTGTGTAGCCTAGAATACTTCAAATTAATTATTTATAATAAAAATAATTAGGACCACCCGATCGCCGCCCCAAGTAATGCGACTAAGAACTTTTCGCAGGTTCGTTTAAACGCCTTGGTGTGAATATTGCTTCGTCCAACAAAGTGTGTGATCAACAATAAAACCTACGATACGTTGTAACGAATGGAATGGAGCAATGATGCGCTGATAAATAGTTTCTAGTGATATCTATATTTCTATATGAAAATATAACCGATTCAACTTGTTAGAGGAGAGAGTAAACCCCAGATCAGATAGTCAATTAAAAAATGAAAGTAAAAGTATATCTAACAAATGAATACCTTGATGCAATCGGCTATTTCGTAGTAATTGAAATATATGCATATTTAAGACTGGACTCAATAGTGATCCTTGCAACAGAATCGAACGATTTCTTAATACCCCGCCCAAAATGGCGCGATATATTTTTCATCAATAAGTGCATTATAAATGTCTGGAACCATTTGGTAACACACTACAAGGAACTAAGATTACTACGGAAACTATATACATCAGAAGGATAGATATTAAAGTAAGAAGTGAATTTAATAATCCGACGTCAATATATTTACATGAAAATTAATTATTCAATAATGTTGCATTATTTATATACGGTTCAGTCTTAAATTTAATTGGAACTCGAATTGATCTGTAATTTTTCTTAAAGTTTAATATGAAATTTTGGCATCATCTCCAAGATTGGCCATTCTACTTAAATGCAGATCGTTATTAGAATATTTAAAAACTGCATAATATGGCAATTCCTATTATTAAAATTAATTATATAAATGTTAACTTACAAACACACACACATACATATAAATAAGTGCACACGTTTTGGCGTAAGAACGAATGTTAGTCAACAGAATAAACTCTAGTCAACGTGCTCTTAAGATTGGAGCAGTATTTTAATAATTTAACCACGAAATTTTTACAGCGGGAACTAAAAATTATAGCTAAAGCATTAATGTAGTTATTTATTCGTTTGCGAATTTTGTAAATGCCAATTCCGACATAATGGAATCAGTTACATCAGAACAAAAAATCTATATTCTCAAATATACTTATATATATATTCACACATAAACACATACATATATATATATATATATATATATATATATATATATATATATATATATATATATATATATATATATTATATATACACAATATAAGTGGTTTTATCAATTCAAAAATTGGTGGAGGACTTCACGTGGCAATTCTCATCAACCCAAACACACGCATAATATATATATATATATATCGATAGATAGATATCGATAAAATGATTAGTTGTTTATATTTTAATAATATGTTTGGTTCTGTTTATGTATTTTATATTATGCGAATTAGTGGTAGTTTTTTGTTTTTTTAAACGGATTTTAATTTATTTGTGGTTATGATGATATTTCATGATAGATTTTTGCATATAAAATAGTTTGAAACTTTTACGAATTGAAAAGAAAAACCCTATGAATTTTTCATTTATTTTCCTCCCTATACCACGTACCTCGCAGATACATCGTCCAATCTAGTAGGTTCGGGTACGTTGACCGCTACACTGTCTGTATCGTTATCAGACGAGGACACATCATTCGGTAAACTCGGTAATGGCTTTCCAAATTCTAAAGATTGATTCCTCGGTGGTGGAATAGGCGGATAATCACCACTAGTTTTATCGCCAATGCATCCATCATCGTATTTACCTTGTCCATCCACGTCACTTTCTTCCACCAAAAAATCCTATATTAACAAAAAAAAAAAAAAATAAAAAAAAAAATTATAACATGATGTAACTTTCAAGCTATAGTTTTTACTGTTTCATTTATTTATTTACATAACGTATGGCGTGCATCTTTTTTACTCATAAAATCCTACAAATAAAGGAACGTGTTCCACACATACACACACACACATTTTATATATATATATATATATATAAATATTATATATAGGATTCAACAATACGTTCACTGGATAACAAATAAAAGTCACACACACACACACATACATATATATATATATATATATACATAGTTTCAGATAAAAAAGAGTATTAAGTTCAATTACCCCGGAAAATATTTAAACTAATAAATTAATACAAATACGCTTATTTGAAATCCAAATATATCACTTATGAAATTATTTAAAAGTAATGCTGAAGGAAAATACAAAAAAAAAAAAAAAAAAAAAAAAAAAACTACAGAAATTCTGCATGCTATTTATTGGTAAGCGCAACATCAGCTAACTTAAAATGAAGTTCATCATTTTTCTGTCACGAACCCCATTTCCAACAGTGAGGGTGGGGCGAATATATTTTATTACATTGTGTATAAAGGTGCAGAGGAATAGTGTACTTAAAAATAGGTGTGTGCAATTGGTGAGTAGCTGAAAAGGGAGAAACCACTATATATTAAAATAAAATAAACTTGTCCGTGTAGTAGTCTTCCGTAAGTGCGAGTAATCTAAGAATAGTGGCAGGAGATAAAAGTAATACTATCAACTATCAATACTATAAATGAATTTAAACATATGAAAAGTATCGGGTTTTATTTAGTGTAGCATATGTAAACCGATGTACATCCCCATTGTCTGGTTTCCTTGTTGTTAGCAGTCACAAGATGAATCAGATATGAAGAGTCACTTTGCGAACATATGACCACTACGTCCATGACCCGTACGAATGCGGTTCAAGCGCACCCAGCTTTTTCGCTTTAGGTCAAAGCCTAGTGGCCTGTTATCTGGTGCGCCTATCGTTCTGTTTCTACCTGGGCGACACGTCATATATCACGTCTTTGTCGTGCGCCTGGAAACGTTATAACGGCTAAGAATACGGGAAATGGTAAACGAACTGTGCCTTGCATCTCCCGCCAGATGAGTAACAATAATAATAATAATAATAATAGAAAACATTAACCGTTCTGGAATGGTAGAATAAAAAATGGAGACGATAGCGCCTTTGATGGATACCGAAAAAATAGTTCGCTAATAAAATACACCATACACTCGGATATAACCGATTATTAATGATGCATATGTCACATTGACCGATCGGTGCATAATTATGACGATAAAAGTAAAAACGAATTAACTCTCAACCTTTCTTTCTCCCCTACGAAAACTTGCTTCAAATAATTCCTCGTCTTCATCTAAAAATGACTACTACCTGCCAAGTTATATATACTTAAAAAATTCTTAAAGGAAGTATATCTTTTAATAAATTATCGACATTTAATCAAGGTAATCATAAGTAGAATTCGTGTATTCGAGAATTGTTTAACAACCTAGACATTCTGGTTAATTCTACGGATAGAGTATTTATTCAACAAAAATCAGCTAATTCTATTATCAGTTATCGTTCTAGTAAAATACGACTTACAAAACTAATTAATAACAAAAACCAAATGGTTCGATTATAACGATGACGGACAAATTTCTCCTTTAACGGAATTTAAACTTCATCAGTTAATTATGCTCGAATGATGAAACATAATTCGTTTACAAGAAACGCATCTTCGATCTACATATTTAATATTTACCGTTTTAGAAAACTACTAATTGTTCCGGTATGACTATTTCGCATGGTCGAAAACATCAGTGGTTGTCGCAACGTTCATACATAAATCAGTTCCAATTATAAAGGAAATGACAAATAAATATCTCAATTCAAAATGTTACAGTCAAGGTCGAATTTTGCGAATCAACACATTTTTCCGTCAGCTTACTGTTTACAAAATTTACATAATACCCGATGCTGAACCGTCGTAACAATAAATAAACTACTATTATTAAAATTAAGCTGCCGAAATTAAATAGTCATTATTAATTTCTCCTAAAAATTAAATAAAATTTAAAAATATATATTCTAATTAATACATTTTATCGAATTTTGTAAACTTTTCGCAAAACCTCTTCGAAATTAAAAATAAATCGTTCGAAGATTTTACACAGAGGTCGCCATAGCAAAAAAATGCGTTGAAACAGATTAGCGCGATAATACGAGAAAAAACGTTATCGCTTCAGTAAACGAATTCTTAAAACATACATTCGTCCAGTAGCATTGGGGCTGAGACATGCACCATGACCAGTAAGCATAAAAAGGAATTGGAAACTCTGAAAACTGAGTACTTAAGGGGGATTATTGAAAGTATTGTGGAGAGACAAAGTTAAAAAAAAAACAAAAAAACATCTATAATAGAATGAAAGAAAGCAGTACAATCTTATTAGCACTACGCAGAAGGCGTTTGAAATGAATATGTCCTAAGACACTCAAGTCACAACTGTCCTTCAAGGGAAAGTGACAGACAAAAGGAAAAAGGAGGACCAATACTAAATATACTGAATAGCATAGCAAGAAGCGGGTTTACACAAACGTTTTAACCTGAAAAGAATAGCCCAGAATAGAGAAAAATGTAAGAGTATCATAGCAGCAGCAAACCCGTTCAAGGACTGATACAACGATAAAGTTTGATTATTACACAAGTCAAAATATAGAAAATATTTTTGTAATAAAAGTCTAATAAAAGTCTAATAAAAGTCAAATAAAAGTCATTTTTAGTTTTATTTTCTTTTTGTTTTTAATGTTTCTTATCTTTCGACTGCGTCAAATTCAAGCTAGCGACGACTTACTATAATTAATAATTCGGTAATTACGTCTATAATTTTTTTCGATGAAAATTGACATGATTGATTTAAAAAAAAAAAAAAAAAAAAAAAAAAATTATAGACGTACGGATATCAACCGTGAAAGTTTGAAGGTGTATTTAATTTGATAATTATAAAAGTTATCTATAAAATGTAAACGTAAACATCGTTATAGTTTTGCGTAGGTTAGTACATTGTGAACACGTCTCTAAATCCTTCAAATGAGTGACATGCCTACAAAAATTAAATCGACTGAACATTATAGGATAATTTGAATAGACGGTTTATATATTCATATACACAAATAAATGAAAAATTAATACGAATAATTATAATATAAACGTATTTTTCTGTAGATAAAGTTTACAAAAACTAGTTAAAAAATAAAATAAAATAAAGTCTTTAAAAATAAATCCTGACGTATTTATCGATAATAGCTCGGAATGATTATTTCTCTGTATTTTATATTTAATTTATATATCTATATCTATCTACCTATCTGTCTATCTATCTATCTATCTATCTATATATATATACATAATATATAGAAAATAAAGAATTAATCCAATACGAAAAAAACTTTTTTACTCGGATTTAACTCTTTTTCAATTCGTTATTTCGTTCAAAACAAAATTGTTTTATTTTTAAATACTCTGTTTCGGACAGATATATATATAATATATTATACATATCGGCATCATCATTATATTTTACGAAATCTTTCAGAACGTTGCACATCCTCGCCAAAGGACTGTTTAAAAAACGGTTCATTGAATTCATTTTTCATGGAAGATTACATTTCATTTTTATATATCTCTTTTGTAATCGGTCGTTATTTATTCGACCCTTTGTTCATTCGATCTTTTGTAATAGTAATAATAATGATAGTCTCATAATAATAATAATAATAATAAAGTCTACAACGGTAAATGGAACTGAAGCCCTTCAATGTGCTGCATCCTCTCGCAGATAAAATGTCCTCTAGTCACTTAGCATGCTTTTTTCTCTTCTATTAATACTAACGGATAGAAAACTTTTCTTCGTTGTCCAATTTAATTATTTTCCTTCATAAATCCGATCTCCACCGGCTAATCTATTTCCACGCCCGTGCTAGCCAGAGTTATCGAACGTGGGCGGGTAAATCTAATTTAATAATGATTATATATTTTTTCGACCGTTTAATAAATTATTATCCCCCTTTAAAAACGAATTACTGTGTTCGAAATAACACGTTCCGAAGGATGGTATTAAATTCGCGGGGGAAAGTTCTTTAAAAGACGAACGTAATTATAGGCAGTCTTGTCTCGACCGTGTCTTCGTAAAATGCCCGAAGAAGAATATATTAATCTTGGACATAGAAAAAACTATACCGTTGAATGCTTATCTCGAATCCTGGCAAACCTGGTGGCATTGAGATTCTGCGACAACGGTTTTGTAATAATTGTAATTTACAACTAAACCTCGAGCTAGTATTTTTCTATATCAACGAGCTTGCTAAAAAAAAATTATGAAAATTGTAAAATTCACGAAAATGAATTAATTAAGGTTATAGGCGACTATAATATGGCCAGCTTACGTAATATACAAACATCGCCGACTAAAACGCCGATTTTTAACATAATTATGTTATGTTATATATTTATTTATTTATTATGTAAATTAAATGTAATCAATTTTTTTTTTTTAGTTTAATTTAATTTGTATTTCTTTTTCTTTCTCTTTTTTTTTTTTTGTAGCAGGTTTTTCCAAATTTTCCTGTATATTTACATCGTTGCTTTTATACCTTCTTATTGTTATTATTATTGTATTAGCTACTAAGGGTAATTCGGTGTACTTAGTCAATGTGTTGTATTTTATGTTTACAATTTAAACAAATGATATTTTTTCTTTTTCTATACCGTCGAAAGGGTTGTATTCTCTAATCAGGCCGGTGTATAGAATCAGTGTCCAAACTGAAATGAAATCGGGGACACCGGTGTTACTACAACGATAAACATCGATAGGAGGATGGTGACCCAGAGAAGACGGACGGTTTTGGTGTTTTTTGAATGACTCAAAAACTACTCGACCAAAAATTTTCAATGAAATTTTATTTGAAAATAGGAAAACGAGAGATTAGCTTACAATCATTTGTGGAATATCGTTCAGACGACCGTTATTTGCAACGATATATTCATTCAGTCTTTATAAAATTTTCCAATACTTTTTCGAGTATAGGTGTCGCTGAATTAACGATAAATTCTGAGTGATAAACCTCTCGAATAACGCGTATAGTATAATAAATAGACGCGTATTATTCTTATTAAGTAAAACGTTCCTTAGAAATAGGAAAAATTTAAACGAATATATAATAAATCGGTTTAATAAATGGTTCAAAAGTTCGTAAGAAAGACAAAGTACGATTACCATATAATTGTAAGAACAAAAATGTTGAAAAATCGTAAAACACGTTATCGGAAGATATGAGCTTCATACTGAAGAAATATAAAATTGGAAATGTTTAAGTACTCACTTCGGGAAGTGAAAAAATTGCTAGATAAACATTTTATCTTGTGGATATACAGCGGGGTGATTTTGAAACAGAACACGGTGATTTACCTATAAGGGTTTAACATTCTTTTGCATTTGTGGGATTATACATAGATGACGCGAGAGAGGCAATATTCCTCCCTCTTAATTAAACCGCACTTCAGTCGAATTAATAAAAGAAAATATGAACAGTTTTTTATTTTTTATTTTATGAGTCAGTAGCAAGCTGAAAGTACTCAAAAGGGGAATTATCACACCTATATATATATATATATATATATTTTCAAACAGTTCTAACGCCGATGACTTAGCACGAACCAGAAACCGTACGTAATCGTTTACAGAAGGCTGCTGCTATCTTTTCACGAGTACTGAAAACGTTGAAATATGTGATGCAACATGTGTATACGACTAAATATTTACGAGAATATTTCAAAATCAGTATGCCGTTCATAACGCCGCATATAATCCTTGGTCCAAAGAATTAAATAATACTTAGGGAGTGAGGAGTTACTTTGGACCCACCATCAGTCACACAAAACAGGCTGTAGATAACGCATGAAAAATCTTCTCCCACATTGGTCAATATTTTAATATTGTGAACAAAAAAAAAAAAAAAAAAAAAACAAAACGATTTGCACTGCTATAATTCGACTGGGGTTAGATTAATTGTCCAGTTTGAGTTTCAATCTCCGATAGTACTTACATAAACTTGTGTTGCAAAATTATATCGAATGCTCTTAAGTAGAAAAAAATTCAAGACATGCGCAGACACAATTAACCTTTTACGGCGCAGTAATATTAAATAGAGCGGCTTCGATGATCCATTAGAAAATACGATTTTCCGGCAATTCGAAAATGACACGAGAACATAAATCTGAAAAAGTAATTCGTAATGATCGGAGGAAAATACCGCGAGATTTTCGATTGACACTTCACAGTATGCCGCACAACACTATGTGTAGTCTACAAAAATCTAGTATACATTATAGATAAAGCAAATTCTGCACACAGAATATCAGACGAAGAAGAAGAAGAAGAAGAAACAATATTGCGATATAAAGATTTACGAATAGAATTTACAAGATTTAAAAAGTAACAACAATTGTTACCAATTTGACGCGATTAAAGCAATTTCTTTAGGCTTTGGAGAAAAATTGGATGGAATACGATGAAATCAGAAAATCAACGCTATTAGGAACAGACTACATACCGTTCAGAATACTTTTATGACAGATCCTTGGATAAGAACCGAGACTGAAACACGATTGTTTCGATCACATATGCTTGCGAGAATGAAACAGAAATAATAATAATAATAATAATAATACTGTTGATTAATCAATGAGACGTTTCTTTTACAAAATGAGCGTTACTCAAATAAAGCATTTCTATCTTACTTCGGTGTCAGCGTCCCAATCCAATGCCATGCCTTTAATTATAGCCGCGTACGAAAAACGTAACTGTTCCGGAGTTTGTATTAAACCCATTCGAAATTTACGCATTTCCACTAATACTTCTTTAACGTCGACATTGTCGGCTGTTTCGTTACGTATCTGAAAATAATTGTGTTAAAAATTAATTTTTTTTATAATAAAAATCGATAAAATAATAATAAAAAAAAGCTAGTTAGAAATTAATAATTTAAAAACGTTCGATCGACGTATGCCACGTACCAACAGGCAAAAGCCTGCTAGGCTCGCCCTATAAAAATTATCGCTTAGATTACGGAAGAAATGGAAACGAGCTAAAAACAGTTATCGCGGAAAATAGGAAAAATTAATTAATTTCAATTAATTTTAATTAATTAGCTGCGAGCAAACAACACTCGAAATAACGAGATGACAGACTTATTAACGTTAATAACGGCACACGATATATATATATATATATATATATATATATATACATATATATTCGTAGGTAGAAGCTGGAATACTTCTTAATTTTTAACCGTCGATAAAAATAACGCAGGACGTAATCGAAAGGATATTAAAAAAACACCATTTCAATCGCAGCGTTAATATACGGTAAACGAATTTTCAATGTTAATGAAATTATCTACTTTCATAAAAATAAAAACATTTATAAACGTCTGCTCTTCATTTTGAAAATATTAAACGCATTAACAGAATTATCTACACAGTCATCTGAAAAAAAAAACCACCGTATTATAAAACAAAATATTACTTTTTATCTTGGAATTGTTTTGTATCGTATTTGAAAAAAAAAAAAAAGAAATTAAATTCGATTACGCAATTTCGTATCAAAAAATAATTAGACGAGCAGTTTGGTTTCAGATCTGATTATCGAACTGTACAGAATGGCTGACTGTGAATAACTTTAACTTAAATAAATATACCGGACTACTATTATTGTTTGATTTGGAAAAAAAAAGTTTCCGATTCAGCGTGACATAATGAAATAATTACAGCACTGCGGACGGGAACCTCTAACAGTCGAACACATGCTAACAAACTGTAGGCCGCTTCAGAAACACCATCCTGATTGTCAATATTTCAATTCACACAGCACTCTCTGATAATCCAATGGAACTTGGAAAAAACCATTCAGTTTTTAAACAAATATAAATCCGTTCATTTAATTAAAGTAGTTTCTTCGGTGCCTCTAACCTAAGTTGTTGTGGTACACGACAAAAAAAAAAAAAAAAAAAAAAAAAAAAAAAAAAAAAAAAAAAAAAAAAAACCTGTTACAGTTACCCGTTGTTTTTAATTAAGATCCTTTTATTTCTAACTACTTGTACCACAACTTAGGCGAGAGACACCCGAGGTTAATTATTTCAAACGAACGGATATATGTTTTTTCAGAAATTGGATGTTGTTTTTAAGTTGCTATGGATTGTCGTCGGAAAGCGCCGTGGTAACGAGATACAACGACTGGGACGGAAAATTTTTGAAGTAGTACGCACGATATTAGAACGCGTTCGACCATGGTCGTTGTTCACAGTGGCGGCATATTGGTTGCGTTTTCTTTTCTAGTAAGCGCTTTACAACCGTGTACGTGTTGGTACGGTTGTTTTCCATGGAAGCTGCTGCGGTTGATATTGCGTAGTTTATTAGTGGTGGGGATACGTTTTTCAGTTTAAATCCCGTGTATCGTGAAAACTGTTTTTTTAATGCTGTGCACTTTACGCTGCTGATATGGCACTGTATTGTGCTTCTTAGCGACCGAAGTCGTAACCATTTAAAAAAGGACCATTATCATTATTATTATTTTTTTAAATTAACGCTGGAGATTAAAAGTCAACATCGATAAAAACGGAAGCCATTATTATATTTAACCTTATTAACGGTAAAATACAATTTTCTCTGTGCTGTTCCATCGACATGTTGAGTGTAATGTAGTATATTGTTTTATTATTTTCAGATGATTAATTATTTGAACGCTCTGCCACACACATAATTAAAGACATCCGTTATAGATTGCTTACATTTCATATGTGTAAAATTTTGCTTGTCCGCAAAATTTTACACTATCAAGCGCATATTAATAAACTGATCACTGTGGTAGGAGACTACGATGTGGCACGGACGTTCCACATAGGGCTATTCTCGTCATAACGTGGCCGTATTAAAGAAAGATGACACTTTTACGATTAATCTCTGATTATATTTATAGCTATTACTTAATAATACTATACTACTTTGTCAGTTTTTATACGTTGTGTACTCTCGAATATTTTTAAATTATCTATCTCCTATATATATATATATATATATATATATATAAGACGAAATTCGAATACATTTTTACTTGTAACAGGTTTTAATTGTATTTTACTTAGAATTATTTAATTACTATCCACGTAAAAAAATTTACGAGACTGGAAAAAAAAAAAGTTAAATAGATAATAAATTATTAAAATGATTAGAAATCTAAAACAGATTCGCTGGAATGAAAATGTAATACAATTTTTTTCTTTTTTCTGAAAATTCGTTTATTATTATGCTATTAATTCTATAGAAAAAAGACAAAATACAAATATTTCCGTACCGGACATTATAACCATATTCTCTCTAGAAAACACATCGGTAAAAATATAATCAAAGTTAAATAATATCTATAAAGAAAGAACTTATATGTAAAAATTACGGGAAAAATTTAGAATAAAAAAAAAAAAAAAAAATTGTAAAAATAACATATACACACTTTTCTGATTAAAATGAACTCTTATAAGCGTGTATCTTAGTTTATTTGTCGACATTCGAACTCGAGTTTATAGCTGGCTTACTGGGACACATGTTTTATACGGCTGTGTTTATTTATACCTGCGACATCGTAGAGACTGGTCAATCACCTATATATAGAATTTACTATCGTAATATCTAGTAACATCGACTAGTTTTTCGGTTATAATCATTTCTCGTACACAAGGGAATTTGTACATATCGTGTAAAAATTTGATCGAAGTAAATCGAGGTTTATTCAATATTACTCGAAGGTAATTTTGTAGTCTTTACACATCTGGTTTATATTATACTTCCGCTAGTATAACACCGGACTAGGCAGAAAGTAATTTCGGTAAAATTACTTTTTTTGTATATTAAAAAATTTGTTTTGCGTATAGTGCGTAATTTTTATTAAATATAGAATATAGACAACCCATTTTTCCCTTTTGTTCTATTTAAGCAAAATCATTAATATATTTTGTATAAGTCGTCTCATGACACCTAAATGCTTTACCTGATCTTTCCAGTCGAGATGAATTAATTATAGAAAGAGTATCTTTATTATATAATTGCTTACATTATATTAACGCCGAGTACACAAAATTTACCTTAGTAATAAATAAAATTAGGAAAATTATGTAACATTATAATATAAAATGTTATATTTAAACATTACAGGAGAAATTAGAAAAAAAGAAAAAAAAAAACAAAAAAAAAAAACTGGAAATAAAGGGAAAAATAAAGATAAATTATAATTTAGATATTTACAATGCACTAGATTACTTATAAATAACTCGATGATGTACAACGTGAGAATAGACATTAAGCCGATGCACGAGTATATCTATTTTGTTAATATTCCCACTATGGCTTGAATTAATTTATTGTCGCGCATACTTATAGTAGAATTGTTTTGAAAGTTTTCTAATGTTACGTGTCGATAATTTCGGAATATCCATCGGCGTTTAGCGCGATTCTGCAACATAGCTGTGCATTTTCTTATAAGCGCTGTTGGAGAACTCTAGATAGCGCACGGATATAGGTTAACCTAGGACGAATGATAGTTATATATAATAACTTTTTATTATCGTGAAATCTCCGCCGTTAAATATAGGTGAAATTATTCTACGCGCGTTATGTATGACGCGATTGATGTGACTGTTAAGACGCAAATCCATGTTTCAATGGCTAGAGCTTCCGATGTCTGTAATACGAACGATAGCGGCTTTTTCTAATCTACGTATCGTCGTTTATATCGACAAAGCGACGAATCGAAATATATACGACGCGTAGCGAGATTGTACGAGAATTTTTTTTTTTTTTTTTTTTTGCCCAGTTCAGGCCATTTGGCCAGTTTTTATCTAGTTAGTGTATTTTAAATTTCGATGCAACTACGCTTGATAAATTTTGTATAAACTAATTGTAACAGCAGGAGACAACGGTTCAGAAACAATTCAATACTCACAGAATATTCTAATCATCTCGTATTCCTTGAGCGTCCTGTTACAATTAAGTTTCCAGATGTCGATATGTCGAATTTAGAATTTGATGCGAGACATCGTGTTATTCAGCTTTATAATCGTGGGTCTAGAGTGAAGTTTAAGTGGGATCCCTTAATGGAAACGACGATGAATTAACGCGTTATAATTTATCAAGTGTCCCTTGCGAGAGAACGTTAAGTGGAATTAGGCTGAAATATTAACGAAGATTAAACAATTTTTACTAATGGATTTTCAACAGTATTACTCCGCCCCGAAAGTACGAGAAATTTCTAACCTTATACATACGTAACGATGTAGATTAAATAAAATATTTTATAAAGAATGCGGAGGTAAAATTGAATTTTTGTAGAAACCCGCATTTTACTTGACAGTAATAAAATTATCGCTCTGATCTAAAATCATTCGCTATTCGTTATTCGTAAGAAAAAAATGTTTAAATTCTAAAATCCCAACAATTGATCGATATTTCGAAGAGCGTGGAATGTAGTGATTTTTTAAAAATTTCCTATATGGAAAAATATGGCATACAAGTATGGGGATATAGCATCGAATCGTTAATCCAGACAGCTCAGAATAAGTTTCTTCGACTAATTACCAATGTTCGCTGGTTCCAACGAAATGATGCATTTCATGCAGTTTTACAGATGAATCAACCAAGTAATACAGGATTATGCCGATCAACAGCTCAGAAGACTTCATCATCATCCGAATTCGGACGCCTTGTTTGCCCACAGATCGTGACTTAAGAAGGCTTAAACGTTTCAAAAACCTACTGACTCGGTTGTTACAGCTTAACCATCGGGTTAAACCTCTGCACATGTTGAATAATCATGATTGCTGCTTATTTAAACTAAAGTTTAAGATTGCAGAAAGGAAGTAGCTGTTCTTTCTTGGAGCTACATTTAACAAACGAAAAAAAAAAAAAAAAATTAACAAAAGAAACAGTTAACATCGCTAAAATATTTTTTTTTTTTTTTTTTTTTACGAAAAATCACAAAGCTTTTCGGCTGTTGTTAGGCCGTTATCGAGCGAATATTAAAAAATATAAAAATATAAAATGAAAAAATATTAATTTAGATTACAATTCACAAAAATCACGGCATTAATAAACTAATCTGATAGTGAAATTGACATTCACTATCTCGGATTAGTTGATTAATATTGCTTATTTTTTGCGTATTGTAATCTAAATTAATATTTATTTATTATATTACAATAATTGGGCATAATGAAAACTAAAATTACCCATTGTCAAAACTACTTTCATATAATATCATTTTATTTACTTTTTAATTAAATTTCAAATGTACTCGAACTGCCAATATCCGAAGAGATAAGGTCCAGTATCGAGACTCAAATCCTGAAAATCACCTTGGACAACGGATGAATTATTAGCAGAGGATATACGAAAGTTATTTTAATAAATGGAAAATAACACGGGAAACGAATTTGGAACATACAACAAATTCCACATTTAGTTGTCGCCTCCAGGAATGAAGTTAAAGGAATTTTATCTAGGAAACTACGGACGACACTCAACAGAATTATGACCGGACAAGGAAGATGCGGATATCTAATACAGAAATGGTGTACAACGACAACTGCTGCGTGCCAGAGCGGAAATCCAAGACTGCAGCATAGATTAGAAGACTGTAGTGAATTTGCACCTGTAGGTTTACAACCTTAACGATGGAGCCATAGACTGGCTAACAAATTTAAAGTTAGACTTATGATGGGAATTTTGTGTAATTATATGTAACCGATGATTATACGATAAGAAGATATAATAATACATAAGATAACAACAGAACAAAGGAAAAAGGGAAAAATTTAAAAAAAAAAAAATTATAATGAAAAAAAAAAACACTTAGAGATTAATTTTAAATATATACATAAATCACGTGTTTAGCATCGGCTATAGTTTCCGCATGCACAGGACAGTATATAGATGGAGTACAAATGATTAGGAAGGCAATTTTGGTTAGTCTGACCAGGAATGAAAAGAAAAGTCGAGCTGGGAGGTTTTTTAGGAGGCGTAAGTGCGAGAATGAATGTGGTAGGGAGATTAGGTTGGATAGATCTATAAAAGTTAAGCCGTCTTTTACAGAGACTTTCATCAATGAAGAAGGTCTGCTGGAGCGGATGTAACTAAACAGGAAGAAGAAATTCTCGGAATGAGAATTCCGATGCCCCAAGTTTTGCAGCCCGATCGCATACTTCATTTCTCTGGATACGCTCATGGGCTGGAAACCGAAAGAAAGATACAAAGGCACGATTATCGTATAAATAAAATAAATTTTCTATAATGATTAACAGAATATAGTCCCTGTGGTAGGGTAGCCTCTTCATGGCTTTAAGAATACTAAGAGAGTCACTTGCGATTAATATTTTTCCCTCGATCGCATTAGATCGGATATACTGAATAACTTCGAGAATAGCGAAAACCTCTGATGTAAACACGCTACAAATTTCGGGAATCTAAACAGTTTGGTGTAATTTAGATGAGGCACACAAAATGCTGCTACAGTAAGCTGAGATGCCGTATTTTTTCGAATCATCTGTAAAAACTAACATCTGCTATGGCCATAAACACTAGCGGCGATTGATAAAAATATACCATTCATTCGGCAACGACTTATTAATATTATATTTTTTAATATTCGCTCGATAATAACAGTCGAAAAGATTTTCGATTTTTCATAAAGAAAAATATTTCAGTGGTTTTTTTTTTGTTTAATTGAATAGATGTCCTGAAGAAGCCTATATGTCGCATTTTTTTTTTTTTAATGGAGTGTTTTATATTAAAAACACATTATAGCGTTTAAAACTAACACTAGATGTCGTTAAAGTGCAGTAATCATGACGGCGGCGATGAAATGTGGAAGAAGGACATATATTCATGTTGAGTAATATAATAGCGACTTATATTTGTTCTGTGATTGCCGTGTGCTTTTTTTCAAATTTATTTCCGAAATCAAAAACAAAGCTAAACATAGAAAAATGTAAAGATAAAACTCTGAAGATTCTTTTATATATATATATATATATATATATATATATAATAGAACTTATTTTATTCGTCACAGCCTCGGGACCGAGCCAGTCACGAATAACAGAAATTCTATGACAAACAAATTACATATAAATAGTACTATACCACATTGTAAATCATTTAGGAAAGAAATTTAAAAAAAAAAAAATAGTTTAATTTGATAAGATTTAGAGTAGTGTATTTTTATTTAGAAATTTAGTATAGTGCAATATATTACAATTACCTAGAAAAACTGTCTCTATGTCAAATTTTTTACATATTAAAAGAATCGGTAACTTCCTTCTGTTTCTTTGAAGATTGAACTTTTTTTACGGGGATGTTTCTTTTTCATTTTTTTTTTCTTTTTTTAAATTAGGATCTGAAGTTTGCATCCTCTTTTGTCTTTCAGACCGATCGATGTACTTTGTTAACATTATTTCAGCTTCCGAATGGCTAATTGCTGAGTTTTGGTTGCATTTTAAATATATATATATTGAATACAGAATTATAAGTAATACTACCTTTTTTCAAAATTTAATATACCTTAATAAATATCTACATATAAAATCCTTAGTAAATTTGTAACAAATACACCGTATCTGCTACGGCGAGAAAGATGAACAGACTGTTTCACCGGTCTATAAAATTTGTTTACAAACGTTTTACCCAGAATGAAATTAAAATAAATTAATATTAATGTTTACAATTCACATGCGCTTACAGGTCTCGGTAAGTTAGTTGAATACTTACACAGGTTTCATTTAGTTGGACAATATTAGTTATTTTATATTCTACTATCCAAATTTCAACGACGTTAGAATTAAGTTTAGTGAAAAAATGAATGACGACTTAAAAATTAGTAAGGATAACATGGACAATATTTTAACTTATATAGGCTATGTACAGAAAATGTAGAAATACATAAATTAACCTATAATTCAACTTTGATACCGTAACTCAAAAAATTGTATTTTTTCTACTACGTAGTTAGTGTGATTTTCCTTCCTTTCGGAATACTTAAAAATTACATATTATGTAATGAATTATTGTTAATTTTTTTACGTCATGTTTTTTATTTATTTCTTTTTAAGATTATAGCAATTCTGCGCGTTTACTTATAATTTATAAGCGCGATAAGTTGATGCAGAAACTACGTCATTAACATCCTAGTATCTACTTCCTATCTTTACAGTCTGCAGTTTCTATTACACCCAATACTTTCATATGTAGATGGAATACGTGTATTTATGTACGTCTGCATCATTTATTATTTATAATTATTATAATTTCTTTATTATTATTTTTTATTTTGTTCTAAAACACTCCTAGATACTGCACGTTTGTAACACAATTTAATAAATATACTTGCCCCACCGGTGTTATTCTGGATTGGGGTCCACTACAAAAAAGAAAAAAGTTAATGAGTTAAATACGTTCAAAGTATTGTACATATTAATAGCAAGTATAATTACTTAAGGCAGTTATACGTCTGAATACACATATATATATATATATATATACATATATTATGGCGTGTTAATATCTAAGGGGTATTGTAGAAATTTATTAAAATAATAAAAATAAAAATAAATAAAATAAGTTTTGGAAAATAATACAGGTTAGCGAAGGTTATAGGCTCGTGCGAGACATATTAGTGTAGATATATATATATATATATCGGTATTATCCGTCTATTAAGTTACAAGTAGAACATAATAGTAGTGATCAATCCCAGATTAACGGGGAAATTCCAGGAAACAAGTCGCACGTGGAGCCAGCAACCGATAATCGCGTTTTATATATATATATATATATATATATATATATATATATATATAGATATATGTATGTATGGGTAAGTAGACACGTGCCAGATCGAGATAAGCGAAGATAGTTAATATAATAATCGGTATCGTTGTTAGGAAGAGATCGTACCTTCGTCCGAAAGGTTGTAAATGGATCGAACTGCTCGTCCGTTACGAGATCGAGCGGAATAATAAGAGAATAATTGCTTGTTTTAATTATAATAATTATCACATAATACATTCGTCCGCGATCAAATAAAATAAAAATAATGAATTAAATTTGAAATAGTAAAAATAATTCCGAACAGCTGAATACTATCTTACTACGCAGATACAACGAGCGGAATATCGGATAAGTAACCACGATTTGAAAACCGCCATCGATTTCACCGGTGGTACCACCCAGGTTACGTTATTTTATATTTTATATTTTCTTTGTACGTCTTAATGAATTTTATGTATATATTTTGTGAATTATGTTATATGGAAATGTGAATAATTGTTAGTAAATTGTTTTGTATGTTGAATCATGTAAAATTAAACTAACCATCGTAATAATTAAAATAAATAGTATTAAATTCGTAACGTACGCTAGTCATTCCGTAGAGAAATTTGTTAGTTGTTGGCTCCACGCCAAGAAGCTTAGTTTCCGATGAATAAAATAAATAAATATTTTTTTTTTTTTGCACAGTATTCTGTGTTGGCGACTGCGGCATTTCTTATTTAGCTTTATCTGGTACATTACCAGCCTACAAGTTCATAGCTCTACCAAAGAGAGGGTTTTGTGAGAACGTTGCAAATTGTCCGCAAATATATGTACCTCGCTCTCTTAGGTTGAACGTAATAACGTGGCGATCCCCATAGGTTAATACGTTATAAATTGCCGACCAACATGACGGGATAGTACGTTATAATATATATATATATATATATATATATATATATATATATATATATATATATATATATATTTATATATGTATGTTTGTGTGTTGTGAGCAAAAGTGATCTGTAAACGAAATAAATGAAAAATAACAGACAACGCCTAAATATCTAGAGACTTTAATAAGATGATATCTTTCATAATATCCGAAGTATCCCAGTAGGTGGTGATTCAAATGTCGAACAGAAGACCATCGGAAATAAAAACGTATTTGGATAACGTTAATACTTAATGGGAAAGGTTAACACCTATCAGCCTAATAAAAATTAATTCATTATTATTATTATAAGG
The DNA here is from genome assembly GCA_032883995.1 of Coronaproctus castanopsis. NCBI lineage: Eukaryota > Metazoa > Arthropoda > Insecta > Hemiptera > Monophlebidae > Coronaproctus > Coronaproctus castanopsis. The sequence continues at coordinate 85,784,572 of CM065054.1, read as the reverse complement.
ACAACGATAATAAAGATAACATTACCATAAATAAACAAGAATCAACTAAACAAAATGTTCCAGATCTTCCAATTCCAGCCGAACAATGCACCACAGCTGGCTTACCATCTTTTTGGAAATGTTGGTCTTTTTGAAGCGTATGCAAAAACTTCAAAAATTTATTGGGATTTTTCGGAACTCCGAAATCCGGCCATGCTACGTAATTAAAGTGAACCACCATTCTCGAATTGTCTTCTTTGTCCAATTTGGTTAATCTAAAAATATTCAATGTCGTTCCAGATGAAGTATATTATTTAAAAAAAAAAAAACCATGAAAACCTATAAATCTAATGAATGAACAAAAACCAAATATGCTCTTGTTCATAGTTCCACGTATTTATTGTTTATTACACATAACTTTAATCGCAATAAACATACTGGCATGGTTCTGTGCTGGATGTAGCGAAAGCTTTCGATATACATCGGCATAAAGGTATTATTTACAAAATTATACAATTAAATTTCCGCGTTATGTAATTAATGTTATTCACAACTATTTAGCAAACAGATTATTTTACGTTACCCACAACGAGTCAACGAGCAATAGCGAAATAGTGATTTGATAAATGAAATTCTAATCGGGACTGCAATACTCCAAAGAAATAAAGTCTCTTTCGTCAAGTTTTGCAAATAATATAAATCATCTCCATGAATTACTAACAAAATTCGATAACTTAATAGGATTCGGGCAAATGAACCTTTAAAATAACAAACAAAACTACAACCAAAATCCTAGTAGATAACCTCGACAATTAGAGATCTATAATAAAAATCCTGGGTAGTCATAAAGCAGAATACCATACTTACCAGGTAAAAAATTTCGAGTGCTTCTGACGATGTAAATATTATCAAAGAAGCGATTACTGGTGAGGGGTATGTTATATTATAAGAGACGTTGTCAGTATCACAGACCGGAAAAGCCACTTTCACTTTATTTTGTCGAATTACAGTAAAATCCTGAAAATGCGAACATTTTATGTCAAATTATTTAATGAACAAGAATGTTAAAGTTGACCTCAGGTCATTCAGTGCATAACGGTCACGACTTCTTCAAGAAACCGCCTAGATAAGTTAAATGTGGATTAGATCACCACATTGCTTACTGGGGAAAAAAAGAGCGGAAAAAATGGAGCTGTCTATGCTGGTTGCGACGATAATCATCCCGCTAATTACAAAGGATGCTCTCTGTGCTTAAACATTTCTCGAAGAGCAAAAATTCCTTTGTCAATAGTCCTCATCGTGCAAATTCTGACGTCTCCTTTACACGAAATTCCGCAAGATGCCATGTAGTAGACAATACTAAACAAGTTTTACCGTCGGAGTCGCTCAGTAAATGCAGGCGGCCGCTACTTTTTTCTGATATACGAGAACAGATGATACGGAAAATATCGCAATTAAACACATTCTTAACTCGCATACAAAACTTATTTACTCAACTGATAAATCAAAATAACGCAATAGTGAATATTCCAACTAATAACAAAACTAGTAAAATGACTTCGCAATTTCTAAGAATTGCACACTGGAATGCAAACGGTTTACTAAATCATATTCAAGAAATAATATATCACTTGAAAGAAGAGAAAATTGGTATACTACTAATATCTGAGGCACGACTTACTAATAAAAGTTATTTACATATTCCAAATTATTTATGCGAAAGAAAAAGCGAAAGTCCAAAAACTTTAAAAAATGACCGTTCTACGAATTATAATGTGGAATGCAGACGGTCTAGCAGAACGTCGAGATGAACTGGAGATTTTCCTTAGGCGTAAGTCTATTGATATTGCCCTCATTGCGGAGACACACTTTAACCATAAATCATATTTAAAAAAATCAATGACTACCATTTGTATCATACGCCACATCCCAGATGTAAGGCAGATCCAACTTACAAACGTCACGTTGGAACAGCTATTTTAATTAAGCATAATATTAAACATTTCGTTAACGAAGAAATTTGCAATGACTACATTCAATTAACTAACATTACGATTAATCATAATAATTCAGATCTACGCATAGGTGCAACATACTGTCCACCTAGACATAATGTTAGGCAAGAACAATTTGCTGAAATTCTATTCATTCTTGGCGGTGATTTTAATGCAAAGCATACAGCTTGAGGCTCTCGCTTAATAACGAGCAAGGGAAATAATCTATTTAAAACTATATGTGCTGAATTATGTGAAGTTCAATCATCTAGAAAACCAACATACTGGCCTTCTGATTCCAGCAAGGTTCCATATCTAATAGATTTTTACATAATCAAAAATGTATCAGAAAATTATGTGGACGTACTATGATGAACTTACATCTGACCATGTACCTGTGTTACTCTCACTTAGCGACACTGTAATACGAAAGCAAAAACGTCGGATGCTAATAAAAATACAAACTGGGATCAATTTAGATCTGAATTGAATTCCCGTATAGATTTAAAAGTAAATCTCAAAACAAAACAGAAACTGGAATTGCAGTGGCTATTTAGATATAATCCGCGAATCAGCGATTGCAGAGCAACGCCAGTCGTTAACAATACTACATAAGAAAAATGTTATCCACTGGAGGTCAGGCGGCTAATCAAAGAGCGAAGACAAGCAAGGCGTAACTGGCACAGAACAAGAAAACCTGAAGATAAAAAAATATCTTTAATAACAATCAGCTAAATCGCTTAATAAAAGAAATCGAGAAAAGAACGTTTGATAACTTTTTGGAAAATTTGAGTCCGAATGAGGATAATGATTACTCTATCTGGCGTGAAACTCCCGAATTTAAGCGACCTCTGATCCAAATTGCACCGCTAAAAGATGATCATGGAAGATGGATCCGTAGGGATGAAGAAAAGTGTGATCTTTTTGTACAGCACTTAGCTGTCAATTTGTCCAACCAATTCGATATATTACACCGATAGAAATAGCTATTGAGATTGATAATATCAATACAAAAAAAAGCTTCTGGGATTAATGAAATCTCACCATCAATAATACAGGAAATACCGAAAAAAAAACCCTGTTGTATTAATTACATATATTTTTAATACCTAATCTTCGACTTCAGTATATATCGACTCCTTTTAAAACGGCTCAAATCATCATGCTGAAGAAACCTGAGAGATCAGCACATGTGAAGTCTTATCGACCAATATCACTGTTGCCAGTTCTATGAAAATTACTTGAAAAACTTGTTTTGAAAAGACACCAGTTACCTGACCATCAGTTTAGTTTTCGTAGTTATCATTTAACAATCCACCAAGTGCATCGAGTTGTTAAGTACATCTTAAAAACACTCGAAGAAGAAAAAAGTACTGTGCCGCTGTATTCCTACATGTGGCACAGGCATTCGATCGAGTATGGCATAAAGGTTTGTTGCACAAATTAAGCACAATGCTGCCAGAAAACTTCTTGAAGTCATACTTAGAAAATAGACGCTTCAGAGTAATGCACGAAGAAGTGAATTCAAATTTTCAACTTATACGTGCTGGTGTACCACAAGGAAGTGTCCTTGGTCCTGTGTTGTACAAACTATATACAGCTCACATTCCAACCTCAGATGGGATTTTTACTGTTACTTGTGCAGATGATACTGTCATCATGGTAACCAAAGACACCAAAATAGAGGTAATAGATGTACTTCAGAAACATCTTGGCAAGATAGTTTGGATGCAAGATTGGAAAATCAAGTTAAATGAACAAACATCTATCCATGTTACAGTCACGCTTCGACCTTTTGATGTGAATCACAATATATACATAAATAGTGTTCAAGTACCTCATGCGAATTCAGCAATGTATTTATGCATTCATCTTGATACACGATTAACATGGAAAACGCACGTCAGGCAAAAGAAACAACAGTTACAGCGCAAAATCAATCAGATGTACTGGTTAATTGGCAGAGCCTCTAAATACAGCAAGAGGTTACTATATCAAACAATCCTACGTCCCACCTGGACATATGAAGTTCAAGTGTAGGGGTGCGCTTCTGCTTCCAACAGAGCTATCATCCAGCGACGGCAGAACAAAATTCTTCGGACGCTGACTAACGCACGATGGTTCCAGCGGAACAGTAATTTACATTATGATCTGAATATTCAACAAGTTGATGACATCATTCACAACTTTGCAGTCAAACACGAACAGAGACTGCATCGTCACACTAATAAAGAAGTTACACAGTTACTGAACACTGCAAATGATGTGAGACGCCTTAAGCGAACACATCCATTGGATCTAATTTATAATTAAATAATAATTATAGTTCCATTGAACCGCGTATTCGTAATTAATATTTAGTTAATATTAGTGGAAACTGATCACTGGATCAGCGTACATGTTAAATTATCAAAGTTACTAATTATTTAACCTATAGGTTAAGATTGTAGTAGTGTAATTGCCTTCCTAAAAGGCATTTACAAAAAAAAAAAAAAAAAAAAAAAAAAAATTATGCTATTATACCCTGCACCCTACTGGCAATGCGCATGGAGAAACTGCGATAATTGTAAGAGAAAATATAAAACATTATGAAAGCGACAAGTATCAAACTGCTGAAATACAGGTTACAATTATTGTAGTTGAACAATCAAGAAACCAATTATCTGTAGCTGCAGTATATTGTCCTCCAACACACACACAATGGATGTTACAAAATTCAACAATCTTCTATTAAAACTTGGACCTAAGTTTCTAGTTGGCGGAGACTTTAATGCGAAGCATGTCCTTTATGGATCACAGCTAACTAATACAAGAGGCACAAATCTCTATAAAGCAGCCAATAAACAAAAATGTAGATTTCTCTCAACCGGTGAACCGACATACTGGTCGTCTGATGTCAATCGAATTCCTGATTTATTAGACCTGTTTTTTGATCGAAAGGCATACATTTCAAATGCACAACAGTACAACGAAGCTATGATCTGATTTTTTTCTGATCATTCACCAATAATAGCTACTGTAAGTACTGAAGTAACGTACAAAGTAAAAATAAAAATGCTTCATAACAGGAAAACTGACTGGGAATGGTATAAACATCTTTTACAGCACGAAACAGATTTATCAAATTAAAAACATCGGTACAAATTGAGCAGACAGTGAGAACATTCGACAGTTATACTAAATATATGAGAACTTATAAACCAGAAAAAAGGAGCGCGTGCTCTATGGCAAAGGGGCAGAATACCACCAGAAAATAAACACAAATTAAATATACTAACCAGACGAGTGTTGAGGCGTAGAGAATAAGTGAAACTTCAAGACAATATAAAATTCAATATCATAGAACACAAATTTTAATTCAATATATGATGCGTACACTTACTTACGCATGTCTGTCATAATTTTTTGGCATATGTTTGTACGTATGTATACGTAAACTGAATACACACGTATATGAGTAAATCATGCGGAGAAGAGTGGAGAAGCCCCGACTACATTGTAAGAGTATGCTTGCCTACGTGCCTCTGTGTACGTGCGTGCATGCGCAAGAGGAGGAATACGAATTCGCTTGCTTGCTCGTTTTACAAGTTAACTCCTCATATACAACCGCGTAAATAGAAGTTTTACTACAAATATATATATATATATATAAAAATATAAAAATATAAAAATAAATATTTTCGTCTATGGCGAGAAATGTGGTTTGAATTAATGCAAAATGTTCGTTTATTATTTTCTACCGGAGAATAACTTTATTATATTTCTTTATACACATTGTGTTTTCTAACTGACAGCGCGTTTACTACTTTCCAAGTAGTCGTGATCAAGTCTCATCGCGTTAACATTTTTTGTCTGTATAATAGAAAAGAATGTATTTATCCAAACCGTCAATTTGTGAAGGTTTTTATAGTAAAATTCAATCGATTTTTTTTTTTTTTTTTTTTAAAGCTTATAAAATGCATGCAATCTGTTCATTGAAGAATAGGCAGCATTGATCTGTATATAACAGAATGCTTCGGTTACTATTACTTAATTTACAGCTGTATCATATGAAAAACTATTTGATCGTTACGATCAGTTTTCTAACTCCATCTGACTTGACTGGCACCGCGTTGCGTAGGACATTGGCTGCTAGTGGATTAATAGGGGTTTCAAACCGATGCATGTATCTTCCAGCACAGCTTCTGATTACTTATTTAATAGCGGTATAGGAAAAGATCGTTGTGTATACCGTCGTTACGGACATACCATTGGGCTGACACGATATTCCGCAAAAATTTTGATTGAAACGTTTGTAATGTTAGAGTTGCTCGTTGTGCTGCTCCAAATCTGGATACCTTATGATTAAATCGGTTTGAAAATTGTTTTATAAAGTAATAAACTTGTCAACGTCAAAATTTAAGCTAAAAAAAGTAACTATTATCCTAGAAATTGGAAACGGTAAAATTAACAACCGATTCACGCGGAAAACTAATCTAAAAACGCTGCAGCACCATTATCAAAAAGATTATCACCTTCCCTTTATTATTGCGGATAACTTCAAATTGGAAACGTGCGCAATTACGTAGACGTGTCTAATCGATTAGCAATTTCGAATTAGATATTTAGCGCTTATGGCAGTTACGATTAAAACTGATGAAGGAACAGACAAACGAAACGGTTATAATATTAGACGATAATTAGAAAAAAAAAAAAACCACAAAAAACTGGGCCCGCATCTTTATTGTCGGAAAATATCGGTAGACGGTCAACGATATTTCGATACTGAATTTCCAAATAATTTATAGTTTTTTTTTGCCTAGATCACGTTGGTTGATTTAAATTAGAACTATAAAGATTGGTCAATTTTTTTTTAAATATAATCTCGTATCAGTCCTCCCGTTGTTTTTCTATGAACGATATTAAAATCGTAGAGTGGAATTATACGGTAGCCAGGAGAACTTACAAAGTTTCTATCCGGAACATAATATCTGTCTGTGTTTCATATAAGACTTTAACCATGTTAACTTTATTACATAATATTAAGATTCTATTCTTGAGTGTCTTTTTTTACACTTTGAATTACGATTTTTGTGTATTATAGCTGAGCTCTACCTTCGAGGTAATTTTTACGCTTATATTAGTAATTGTATTGCTGTTGTTATCATCAATAAGACTATTGCTCATAGATTAGTTATTTTCCAAATTCAATTTCTTATTGAGATTGATAAAATTATTATTTTAGCTACTTACATTTCCCCTAATAAGGATAAGCGTAACTGAGTGCAATCGATTCTGCATTAAAGAGTTTACCTAATTTCAGTTTTTTTTTTTTTTTTTTTTAATTGTGGGTGATTTTAATATTAGGTTATCATCTATAGGATTCAAGGTATTCCTTTCAATTACTTGATATTGTTCGTAATGATCTTACCATAGCGAATAATAGATTACCCACTTTTATTAATTATAATGGTAGTAGTATAATCAACTACTTACTAATATGTTCAGATTGGCGATACAACTTTTTATCCTTGCATTCCGTAAAAATCTAACGTAGCCCGTTACCCTTCTAAGTAGTGCCTGAGTAGAGAGATATTTGTTTCTAAAATTAATTCTAATTTGGTATAGATATATTCATTAACAATTGTACTTCAGTGTAGTTACGGTATAGCGTCAGATAGGCTGATTAATTTATTATATTAAAATTACAATTTTTTTCCCTTTAATTATTTACAGTCGCATCAAACGTTTGATTATTGGCGACTTTCATATACGTTTCGTATATTATAAGTTTTGTTTTTTTGACATATTGGTAAACAATTGTTGTTTCTCAGCTTGTCGGTTCATTATTGAAGGCAGGTCGTTGTGTTTTACCTAACGTGAAATCGCAAGATTAACATTGTATTATCAATTCGAAATCGGGTCATTTTGTTCACGTCTCTTCAAATTATTATAATTGATCGATTAGTAACGGCATCGCAGCTCAAAATTTGAGATATATATATTTTTTTTCCCGGAAGTGGTAGTTTTAATATTACTAACCATGTCTGCACATTCATTTCCTGGGATGCCGATATTATATGCTGGAATTCAGACTATGAAGATAAAAATTACAGAATTGTATTTAAGTTTTCGAATTTTCGATAAAAATTGACAAAATCCGAGATAATTTATTAGTTTAAAATAACGAAATAGTAAAGCGTACTTTGAGGAATTAGTTGCAGTCGTTGACGTTATAATACAAGTGCATTTGACACAAGATTAATTATCCGACTAAAGACGTATTTTTGCCATCTAAAACTTTTTAGTTATACGCATTCGTTTTCTGACTCTTTCTCAGTCACTTCTTGTCACACACACACGCGCGCACACACAGACACACACACACACTTTATTTATCTCTGTGTAAATGCTTATAATTTAAACGTGATCGCGATAATCACATTTCATTTTAATAAACGCGCAAGTACTTACTTAATAAAACGGACCATGTAATGACAATAATCACGTATTTCAATTAGTTCAATCTTTAAACCGACATCGTTGAACATCTTTTCCTCTGTCTCGCTATTTGGCCAGTACTGTGCACATTTTACCTAAGTATGCAAATTAAAAATTTTAAATTGTAAATCGTCTATTTAAAAGAACTATAATAACGCATACATATAAATGTATATTACATAAACACTATGAATGTATATACATTATACATACAATCATACGGTACATTCAAAATTGATACACATTTACAAAATTTACAATATATATATATATATATATATATATATATATATATATATATATATAAATAAAGATTAATTAATTGATTCTAAATCTATTTACAATAGTATATATATATATATAATCACTGCATTGGACCATTTTGATTACACATAAACAGAAAATCTATTTTTTTAAATTTTTATCTGTCTGTCTGTCTATCCGATTAAACTCAAAAATTATTAAAGCAAGCAATAATGATGAAATTCGCATTAGCTTATATTATCGGATTCGTTATTTTTCTGTCGTGGTGATCATCCGGCCAGCTATAAAGGATGTGAATATTATAAACAAGAGTATAATAAAAAGTTTAAACAAAATGTAATAAATAAAAATTTCGAACGCTCAACAGTTGATACGGACAATACCAACACATCTATATTTATTAATAAGCAGTCGACATCAAACTCATATGCTAGTATTTCTAAAAAATATACTTATTCTTCTTCTGCTCACCCTACATCAATAACAGCACAAAAATATAACGGTTCACAGAGTATAAATGAACAACAAGGGATTAGCGAAACATTAAGTTCATTCCTTAACGAGTTCCGCAATTTACTCTCACCTTTAATATCTATTTTAACAAAACTCACGGATAAATTATTATGAATTTAAATAACTTAATGAATTCACTAACAATAGTATATCATCGAATGCTAATGGAATTCAACAAAAGAAACACGAACTCCAGTGCTTCTTACAAACAACACGAATCGATATTATTCTATTAACGGAAACTCATATTATTACTCCAGCAAGCTTTGATTTATCAAAACTATAAATGCTATCATGGAACGCATCCTTCCGGTACAGCAATGAGGGTGTTGCGGTACTCGTAAGAAAAACCCTTAACCAACATCTGCATTTTATTCGTCAAACAGAGACATATCAAGCTGTCGCAGTTAAAATAAAAACATGTAATAATGAGGAAATAACTATGACATCAGTTTACTGTCACCCAAAGTATTACATAACGGTAGATGAATTTACGAAACTATTTCATCATCAAGGTAGCAAATTTATATGTGGAGGTACTGCAATGCAAAACATCGTCGTTGGGGATCAAGAACTCAGAGTAAACGCGGAGAGCAACTTTTCAAGCTGAATAGTAAACTGCGTTTAGATGTTGTTTCACCGTTTTCACCCGCTTACTGGCCAAAGCATACCAACCGGCTTCCAAATGTCTTAGACTTTTATTTCACTAAAGGCTTAAATAATACCTATAAATGTTGCACTACTCTAGTAGACTTGTCATCTGATAAATTCTAGATACAATTCCACTATGTCGTAGAACAGATAATAGTCTACCAACTGAGATCAATTTGAAAGTACAGTAGAAGAACGAGTAGACTTAAATATAAAACTAAAATCGCAGTATGATATTGATACAGCTGTTGATTACCTAACGGACGTAATTCAGGATAGCTATAAACATTCAACACGACTGGCAAAATTTATCGCCAATAACAGTGATATATTGCCTATTGCAATACGGGAGCTAATTGGCAAAAGACGAAAAGCACACAAAAAATGGCAACGTAACAGATATCCATCTAATTACCGAGTTTACCGGGAATTCTGTAGGCAACTAAGGGAATCAATAGTAAACCACCAAAATCAGCGTTACACCCATTACCTATTAACCTCAAACAACTCTGACGGCTCAATTTGGAATACAACTAAAGTACCGAAGAAGAAAGATACTCCATCATACCACATCAAAAATACAGATTGGACTAAAACTGATGATGAAAAGGTTGAAACGTTTGCCAACTATCTTGAAAACATTTTTCAACCTCATGATATGGAACATCAACAACATACGCGAAAAATTATACGAAATAATAGCAGTATTACACAGTACTGCCAAAATTACACATACATTACGCCAAATAGGCTTCGTACATGTATTAAAAGTTTGTAAAATAATAAAGCCCTCGGAGAAGATAGAATCACAAATAATATTTTGAAACATCTCCCCCCCCCCAAAAAAAGGACTTTTACTACTTTTATACATCTATAACGCTATGCTACCATTATCATACTTTCCAACCAGATGGAAAAAGTCTCTAAAATATACTTATTCATAAAAAACTGGTAAGCCGACTACAGATGTTTCGTCCTATAGACCGATAAGCTTATTGGACACATTTGGGAAAGTATTTGAGAAACTAATTCAACCATTAATTCTCAGTATGACAGATGTACACCTTCCAAATCATCAATTCGGGTTTAGATCGAAACATTCTGCTGTATATCAGTGTCACCGGATTGCTGACGCGGTTGAGTCAGTTCTGCAGCGTGGGGAGTACTGCTCAGCAGTGTTCCCCGACGTTGCAAAGGCGTTTGATCGTGTCTGGCATGACGGTTTGCTATATAAACTTCGCGAGATTTTCCCGATTGAAATGTATCATCTGTTGAGATCCTATCTGAGCGACAGATCTTTTCATGTCAAAATAAACTACGTCCTATCTAGTCAGCGTCAAATACTGGCGTCAGTACCTCAAGGCAGTGTCCTTGGACCTCTCCTTTACAATATATATATATACTGCAGATATACCCACCACGATGTTTACCCTGCAGGCCACATTTGCTGATGACATTACTATATTAGCCAGACATAAGAATCCTCACGAAGCGTCGAGGTATATTCAATATCATTTATCTTTACTGCATAAATGTAGTCTCAAGTGGAGAATCGTAATTAACGAACAAAAGTCATCGCATGTTACATTTACAAATAGATGTGGAACATGTCCACCTGTTAATTACGATAATCATAGAATACCGCAAGAACAAGCAGTAAAATATCTTGGACTAACCCTCGACAGGCGTCTTACATGGAATTTTCACGTAATTAACACCAGAAAAAAATGAGATACTTACTAAAGCAGTTATACCCACTCATAGGAAGGCAGTCGAAACTAAGTCTTGAAAATAAAGTTTTACTTTACAACATTATTATAGCTCCTGTCTGGAAATATGGTTTAGAAGGGTACGGAACAGCTGCTAAGACGCATCTAAACAAAATACAGTCGTATCAATCTAAAATATTGAGGATAATGGTTAATGCACCATATTATATAAGAAACAATATAATTCAGAATGATTTAAATGTTTCCTTCGGTTATGGAGGTATATAAGCAGCGGTACAACAGAAATGCATAGCACATTTGCTCAAAATTTAAATCCGTTAATATCACGCATGAAGACCATCGGATTGCCGGATAATCCAGTTAGAAGATTAAAGAAGAGACAATGTTGCGTTGTCTAACGAATAATAAGTGGTAGTAATTAAATAACATCTTTGAAAAAGAGAAGAAAAATATGTGTATATATGTATATATATTTACACATGAAAAAATTCAAACAAAAAAAAAAAAACAAAAAAACAAAACGATGTTATCTATTGGGATACATCGTTATTTAAGAAATTCTAAATTAATTATCAATTGCGTTGATGACCTAAGAGTCGACATGCAAAAAAAATCACAAATAGGACAGAAATTACAATAATTTAAAGTTTTAAAAAGTAGGACACAGTGATATCACTTTCAAATTGTTTAAAATTTAACACCTTTCCCGATTTGAATATACCTTCACTACCGACACCCGCCATACCAACTATGTTTTGTTGCGTTAGGGGCGAGGGCGAAATAACGGACGGATATATATATATATATATATATATATATATATATATATATACACATATATATGTATAATGTTAAAAAAAAGAGACAGCGATATTGTATTAAAAAAAAATTACACAGCCGAAGCTCCTGGAGCTGTAACCGGAACGGGGCGCGTCCATAGGTGGCGGATAATGGAATGGCCTACAGATATGTAGGTTAGCTACGAATAACACAATAGTCGAATAAGCAGTCGCGGGCCAACAGCGGCTACTGGTGGAAAGTCTGTATGATTCCAGTAGTGACAGGGTAAGGAGACACGAGGATGCAGTCGGCCAGCTTGAGGACCTGTATATTAAAAGTCTGCAGAAATCCTATGACTCTCTCTTGGCGAGTTTAGGTCGCCGTAAAACCTAAAATCGTTACCTACTCAGTAACAATCCGCTGCCTCGCGGTTAGGATATCGATCCAAAGGCTAAGGAAGTAAACCTAACAGAAAATCCGGTGGAAGGCAACGGAAAACCACCACCGTACATTTCCCACGAAAATTAACATGAAGTCCGTAAATATCGATTGTATGTCATTGCCATGTGATACGGCTAGCAACCGGCCATACAGGTAAGGACCTCAGCTAATAGAAAATAAGCGACCGGCCATACAGGCAGCTACTATATGGAAAATAAGCGACTGGGTTACTAATTTCAATCAAACTATCGGTACCTGGAACGTTAGAGGTCTTCTTGAAGCAGGCAAACTTAATATTGTAGAAATGGAGTTAAAATGATACGGCATATTGATAGATCGTATTTCTGAAACTCATTACAGGAAATCAGGTCACTTCACAACCAACAACAATGTGATATATTTTTCTAGCAATGAAAAATTTAGCGTAAATTGAGTCGCAATCATTGTTGACGAAAGCTTAAATCACATAGCGACCGGATACAAAACAAAAAAATGACGGAATAATTAGAATAAGATTAGGACTGAAGCCGATATCTATAAACTTTATTCAAGTATATGCACCAACCAGCGCAACTTCAGATGAAGAAATAGAAGATTTTTATATCAAATTGCAAGAAGGAATAGATGAAATTTCGAGTGAAAAAATGTTCACTGTAACGGGGGATATGAATGCGAAGATCGGAAAATGTGATGACAACCATCGCATAAAAGGTGTGGTTGGACAATACGGCCTCGGTACACGCAATGAACGGGGAGAACGGATGCTTCACTTCGCCATTGAGCATCGGCTAATAATAGCAAAAAACACTATGTTCAGCATCACGCGAGAAGACTTGGCACATGGAGATCTCCTGGTGATCTTTATAGGAATTAGATCGATTACTTCTTGGTTCAAAATCGTTGGAAATCAAGACTGTAGTGGTACGTTCAGGAGCAGAGTGTGGATCTGACTACCATTTTCTGATAATGGACATGGAAACAAGACTAAAAATTATTCCGCGGGCAGAAAGATGTACAAATGAATCGGTATTGCGAGAAATTGGTGTCGCACAAAGGCGGTCAATGATTGTCGTAAATAGGGTATTGAAATTCTTTGGACATATAATAAGAAAACAGGAAGGTATGGAAATCACCAGGGTCATAGAGAAAATTAATGAAAAACGACCATCGGGATGAACACCTACGAGATGGACAGACATTATATTAAAAACGACAGGCTTTTCATCTGAATGCATAAATCGGAGGATCGAAATGAATGGCGGAAAATTATGAAACAGCGGACTGAATGTTAATCACGATACTCTATCTAGGGTGACGACTACACATTATATATATATATATATATATATATATATATATATATATATATATATATATATATATATATATATATATATATAAAGTTAATTAATTTATAAAATACTACAGTTGGTAGAATTTTTTTTTTATTTTTACTTTTATACACGCAACTGTTAAGAAACAATAAGTGCGTTATAGCTTATTATAAATGTAAGAAGAAGAATGAACGCACTTCCATAGCGTCGTACAGTTGTTAGCTAATCGTGGGAACTCAGTATATCACGAGGCCATCGGCGTTTTAGTCTTCACGTACGCGGTAATTGATTTTCCGCTAAGGCTGATACTAGAGCATTACTATTGTAGGCCAACTTGTTGTGAAATTTTTTTTATATCTGGTCTCGACAACCTGTGCGACAAGCGATATGTTTAGATCAATTACTTTATTCGAAACGAACCACGGAGCATTAATTATCTTTCTTCATATTTTGGATTGTACACTTTGGATACGATTCGTGTTTGACGATTTAGAGCAACCCCATAATTCGGATCCATACAGCCAAATGGGTTTTAGTAAGTTGTTATATAGAAGGACTTTGCTTGTAGCATTTAATTTGGTTCGGTGATCAAGTAGCCGCATCAACACAGAGTATCTTCTTCGTAGCTGTTAACATGGAAAGATAGACGAATGATCGAAACTATATACAGAGATCAAACAGTAGAAATAAAATAAGGGAAGAATGTAAGAGAAGCCAAAATAAAAAAAGGAGTACGACAAAGATGTTCTTCGTCACCTCTCTTGTTTAACGCTTATATCGACGAAGCAATAAATGAAGTTTAACTACTGATAGATGGGAAAAAAATAATATCCAGATGGCGGGAATACTGTGAAGAACTGATGAAAGGGGAACGTGAACAAAATAACACAATGGAAACGAAAACTACAATAACTGAAAAAGAACCACCACTGCTGAAAGATGAAATCAGGCTAGCCCTGCAGAAGCTAAGAACCCAAAAGGCAGCAGGAGAAGATCAAATTGTTGCAGAGATGTTCATAAAACTAGACAATGTAGCAGTGGAGGTCCTATATGGAATTTGCCAGAAAATATGGGACACAAATATGTGGCCAAATGACTGGACAAAATCTATATATATATACCAATCCATAAAAAAGGAGAACGAAATATATGTGAAAATTATAGAACAATAGCATTAATATCGCATGCCAGTAAAGTAATGCTTCACATAATTCATGAAAGATTAAAATCATTCGTATTGCCGCAAATATCTTCAGAGCAGGCGGGGTTCATTCCTGGCAAAGGCACACGAATACAAATAATGAACTTAAAACAAATAATCGAAAAATGTAGAGAATTCAATGTCACAGCATACTTCTGCTTCATTGATTATAGTAAAGCATTCGACCACATCCAATGGGAACACCTATGGCAAATATTAAACAACCTCGGCGTCCCACGTCATCTAATTGGTCTCATTAAATCGTTATAAACATCTAGCAAAGGTAGAGTTAAAGTAGGTGATAAATTGTTGGATGAATTCAAAGCAGGAAAAGGTGTACGACAGGGCTGCATACTAAGCCCGATATTGTTCAACATTTATAGTGAGTGGATAATGAGAAGTGTCCTACAAGAATGGGAAGATGGTGTAAAAATTGCAGGAAAAGCAATCAATAACCTGCGATACGCGGACGATATTGTAATAATCGCCTCATCAGAACAAAAAAAATGGTCAGCCTCCTTGAAAAATTGGAAAGTATAAGTAAAGAACATGGATTATACATAAACAGGAAAAAGACTAAGATAATGATTATAGATGGCAACAGTCAATCACAGGATCCACAAAGTATAGATGGCTTACAAGTGGTTGAGAGATTTGTATACTTAGAAACGCTAATCACAAAGGACGGAAGCTCAACAGAGGAAATTAAACGGAGAATAAAGATAGCAAAAATGGCGCTGTTACAATTAACGAAAATATGGAAGAGCCATGAGATAACAATACACACAAAAATGCGTCTTATGAACTCGCTGGTGTTCTCTGTATTCCTATATGCATCAGAATGCTGGACAATGAAAAAGAGCGATACACAACGCATTAATGCGTTTGAAATGCACTGCTGGAGGCGAATGCTAAGGATACCATGGACTGCGAAAAAAACTAATTTGTCAATACTTCAAGAAATTAAGGTGGATCAGAGATTACAAACCGTGGTACAGAAACGAATAACATCATACGCAGGACATATCATACGACAGAATGGATTGGAAAAAATGATTATGACGGGTATGGTAGAAGGTCGTAGGAAAAGAAGCAGGCCACCAACAAGATATATAGACAGAATTAAAAGAATCGCAGGCACCGCATCAATACGAGAAATGATGGACCGGGCAGCATATCGAACTACATGGCGGCTAAAAACTTTCGTTTATGAGACGATGCTCGAAACGAGCCACCGATGATGATGATGATGATTACCCACAAGTATCACCAATGGAGGTAAAATCTTACATATAGAAACACCTCAATCCAAAAAAACCCCTGGATATGATTTAATAACTGCAAAAGTATTAAACATTTGCCGAGAAAAGCGATAATATTATTAACATATATTTTTAACGCAATAATTCGTACCGGCTATTGTACAATGGAAATTTGCCTACATAATAATTTTTTTCCCTATCTTCTTCTAATCTAGAACTGACGTGTCTAACCCGTCAACTACCAGATGTAATGAATGGGAATTTTTTTTTTAGAAGGAGTCGGTCCAGCGACAGAACTCTCAAGTTATGAATGATGGCAGCTCGAAAGCATTATCTGAAGTCGGTAATTCTCCTCAGCCTTCTAATCGCCGATTGAACTTGTTGCAAACTTATTGCCAGCGGATTTTCGTGAGTTTCCAATCTAATCGCGAGCAGCTCGTTGGATTACTTGTTCTTCCGCATATTGTATCTGAAAAGATCTTCATGCAATGTGTAGTTAATGACATACCGTGGAGCGCCAGCTATCCTTCGTAGTATCTGATTCTGGTACCGCTGTATTTTTTGAATGTTGCTCTTAGAGGATCATCCCCATAGCTCGCAGGCATAGATTGGTTTAAGTGTCGCATTGTATAATAAAAATTTATTTTTAATATCTAGTTGCGATCTGGGTTCTAATAACCACTTTAATTTTGTTGTCTTGATATTTAATTCGGTCCTTTTCGCCGTTATACGTGACGACCATGTTAAAGACTAATAAAGATATTGATTTTCCTAGATATCTAACAGAAGAGTCTTGAGATATTGTTGTTCCACTTAACGAAACTTGATATTTTTTTTGCGTTCGATTTTTCTTTTAGTAAATAATAAAGATACATAAATATGCAAAGCCGCAGGAAGAAGTACCATCATACAGACCTATCAGTCTGCTACCCACTACTTCAAAGCTATTTGAAAAACTTATCTTAAGAAGAATAAAATCGATACTTGAAGGAAATAAACCGGATTGACAATTTCGGTTTAGAAAACAACACAGTACGATGGAACAAATACATCGAATAATTGAAGTTATCAATAGGAGTTTTGAACGAAGAATTGTACTAATTCCTGGACATAGAAAAAACGTTTTACAAAGTCTAGACATACAGGGTTTATTATTTAAAGTAAAGTAAAATTTGCATAAATATTACACGCTGTTTAAATCGTACTTAGTATTTTTTTTTTTTTTTTTTTTTATAAATGGGCACAGGACTTTTCACCCAGATTGGTTACTTAATAGATATATTCAGGTAAATACTAATGACAAGCATAATATAGTATACATTCCGGCGTGCTTAAAGGTAGTGTACTTGGACCGGTACTATACTAGATTTATATTTCAGATTTTCCGGACAACGTTAACACTACAACAGCTATGTTCGATGACGATACAGCAATATTATCAAGTCATTGTGATTCTAATGTTGCTGCTAAACATATACAGGCTCGTATTAATCATATAGAGAAATGGTGTAAATCATGGAATAACGGAATCTAAATCCACGCAGGTCCTGTTTACGCTAAACAGAATTAAGGGGAAAACGCCCGATTCGTTTTAACGATAAAATAATCCCAGAATCCTGCTCTGTAAAATATGTAGAATTGCATCCGGATTAAAGGTTCAATTGGAAAAACCATATTTTCGCCAAAAGAAAACAACTTGAGTACAAACTACAGAGTATGACCCGGATAATGCATTGGAACTCATTCGGAATCGGTTAAAAATAAACTGTTAATATATAAACTTATATTAAAACCTACATAGGCGTATGGTATTAAAATCTGGGGAACAGCCAGCAACTGCAGACTGGAAATCATTCAGCGTTTCCAGTCAAAGGTCTTGCGCAACATCGCTTGAGCGCCATGGTATCAATACCGACCTGTAGAAGGATCTTCAGATGCCTGGTGTAAAAGAAACAGAATACACAGTAGTAGATATATGGAGCGACTTCAGCAACATATCGGTCGACTGGCTGCTGATCGGAAGAGTGATTTCGCAGAATTCAATCGCCTACAAAGAATCAACGCTACTTGTTATCCCGTTCGAAGACAGATCGTACGCAAAAAAAAAATTCTTCATTTTTGCAAAAAATATTTTCCCATTATAATTTATAGATAAGAGTAATTTCTTAGATTTATCGAAGACAACCTCATAGGGTTCCCGCAAATTGTACCGTTTTCAACAAACTTTTTCCACATTTCATTCTTCGATTTGTTTATTTCAAATTTAAATTTCGTATTTAATAATTTTAGCATTGCAAAATAAATAGTCGTTTTTTTCATGTTACCTGTTTTTATAATTTTCTGTAACTTTTTTTCTTCTAGCATTAATAATTTTTTTGAGATCAATCAGTTGTTCATTAATAACATTAAGTTATTTTATAATTCTATAATATTTTTTTAAAATTTTAACCTGTAGCTTCTTCTATCTGTATTTGCATTCAAGCCGTGGTAAAGGTTTTTCATTTGCATATAATAACTTTCCCATAATTAATTTTTTCAATCAGTTTATTCTCATTTATATATTTACTCCTGAAAGTTCCATTTTTATTATTTCATGATCATTAATTTATTATTTGCCATCATCAGATCAATTTTACATATGACCATTAACATTTTCAAACGTATAATTCGATTTTTTTTTTTTATTATTTAAGATATAAAGACTGTTAGTTGTTAGAAAGTTAAAAAAAAAAATTGTCTTTTTGGTTTCGAGTTATTAAAATTTCCCGCGATAATACTATTTTTATTATTTACTTATTATACAACTTAAAACTTAAGTTCAAAATCGATATTTTTATTCGGCGATAAATATTACTTTACACAAACTTTGATAACAACAGCATTATCAATTTTTTAGTTTATAAAATTCGTAACATTTTAATTATTCACTGTGTCCACCGGGAATTATGTGAATTTATTATTATAAATGGCTCAGTTATTATATATATATATATATATATATATATATATATATATTTAATGTATTGCGATAACGTCATTGTTGAACAGTAACTGGTTAGTATTGTAATGCATTTTTATCAAAAAACGTATCTATAATTTCAATTTATATTAACATTGTGTTTACGATTAGAAGTAACATCTACATTCAATATGCTTACATATTTTACTAGATATATATATATATATATATATATATATATATATATATATATATATATTGTGCTTTCTTTATAATCATAATTTTTATAATTCCATCGATTTTTATTCCAAGTACGATTTAAATAACCGAATTGGGTGGATTTACTTTTTTTTTTTTTTAATTAACACAATTATGCTCTTTATGTTTATTAACATAATTTTTATATATATATATATTTTTTTTTTTTTTATTCGATTTTGGCCTTCTAAGGACCACGGAAAAAAAATATATATATATATATATATATATATATATATATATAAAATTTCTTCTTTTCGAAATATGTAAATTTTGTCTCTTCTCGTTAGATTTACAAATAATTATCAATTAAATCGAATATAATGCCGAATTACAATAAATTCAAGTACCTGATTTTTTTCTATCAAATTGTTCAACATGATTATAACGTCGGTATTTTGTTCCCAAATCATCAACCAAAAATGAGATATAGTGTTTTGCAACGGACCTTGACACAAAATATAATTCCTTTCAGCACGCGGTATCTAGATATAAATAAAATCGTATAAATATTATTATTATTATTATAATCCACGTTAAAAACACAGGCACATATCGCATAAAACATAATTTGCAGTAAGATTTTTTCTCGGGTGAAAAATTTACGAAGCTAGAAATCATTTAAATACCGGGTAGAATTGTCTCTGACTATCGAACTCGTTCGAAAGAAAATACGATCTCAATTGAAAAGTAATAATAATTTTCACCCTGAAAGCGTCAAGTAAGAGTATTTAGACATAATGTTTCAATATCTAATATTCTACTCAAAAATTTAAAACGATATATTGTGCTGAATTTAAGGCTTCTTCTTTAAGCCTTCTGACGCCAATATTTAGCGTAGGCCTCTCTCTAATTCTTTCACCGTTGTCTGCTCCCGAGCTCCACTCATCCATGTATGAGGTTATTAGGTATAATGTTTCAATATATACGGACGGACACAATATTCTGCGCAAAAATTTAAAGCAATATTTTACACAATATTTAAAGTAATATATTGTCCCGAATTTAAAGCAATTCTTCTTCTTCTTCAAGCCTTCTGACGCCAATATTTAGCGTAGGCCTCTTCCAAATTCTTCCTCCCTTGTCTGTTCTGAGCCTCACGCATCCACGAATGAGGCTGTTAATGTTTCAATATATATACAGACGTATGAAGCCCGAACAATGTAATATTTACTTATGTTATTTTCTGCTCATATCCGGGTAAATCTAATCTCGATTTATTGTTTTTTGTTATTTTTCTTTTTAAATTGTTCTTTTTATTCAGTTGTCGTGAATTAAGTAGTTTTCGTTTAATTAAACACCCTACCGTCCGATCTGCAATATTTGACTAAAGATATGAGCAAATTTCAAATGAAAAATGATAAAAATGAATTTTATCGATCGACCTTTCGTATTAGAATAATACCATTCAAGTAACTATTATGTAATATTATTACATAGCGGCATGCGTCTGTATATTATATTTATACGAATGTACAGACCAAAACCGAACTAATCCGGGTCATCAGTCTCCTAGCCAAAATTTTGCGGTGCAGTCTAAAGCTTCCGTCTTGAATTCCTGAACTGTTTTTACCTTCTAATCCAGCTTCTTCGACACTGAAACAATCAGTTCCCTCTTTGATAACATTTTGACGGCAATAATTTCTCGAAAACCGTAATTAATCGCTCATAACAACGCAATGTTATCTCCCTCGAAAAATAAGCCGGTTCAGCTGGATCTCCCAGTCTACTATGGAGAGAAAACATGCCCATCGAAGAAGTCAAGAAAGAAATTATGTCACGTACATACGAATCTACTATGTTCTACATTGACGCATGTCTGTTCAATGGATTTGTGCTGTTCAGTTGTCAGAGATGGAGACATCATCATTCAATATTCGCTGCCGCAGACATTCTCCGTCATTTCGGCTGAATTATATGCGATTTATCTCGCTATGGAATCCTTAATGAGCTCCGATGTCGACTAGCCGTCAACTATATGTTCCGACTCAGTTTGAACACTCCCGCGCTCTCTGCGACATTGTTCAACCATGATCAGCACCCATAACCAATAAAGTGATGAAACTGATAATGGCGGGGTTAAGTCAGAATGTGACGTTCTTGAGGATCTCAGTTCATGCTGGGGTTCAAAGGAATTAATTAGCTGATTACGAAGCTGCTATGTCCCGGATGTTCTTGCATTATGGCTGAGGAGGTAGCAGCTGACATCGCAAAACAACAAACAACGGCAAATCAAGCATTCGAATTCTTGAATAACTTCGCTTCTAAACCGCGGAGACTATGTAGTCATCGCCAGATTGTGCCTGGGCCATTCGCCTATCACTCGTGTGTATCTTATTAATAAAACTTTGCTCTACTGCGTTCGCGGCGTTATCCCATCTATTTCCCATATTCTAGTTAACTGTTTCTCATGATCAACGCTTAGAGCGTCGTCTCTTAATCTTACTCCTTCACTTCATCTCCTCTTCAAAGATGACCATGTTTCATTGCCGAATCTAATTACTTTACTCCACCCGTCCGGACTCTATTCTTCAATATAATCCTCTTTTCCTAACTCTAGTCAACGGTACACGGCGCGTTAATTTAATTTAATAATAAGCATCATAATAACGAATGTCAACAGAGAATACTTTAAAATAGTACATCAAAGAAGAGTATCAATTATCTCTAATTGACTATTTAACGGCGTCCTACAAGAAACGATTCAATTAATACATCGGTCACATGTGAGGATTAATATAAAAGCAAAGTTTTTAAATAACCTGAAATTTGCATACGACGTAGTCCCTAATCGCCTACTTTTTCCCGCGAAATAGAGCAAACGTATTTATCATTAGAAACCGACGGAAATGAAACGAGATTAAAAGTAATGACAAAAGAAAAATCCTTCGCAAAAAAAAATAAAAAAAGAGTTTTGCAACAACTGATAAGACTGCAATAGCATCAGAAATAATTGGCAGAAAGAAATACGCTGATGAATAGAAAACGATGGATGAAAAGAATATCAGACTGATTTTTAGTAGATTGGAGAAGAAAACGATAAAGATCTCGCTCAGTATAACATCATATGCACGCATACTTGTGTTTTACATAATTACTGCGCGAATGCTAGTCCATTTTGTATGCAAAACCAACGTACAGACAATGGGCTGGTTACAATGTGTTTATTATATATATATATATATATATATATATATATATATATATATATATATATTACGACGATCGTCGTATGTTCACGTTATAATAAATCTAAATTTATTATATTGAAGATGGAAAACTAATATTTAATTTAATTAATATAATAAAACAAAATATATATATAATTATTTATTTAATTAAAGTAAAATATACTAAAATTATTATAATATAACCAAACCGGATTTGTAGTAGATAAACTATTATTATACAATAGTTAAAATTAATTTTAGTTAGTCAATGGAAAAAAAAAACAGTAAATTAGAGTTTGACCAAATAATGCCAGTAAAAATAAATTACAGCCAGTAAATAATGAAGAAAATACAGTAATTTTTGTTTAACAAAGCTTGTATAAAAAGGGATGGTTGTTCATTTTCAAGAGTTCTAATTTTTTCCGTCAAATAGTTCAGTTGTCAGTTACAATTTAATAAAGAAGGATGGCAAGTAATTATAAATCCGGTTTAGGTTAGTTTTTATTTTATTTTTTTTTTTACTTAAATTATTATTTTTTAATTAATAAATATATAATAGTTTATTTTAATATAAATAAAAATTTTTCTTTATAAATACTTTATTTTTTATAATAATAATAATAATAATAATAATAATAATAATAATAGTATATACGAGGAATCTAGTAATATATATATATATATATATATATATATATATCGTCAGTGGATAGAGCATGGACTTCTATACGGAAGGTACCGAGTTGGAATACGATCGGTGACGCAAAAATTATCATCAGAAAAATAAAAGTACAAATAATCCTAATGGTTATCACGTGTAAGGTAACGGCAAAACACCGCGTACAACACCATACGGGCTCTAGTAATAATATAGTACATTAAAAAAAAAAAAAAACAAAAAAAAAAAAACACGTGGGTCTGCACTGTGTCGTTACAACAAAGCGATATCGGTAATCCCGGGTGTATGCGCCTATTTACGCTAACGCCATAATTATGATTGCCTTGCATGCTACTTACACTGTACAACGAAATATGTATAGGTAAGTTTTCGCCCACCTCCGATACGGAGATGACACTTCATGATGATCATGATATACATACATATATATACACATATATATACATATACATATACATACATATATATATATATATATATATATATATATATATATATATATATATATATATATATATAAACAAGTATCACAATATAGCGTTTAATATTTGGATTTTTTGAAATAGAAAACTTTCGATGTTGCTTGCTTAAATCTCTCATCTGTAAATACGTATTCTTATTGCATTAAAACAGCTGAACTTATTTAATACACGTAAGTAACGGAATTGGCACGAAGTCGAAATACAAAAAAAAAAAAAAAAAAAAAAAAAAAGTAAAACTGAAGTTACTCCGACCAGAACATCGAATTGAACACGACATTTCGCGAATGTAAACATTATCAGTGTGCGTGCGTCGTCGCTTTAAGTTTTAAATTTGATTTAACTTTTTACAGATGTTTGTTGTTGTTTTTAAAGTTGTTATCTTGTTATTATGTTTTCCATTTTTACAACTCCAAACTTGAACAATATTCCGTCTGAATTTAACCGAGTTAGTTGATTATTTTTCACCATTAAAAATCTGTTTGTCCTTTAACGTTTAAAAATTGAATTCGAAACGAAAGTGGATCAAGCTGGAATGTAAGTTGACCAGAATTGAATTATTTATGTTCGGTCTCGTTTCTGTAGTAATCATAATATTGTCCAATCATTCCGTTAAGAATGAAACAAATAACGCGTAGAATTTCGTCTCGTAAATTTCCGAAGTTATAACGAAAAATTTCAGTTCCGACAAACATCAACCACGCTTAATAATGACTTTTTTTTTTTTTTAATAATTTTTTCGTAGATTAAAAGATATTTCAGGGAACATTCGTAAATCGAAACGGTGTACACGAAATATATTATAACTATATTTACTGTATGGCGGAAATAGTAAAATTTATCACTTTCGAACACGGTTTTAACGTACATGTTTAGATAATTTTTCGAAATAAGGTATATATATATAGATATAGTTCGCGTACATGGTAATATAGTATTTATTACGGTATGTTAAAAAATAAATTACGGCTATTTAAATAAAACAACGTAAAAATATGTGTGGAATTAGAATAAACGATTAATGTACAAATATTTTCGAAATTTAAATGACTTCGAATACCGTACGTCTGTTTTTATAAAACGTTGCATATCATTTTTAAAATGAGTAGCGAAAAAAAATATCCGCATTAAATAATGTTAAGATTAAAATATAAACGGCGTGTAAACGAATGAAAATTTAACTACATCGTTGATAAATAAAAAAAGCAACGCTGATATTAATTTACATTATATACCTAATATAAATCTGTTCAGACTTGAAACTTACTAAATACGGATGTTCTATATTTCGATTCTTTATGAGAATATAATAAGCAAAATGAAAATAAGTCGATCGTAATTGTATAAATATGTAGAATAACGCAGGTATTAAATCGTAAATTAATAGCTCTCGTTAAATCGAATAAGGATAAAAACCGCAAAACCAACGGTAAATTAACTGATACACGCGTTCGCGCTAATAATATAATAATAAAATATCTAACGCTAATCACGAACCTCTTATTAAAACGCATCAACGTGTGGAATTAAACTGACCGATATTTAAATGACAACGATATGTTACGGCATTTCAATGACCGCCGATAATAGTGACGAAATTCAGAAAGAAGATAAAACTAGATTTATCGCTTTTTGTATATACACGGACAAGTTATTATAGAATTTCCGTTACAATGTTAACTTATCACCTGACACAATGCGTATATTGCGAGATGATATAAGAAGAAATTAACGTTAAAATTTCCTTAAATCTGATTATTAAATATGTTGAAGATAAATAATTTTAAAAAAGTGGAACAGAGGAGGTAATTTTTCTGTGTTAAGATCCTGATACGCATAAAACGACCATTCCAGTTTTTCTGTTAAATATATTCGAGTTATTTTTAAAAACAAACACACACATATATATATATATATATATATTTCTTAAAGGATGTCAAAATTAAAATCGAAACAACTATAGGGAACACGAATATGAATCGAACGGTGTAAATGGTTACTTATAATAACATAAACACATCCTATTTTCATATGTGTGGTACAAAGGAACAAGAAAAACATAAAATACAAAGAATGAAGTACTCTTAGCTGTTAATATTCATTTTTGTTATACGTAATTCTTTTTCACTGTCACGTACGTACAGATACTGCGCTAAAATTAGTTTAAAAGCGAAACAGGGATTCAAAGGGAGTGATAAGCCACGCGTAAGACCAACGACGAATCGAAATTATTCGATTAATTGTTTTCCCGTTTTAAGTCTAATTCGGTTTTAAAAACCTCTTAGTCTCCCGAACGATCACGTATTAATTTTTAAATACAAACCACGAATGAAGTGTGTTCACTCTACTCGAAAATTCACCATTAACGCCACATAACTAAAGTTTTTGTTATGTGTT
Organism: Coronaproctus castanopsis; assembly: GCA_032883995.1. Classification (NCBI taxonomy): domain Eukaryota; kingdom Metazoa; phylum Arthropoda; class Insecta; order Hemiptera; family Monophlebidae; genus Coronaproctus; species Coronaproctus castanopsis. Next base: position 85,758,001 of record CM065054.1, on the reverse strand, counting down.
AGAGAATATTATAGTCGATCGTTCGTCTAACGGTTCTAGGTTTTACGAACGTGTATATATTTTTATGAAATCGCACTTAAAAAGTGATTAACGATAAATTTACAAATATCGGTCTAGTCATTTAGTAAACATTTAAAAATGATATAATCAAACATATTATATATGTGTGTGTGTGTGTGTAAAAAAAATAGTCATAAAGAAAATATTATGAAAATCTAACTCTATTCCTGAATAACTGATCGTTTATTTGTTATTTTGCATTGAAGTTTTCTATAAAACGTAAAATAAATAAAAAAAATCTGCGCCTCGGGGCTTAAGTGAAACTTAAAGACGTTAAAATTTCGCTTCTTCTTCACGAGAGCCATCTTCGTTATCGAAGATTGGTTCACTGCTTCAAACCATGCTTGTCCCTTGCTAAAGAAAAAAAAGTTACAGAGGTTTTCTTTTTTTTTTAAGCGAAACATCGAGATATACCGCGTGCCGATAAGAATTTGCAACGATAAAACATAGCTCACTACCTCTGCAGCTGCCGCTGCGCTTACGACGCGCCTAACGCAGCACAACGTTGTTCGATATGCTGCGGCTGTTGTTACATTCGATCGCGAACTAATTACTACAAAAATATACCCGCTCGCCCGACGAAATTGATGCCAAAAGTGGAATTCGTCGATATATAAATAATAATAAAATGTAAGCTGTTGTTATGTGCACGGGAACAGAAAGTGCGCGAGCGTAGTACACATAAGTAATAATTACTACCTTTGCGGATTCTGCTTCGCTTATGCGGCTACCCAGCGCAATAAACGGGTGATGAATAGACTGGTGTTGCTGGTGAAGGTACATTTATATATATATATATATATAAATAATATATACATACATATACATGCATTACGAAACACGTCCACGAAATATGGAAGACCTGAGAACTCGGATTTCTGAAGAAATTTCAAAAATTCAGGGACCTATAAACTCTGTAGAAAGACTATATGAATATATCGTTGCAATTAACGGTCGTCTGAACGATATTCCACAAATGATTGTAAGCTAATCTCTCGTTCTCCTATTTTCAAATAAAATTTCATTGAAAAATTTTGGTAGAGTAGTTATTCAAAAAAACAAAACCGCCCGTTTTTTCTGGGTCACCATATATATATATATATATATATATATATATGCGTGTGTATGTACATACATACATATATATGTATATCGAAAATGTTAGGAGCCGCTTATTGCTGATGGAATAGATTACAGGCATTTTACAGAGAATGTACAGATATATACATACATATATAAATACGTACATATATATAAAGGGATATCTTAAATAGGAATTCTGCTTTACGTATTTCGTATCTTTATCATAAATGATATTCCGATTAAGCTGCAATTCTAAAACCAGAATTTATATATATATATATATATATATATATATATATATATATATATATATATATATAAAATGTATACATACATATAATAATTGAAATTTCACCATTTACGTCATTAAGAGTGTGTGTGTTTGGTTTTTTTTTTTTGTTAGGTACTTAGAATATAAGTACAAGTACTCCACTTCTACAAGTATTTTATATTCCGGCCAATACATAAAAGTAAATGAAAAGAAAGAAAAAAATAGGGAAAAAATGATCGTCTTTGTTCCGGTTTGTAAAAGACTCTCTCGTTAATGAGGTATTCTTAAAAAAAATCTTTCGACGATAACAGCTGGCGAAAGTTTTTATGCTGAACGAGCTTTTTATATATACATACGCGAAAGAACAATAGAATGAAATTCATTTCGAAACCGTTTTCTCGCTATTTTTTTCTAAACCCTTCGGTGGGCGCTGTAGCGGTGTAAACATCGCACTTTTTATGTTTATTTTATGTATATAGGACCTTCCTACCGATACTTTATCTAGTAGATGGCGTTGACGCGATGCTGATAAGTTGTATTTTGTTGGAGTTATGGGGGCAACCTATTAGTAATATTGTATAAAGCTGTATACATAGCACATGCGACTTGAAATGTTTTTTTTTTTTTTTTTTTTAAATCTATAATCTACTAATACAAGAATGGATGTTACATTTTAAAAACGATACGATGAGAGTTTTACGCGAGATGTTTGGATACCGAATCATTTCCTCACCCCGATCGCCGGATTTGAATGCGAGCGATTTTTTTTTGTGGAGATTCTTGAAGCAAAAGTTTTTTCTGCAAAGGTTACCAGCACCGAAGATTTGAAGACCCGAATTTGAAATGAAATCGCTGCCATCGATAAAAAAAATGTTAAAAAAGGCTTTTCAAAGAATAGTGTAAACCTTTTTTTTTTTTTTTTCGCATTCCAATACTTGTTATAGGAGATGTAAACAGTCGACGCAGATCATGGAATTGTTATAGCCATAATAATGTAGCTGGTAAAGTTTTATATCGTGCCTCAAACACATATAACTTTGGCATATTATCGTCTATTGACCCAACGTACATACCACTTCAAAGTAATCGAAAACCAAGTGTTCTCGACTTAATATTAGTTCGAAATTTCAACAACATTACAACACCCGTTTCTCTGTCCGATTTATCATCTAATCATAATCCCATATTATCTTATATCACTTGTACGAATAAAGTTACACTACCATCGCAAAAAATATTCATATACAAAAAGGCTAACTGGAACCTATTCGGAACATATATTAATAACAATATCAATTTACAACAAAATTTTTTTACTCCCGAGGTCATAAATCCAGCCATTGTCGATTTAACTTAGTCTTAACATTCCCAAAATAACAAATAAGACTCATTGTTCAACCAAAATAATTCCAAACTATATCTCTAGAATAATATCTCTTAAAAATTATTACAAACGTAAAACAAGTAAGTATTACGCCTCGGTACGAGTCTGTTAGAATTACCTATGTGTTGTTAGTTAAATTCACTGCATTTCTGCTCAAAAATTGGGAAAAATAATCAATGGAATACTTTCTTATCAAACCTATCGATCGAAAATAATAGTCTTTGGAAAGCGAGTAGAAAACTTACAAGACAAACCACCATACTCCCACCTCTAATTAACTCTGTCACTAATCAGATGCTGCATAAGTTAAATGATAAATTAGAGCTGCTTCCCATTTTTCCACCATCGGTGCACAATACACGATAATCTAATTCGTCGTACACATTATTATAAAGTTAACAAAGAAGTTAGAAATTCTTTACTAAATATAAATAATGCTGTTCCGATACCTCTTTCCACGCCTACTGAGGTTAACAAATGTATTAAATCGTTGAAGAATAAAATAATCTGCGGCACCGATGATTTGACTAACATCATGATTAAACATTTACCTCGTAAGGGGGGCTATTCTTAACAAAAATCATAAATGGCATTCTTACGACTTCTCATTTCCCTTCAGCATGGAAAACTGCTAAAATTATCATCGTACCCAAACCGGGAAAAAATATTTCCGACGTAAATAATATCCGACCCATTTTAGCTTACTAAGTACTCTTAGCAAAGTTCTCGAAAAAGTAATTTTAATTAGATTACAGGATTTTGCAACTAAAAATAATATTCTTATAGACCGGCAGTTTGGTTTTAGGCCTGGTCATTCAACTGTACACCAAGTTGCTAGAATTGCTGACTATATCACTGATAACTTTTAAATAAATATACAGGACTATTATTATTTGATTTGGAAAAAGCTTTTGATTCGGCGTGGCACAATGGAATTATTTATAAATTATTACAATACAATTATCCGTTGATTTTGATAAAATTAATTAAGATGTCACCTCGCTCATAATTCCTCTATTAGAATGTACACCTCTGGGCTTCCACAAGGTAGCGTTTTAGGGCCCTACCTCTTTTAATTCTAATCAATTACCTACCTAAATTATCATTAGTTAATATTGCACTTTACGCGGATGATCTAGCACTTTATTGTTCTTCTTATAGACCCGAGTCCATTAGTAATCATCTACAAAAAGCTGCGTCCTCGATTTTTAAGTATTATAAACGCTGGAGACTAAAAATTAACACTGATAAAACAGAAGCCATAATATTTACCAAGAGACATGGCTCACTACCTGCCGAAATCATTATCAATGGTAACACAATTCCTTGGAAGGAAGAAGTACGTTATCTAGGAGTCATTATGGATCGCCGTTTAACCTTTAATAACCATATTAATTACATAATTGACAAAACTCATAAAGCTATTCGTACGCTTTCTCCCATATTTTACCGTTTACTACCCTAAACAAAAAACTGATATATACATCCATTATTCGTCCAAGATTAACTTATGCCTGTCCTGTTTGGTTTTCAGTTTCAAATAGTACTATCAAAAAATTACAGTGGGTGCAAAATATCTGCTGCAGAATTTCCTTAAACGCCACTAGATACCACAGAATTAAAGACATGCATTATAGATTGCACCTCCCTTACATTTCGAATTATATCTGTAATATTTCGGTAAAATTTTACGCAAACTGTCAGGCGCATACTAACAAACTGATCACTGCAGTAATAGTATTTTGCGCTGCCCTTACGAAATCTAATCTAATTCCCCCTTATATTTAGATTGATATTCATTGACAGCGCAATTTGGGATAAGAATGTCTACATTTATACGTTCTCTGAATTGTTCCAGATAAAAAACAATAGACTAATGGGATATATAAATAATTTCTATAGCCGTGAATCGTGTAAAGCTGCTCGAAAAATTTTGGCCAATATTTAAATGTGCCGTCAACAAAAATGTCCACAGACGTATCTGACAAGATTGTCAAATTCTACCGACATATAATGACGACAATTTCGCGACTTTCATGAACATATAACAAAATTTTCATTTTTATATGTTCCGAATCGTTCCTGCAAATTGCGTAGTTGAACCATTGCCCGGTTTAAAGATGATGGTGGTGTTCCTATTACTCCTAATCTAGCGCGACGAATACCACACATTGTCAATTCATTTGAAGGATTTTGGAATTTGAGTAATACATTATTTTAATTGTATACCGTCGTACAATAATCGAAAACTAAAATTATACAATCATCAGGAAGATAAAAAAAAAAAAAAAAACTTCATGTCATTACGTACTAAATAGTATACAGTCATAAAAAAATCGTAACTTTTACTATATATATATATATATATATATATAATATGCCGCGACGATCGTCGTATATATTCAGCAAAAAACGACAATAAATTTAGGAAATAAAAATTATATATATTTTAATAGATTTGCTTGTATTTATATAATAGAATATGGCTCAGAAGGATCGCTCGATAAAAATACTATTAATTAGCAATCTTAAAACTCCCCCCCCCCTAATACTTGTAGATATGGCCTATAAGTTGTGGTCAATGGATCATCAACAGTATCTGTGATACTTTACTGTTCCTTCATCATATTTATTTATTGCACTATGTGCAGATTATAAAAATGAAAAACGAAAAATAAAAAAAATATTAATTAGTAATACACAAAATAAGGAACAATATTTAATATTAATGTCGATACAATGACGAACAAAATATTTGATTGATTTATCTAGGATCGATCAAAGTTTAATTCGACGCTCGCTATCTCAGTCGTTACAAACGTTACATACGTATAAGTCATTATTACGATTATTACTAACAAAACCGGGTTCCAGATGAGCGAACTATTGTCACACAATAATAATAATAATAATAATAATAATAATAATAATAATAATAATAGTTCAAACTAAAACGCCCCTGTGATTACAAGGCGAGTAATGAATAAATAATTGGGCACGCTCAAGTCACCCTGAAGTTTAGATCCGGTTCGGCGAATAGAAGGTGGAAACGAAGTAGCCAATGAGAAAAAAAAAATGCTCACGCGAAAGAACAATTACAGCGCTGTGTAGAAATAAAAAATTTGGTTCAGCGCAATCAACAACACAAACTGAAGAATGTAGAAGCCGACACGTGATAAAATAAAGATACCTATGTTAGGTTAAATTCAAGCATTAAACGAAGAAAATAATGAGGGCGGATCGCGAAGGTCAACAAGAAAGGTTGGAAATTAAGCGTCACCTTTTTGACGATTTTTCGACAAAATTTTGGGTATAAATACGAGTACCCGAAAAAAAAAAATCAGTTTTAACGAAATATGCAGAAATAAAAGATAACGCAGCATCAAGCAGTTACAGTTACATCAATGGTAGCAGCAACGGCCAGTAGCAGACGAAGCCAGCAGAAGTAAATGAGAAATAATAGATTTTTATCAGCTATTATTCTTGTTTTAGACCGCGAAACCTCCACCTTGAACTACCCACGAGGAAGAAGTGTTTCATAAAAAACGGACTGAAAAAGTTAAAATCTGAAATTCGGACTTGCTGTGGCACTCTCTACCTTGAACTACACATAAGGGAGACATGTCAAGTAACCCACGTTTTCCTCCTTACTGTATCCTATCCTTGTTATCCTTGTTATGTTTGGTGTTTTAACAGTATAAATTCGTTAGTATTAATTCTTAATTTAACCGTTGGATTTTGTAATTTTCCTTTTCCTCATTTTATATGTTTCCTTTTATTTTTATTTTTTATTTTTTGATAGATTTTCCGTTTATGCACGATAAAAATAGCCGAATGCAGTAAAAAATACGGGATCGCGTTTAAACCTCTATAGTTAGAAATACCGGATTGTATTTAATAAAAAATCCGAAATGTACAAGTTCAATTAGCAACATTTTCAATAACATGTCGTAAATTTTATTGCGTCAACATTACGCACTATTATATTTATTTCTAACTCCGAAACGAAATGATTATAGAGATAGTCGAATTAGAACGAAATTATGATCTATAAAGAACGTTTTTTAAAAATTCGGCGTATTAACTGAAAAGTCGTTACATTATTTAGTAAGGTCAGGTAGAGACGATTCTTATCGCGCAATGTGTGGTTATTTGTAACGGTTTCAGTCACGACGTGCCAGCACCACTATGTTCGCTTAAGAAGCGGTATTGTATAATTAAATACCGAATTCATAATTTAGGGTTAATAATTGTATAATGTACAACTGAATGGGATAATACAATCGTAAAAGCGAATAAAAGTTAAAACATGGCCGAATTTTCCGAATTGAAACGAAAACGTTCGGCAAATATCATCATCGTCATTATTATTATTTATTATAAAAAATAAATAAAAAAAAAATTACGATCATCTTCATGTTTTAGCTTTGTTTATTTTATGATCAATATTATATCATCGTTTCGCTTTATTCCATATTACTATTATTACCAATTATTATTATTATTATCAATTATTATTATTATCAATTATTATTATTATCAATTATTATTATTATCAATTATTATTATTATTATCATCGTCTTAATCGTTTCATTTTATTTGGGTTATTATTATTACTGTTGTTATTGTCATTATTTCCGAAGGGTCTCCGAGGATTTCTAGACATACTTGCGGTAAATACTCGGAAAAGCTATTTCTCTTCTTCTTCATCAGTCCTCGAATTACGGAGAACCGCTGCCTCACTAATATTCTTGAAACACGAATTAGAGACGACAACTTTGCCCCTCGAACATCCTACGAGATATTCAGTTCCTTCGAGACGCCAGCCCTACCGACCACCATCATTTACTAGTGACGATCACGATCGTTCGTCGCCTAATTCGGTAGGCAAACAACATAGCCAGGATGTTTAACGTAATTTTTATTTATTAAGAAATTTACCGAGTTTCGAAGTTTAGCGTCAGTTTCATGCATTCTATAACTTCAACCTATATATATATATATATATATATATATATATATATATATATATATATATATATATATGCGCGCATAATAAAATAGCGCGGAAACCGCAATTGAATAAAATTCAATTACAAACTTACAAGGAGCATCATCGACTAACTTGAAAAGTCGAAAACACGAACTCACTTATATATAATTTCGCTCTCATAGAAATTTGCACACAGACACACGCTAAACTAACACACACATATATACAAAATATATACAACTCCGCCCGCAAAAAGTCTCATTTTAAAGTTCGTTTTGTCGTCTTTTTCATTCAACATTTGAACTATTATTCGCGATTTCAAAACCACGACGGTTACTACAATTATATAATTTCATTCGACAACCCTTATCTTAATTAGGTAACTAGCGTACAAATATGAATGAATTTATAATCTGCTATAATTTTATACACTTAATTAAACACCTTCCTGATAAAGAATAACATAAATACTGATTATGAATTTATCAACGCTCATCATCCGTATTATCTCTACATGATAATTTTTTTTTTTTTGGCCTGTACCATAGGTCGCTTTGGCCATTTATATATATAAAAAAAAAAATAAAATGTTAACGTCTGTTTAAAACGGTGCCAGATGATATTCTTTCCCGACTATAGAGATAGCCGAGACTAAAGAACGTTCTATTTACGCCGAATTATTTTAATGTATCATCAGCGGACATGATTATTTAAAGATTCCACTTATACAAGTATAGAATAGCACACTCGAAGAACAGGGGTTATTCAGCGGCTGAGTATTATGCATCTTCAGCGTGGCTGAACAGCAGCAAACACACAAAGAAGATCGACACTGAACTAAACGTCGCACTACGCATAAGATCCGGCACAACCAAATCGACCCCGGTAGAGTGGTTACCAATACTAGCCAATATCATGCCTGCTCATATTCGTAGAAAAGCTGCGGCGGTTAAAAAATGGAGGAAATAACGAAAGCCTATCTATATACACGTGGATACGAACGGGCCTAAAAGGCTGAAATCGAGGAAACCAGCTCATCGAACAGCTGCAAAACTCATGTCGGAGGGTTTCGATTCAGTAACAGCGTGAAGAGAAGAATAGAAAATACGAAATCCGGACAAGAATAATATAATCGACGCACGAAAGACCTCAACCGCTTTCGAACTGTTCATGAAAGATGTGGCCACATGTTCGTAAATTAGGGGGGATTCAAAAATGATCCGTTATGCGACTGCTAACCAAACGATAGACCATATCTCGAACACGTGGCCACGAAGAGCCTTCAGTGGCGGCTGGGAAGAAATTCGGAGTACCGGACGCGGCTGTAACATGGCTGGAAAATCCAGACCTGGACGTCTATACAGAAATATATATGGTGTTTGCTACCCGAAGACATACGATATAATAATAATAATAATAATAATAATAATAATAATAAATAATGATAATTATAATCATAACGGTTGCTACTTGTTGTAATAATAGCGCGGAAAAAACTAATGGAATTATTATTCGTTTCTCAAAAATGCTAAAATTAAAAAGCAATGGCTTAATTTATGCAAACGACCGGAATCAAAATACCTCTTTGGATGGATGAATAAAAAGTTACTTTCCTGAATTGGGAACGATTACGCAAAAGAAGAGTCACCTTTTGCTTTACCCTTGTGGATTAAAAACTTATCACGCGGAGGTTTATATGCACCATCTAAAAAATCTGTATTAAATGGAGAAAATCATTAGAAGACAAAATTATCACGGAATTGATAGTATGCAAAAGGAAGATGGTGTAATAAATAGCCTCGTTAAGGAACTAATGAAATTCCTACAGCTCCAGAAAAAATTATACACGCCTATATAAAGCAGAGGATGTTTATTAGATTACGATATTTAAAATCAAACGCGGCAGAAACATTTGAACAGAAAACTGGAGAAAAATAGAAAAAAACTTAATTAAGGTAAGTGGAAATTACTGATAACAAAGCGATTACAATTCTAACGGGAGTGTGAGTCTATCTGCGCTAACGCCATATTATGATTGTCTTGTATACTACTTACACTGTACAGCAAAATACGTATAGGTAAGTAGTCGCCTGCCTCCGATACGGAGACGGCACTTTATGATGATGATGATGGTATTATTTAATGCAATTAAAACCACATTGAACAGAAAACTGGAGAAAAATAGGAAAAAACTTAATTGAGGTACGTGGAAAATTAGATATTATTTAATAAAATCACGATAGTATGCCAATAAACTCGATTTATTTAAAAAGAAAATAAACATAAAAAACACGGTGAACGCTGTGATAATGATGGTTAGACGTCAAAACTAATCGGTGTTTTTTTTTAGGTTTGTTTCGTTAACTTTTTAAAAATAAATCGAGTTTATTGGCATACTATTTTGCGATTTTAATTGCATTAAATAGTATATGTGCCAATAGTTTGGATTTTGTTTTAATATAATAATGTTTTTTACGTATTCACATTTTTAATAGGATCCGAATAGTTTACCCGGTAATTTCTGCGATGCGATAAGGGAAAAATAATAAGTATTATAATAATGCGCGCGCGCCCCAAGTAACATCGTGTATAGTTTGATTCAAGTCACATACTTACGTCACAAGAGAAACTAGTTATTCACCCTGACTGAGATTATCTTTTATACATACACCCCTCGGTTGTCTGGTCCTCTATTATCAATTATCAAATTGACGCCAATCATTTAGGTGACTCCTATGAACATTCCAGTTAATGTGACTTTAATACTATTAATTTAAAACAACCCTCGTTAAGCTTTTACGCGAATATTTTTTACATTAAATTTTAATTTTTAATTGATTCAAAGAAAATTATCAGCAGTGAATGTATATATATATATATATATATATATATATATATATATATATATATATATATATATGTATGTGCACAGCAAAAACGAAATATACATACCAGTACGTGGCTAGCGTTAATGTAATCAAATCCAGGTTTCTTCAGAATTACCCGACTGTGATCATACGGATTAACGTCTCTGTAACGATTTAACGAGCGATTATGAAATTTTTTAGCTTCATCCATGGTTTGTCCATTCTTAGGCGTATCGTTTCGAATACTCTAAAAAATTTTATAATAAAAAGAAAAAAAAATTAAAAAGCGGCAGAAAAAACATCAAACCAAAATAATTATGTTTCTCAAAATATCGTCGATGTATACTTAGAAATTATAATAAACAATAATTTTTTTTTTTTTTTTTTAAATGAAATCACCAAATGTTATAGTTTTTCGGATAAATCGACCACGATGAATTTATTATTAAATGGTCCATGTGCTAAGTTTCTTCGTTCGTCTCACGATAATGATGAATTTAATTAGTAAAATATCAGGTTATGATTAGAGCAATTATATTTTACTTTTTAAAACAAACACGAATGCGACACGACGTTAAAAAATTATAGAACAAGTGGAATATCACTGGAATAGATTTATAATCTTAAAGCCCGGACAAAGATAAATATGAAGCAAATAGTTATCGCGCAATTTCATTGACACGCGCGTTGTGTAAACTTTTAGAAAAGATAGTTGCAAGAAGAATGATGCGGATTATAGAAATTAAATACTTGTCGGACAAAACTTTTTAACAATTTGGTCGGAGGGAATAACAAAGGCTGCACACCAACGTGTGCGAATGATTTAGAGCCGTCTGTGTAGATAGGTGTGAATTCAGAGAAGTAGTTATTGATATGAGAAGTAAAAAAGGCGTTAGCAATAGAAGGAGGAACAGAAAATTTGAAGGTTTTAAAATAATCTAAATCTATATGTAAGGATGAATAAAAGTAAAAAGAAAATAACTAGATGGAGAGGAGGGTATTATTGTATTACTATAATTGGATAGACGATGCGCGCAGCGGCAAAGGATAGGACGGCGACTAAGAGTGAATCTCCATCTTTGGAAATTGTCGAGGAATGAGAGGAATGATGAAGGAGTGGAAGATGAGAGTTTATCAAAAATCATCTGTCAGCTAAATATGTCCGACGCATATATAGAGAAGGAACCTTAGTCTCCACTTCTAAAGCTAATGTAGGAGTAGAGACAAGGGCCCTTACAATTGTCGTATAAATAATAAAGCTTCTGCGAGGAAAAACATAGGTCAGTTATAATGTGAACAACGTAAACTGCAGAGAGGCGATGAAAAAAAAAATGCACACAGTAAAAGAAAGAAACGCCAAATTTGAAGAAGAAAAACTAATCTCAGAAAAAGAATGAAATATAAGTCGTAGTCTCTCATTTGTTTGTTGGACGGCAGTATGCGCACGCCATCGCACCCACGTTATATGAACAATGCAATGGGAAAAACCCATTCTGCCGCGTCAAATGTGTGTACTTCGAGGACGCTGGTTGTCAAACGATTGCATTAAGCAGTCGCTAATACAGCTCGATGTAAACTCTACACCTATACTAGCATTAAACGCAAAATCACCATATAACGCTGTATACGACTTTTCGATGCCTTCTTCCGGTTTAATCGAGCGTGCAACACCACCAATCATTGTAACTAGCCATTTAAAAGCGTATTTTTCAAAATGTTATACTTTTTATGATATATTCTACGAAAAATATATAATTAAAATTCATTTATTTCGTTTAATCTCCATATAATAATTATTACTTTTAACCATTTGATTATATCATCAATTTTTATGCTCTTCTGGATATTTCTGGCGGTTGTGCAACCGTGCAACCTTACGAGTCGTCGTTGATAGATACACCGTTGTGCGATTAATTTTAGCGAAAAATGTTAAAATACCATAGACGGTAGAGGCTAATGAACATTAAGTCTCGCGTTTCATATATTGAAAATTTCTCTAAAAATTATTTCTCACAGAATTAATAGGAAATTTAATAAAAATACCGGCGCATAACAATTTGGACTTAAAAGCGACATTTCGTACAAGAAAAGCAATATACGATTTAAACACCGGCTCAGGGATCATACGCGAACTCTACTGTTTCTCGTTGACCATCGAAAAGCCTTGGACCGTGTGAAACATGACAAGTTTATACAAGTAGCGAGAAAATCGACATCAATTTGGAAAATCAGATTTACAGGAAATCTATACTAGAAATATATCGCTGCCACAAGTCTTGATTAAAAAACACGCTCGCTAAGGATACATAGTTTCGTTAATTCTAACATCTATATACTTTGTGTTAATCTTCAGACAAGCTCTGAATGTGAATGATATAATAATAGGGACCGGCCAATCAAATATCCGATATGCAGACGACACCGTTTTAATTGAAATTAGTGTCGAGAAGTTACAGGGCGACATGCTGAGTCAGTCCTGTGATGCAACTTAGCGCAATTGTTAATGGACCACCCCATATAAACCAAATAGCTATTAGTACATTAAATGATAAGATAAACTGAAAGAGCTTCAAATAGTTTGGAATATGGTTTCGTGAAAAAACTGATCAAATGAACACGAATATAGAAAGTAAGAAAAACTTTTTTTTTAACATGAAAAATTTGACGTCATTGAAGGATTTTTTTTTTAATTCCTGCTATAATCTACGCCTAGCCTGTCTAGGCTATCAGTAGTTGTTATCATAGGTGATTACAATTTAGTCACTTATAGCCCCCATCCATTGATGTTGTAGCTAGTTAGTGTTCACATAGCGGCTTTTCATCATAGCCTGCCATTAACTAGGGTAAATCTAGTGGTTTCGTCCGTTGTAGCCGGCGAATCTCCTACATATTATCCAGTAGGATAATTGCTGTCCAGTTGGTATATTTATCCAACCTATCAGCATGTTTCTTAGCTGCGTTTTTAATGACATCTTGCACATATGGTACAGCTAAATCACGGTGTAATGTCTCGTTGCTTACGTAGCAAGGGGCATCTGCACAGAGTTTTATTCTGGAATGTTTGTATTATTTTTACATTACTTTTTGCGCTACATCCCCACAACTGGCATCCATATGACCATACTGGCGTGAGTATCTCTGTTTATAAAGTATCACCTTGTTATTTAAGGTGAGTTTCGATTTTCTTCCTATTAGCCAATACATTCGCCTTACTTTCATATTGAGTTCTGTTCTTTTAGTTATGGTTAGGCCACGTTAACCTGCCATTCAGATATAGTCCAAGGTACTTCACTTCGGTTTTAATTGGTACGATGTTTTTGTTCGTAATAATATCTTTTGTAGTAATTTTTCTGCTTGTAAATGTCACATGAGTCGATTTTGCTTCATTAATTTTAATTTTCCATTTCTCACACCAAGAGGTGATGAGATTTACGCTTGTCTGTAATATTTCATTCGCTTCATTAGGACAACTGCTTGAACATAAAACGGCCGTATCATCAGCAAATGTAGCAACTAGCGCGTTTTCAGATTTAGGCAAATCAGCAGTATAAAGCAGATAAAGCAACAGACCCAAAACACTCCCCTGAGGTACTCCCGCATTAGCAAGATGTATTTCAGATACTTCATCGTCATACTTCACTCGAAAGTACCTTTCGCTTAGGTAGGATTCGAATAGTTTGCAATAATGATAAGGAAATATTTTACCGATTTTATGCAACAATCAATCCCGCGTGCCAAACTTTATCGAATGCCTGGCTTATGTCCAGGAATACTGAGTCACATATTCTTCTTTCTTCAAGATCATTTTCTATTTCGTTATTCTACGCACCTGTCGTATGGTGGAGTGTTTTGATCTAAACCCATATTGGTGATCCGGAATAACTTTATTGTCCTCTACTATTGGTATTATGCGTCTATAAATTAGTTTCGCATATAGCTTGGATAATACTGGCAATAAAGAGATATTAATAATAAACCGAACAAAATATAACACAATCATTACCGGGTGAATCTAAGTTTTTTAATTTTAAGTTTTATTGAAAAATTTCCCAATAAGGATTATACTTATACATCCATATATACACGAGCATATATCATCATCATCATCGTGTCATACTCTTCACAGAGGCTATCACTAATCGGTCGATCAGACTTTGCGCTGCCTTGCATCTGTCAGTAATTGCTGTAGAGAAGACTTGTTTGTCCAGCTTATAATATTTTGCAGCCAATCTGTTCTCCTTCTTCCAGGACTCCCCTTCCATCTTTCCTTGTATTATCAACTGGAGTATTTCATATTTTTCGCTCCTGATGATATGGCTAAAATATGATACATTTTTTTTTGTATAATGTGATTTTTTAATATTCTACGAGCATAAATCATTCTTCGTAATTTAAAAAAGATCTAATACACTGTAATTCTTCAATAAATTTTCAAGGCAATTTTGTTCATACATACATATTGTTAATTTCGTCCAAAATAAAATTATATATATATATATATATATATAGAATGGTGATGTTCATCGTCATGATAAAGTTCATGTTTAGATAACGTTATCGTATCTTACAATACTTACTCGTCTTCTTCAGAGCATACGACACAGAGCAGCTCGTGGCTTTATATTTTACAGTGTAGTCTTTTCAATTTGAAAAGGGCGAACAAATCAACCGACCGACCCCCATAAATTATTCATCAGAGACTTTTGTCGTCATTCAAGGGTAGTCAATGTTTTACTTGTTTACTTTTATAAGTTTCAACTTACCCCCGTTGCCTCTTTACCGGTAACTTACACAACGTGTCGTCTGTTCCACTGAAGATTAATCGGATACTCTACAGAGTATATAATTATGCGAAACACAAACTCGTTTTTATCTACCGTTCAACGACAAACATAAAACAATCTTTCATTTTTAAATTATTTCTTTCTACAGCGAAAACGCCTGATCTTTCTACTTTTAACGAGTAAAATACAAAAATACGATAATAAATAAATAAAAAGAGTCCACTACGGCATTTATCTAATTATAAACGATAAATATGTCACGATTCGCTTGTATCTATCCACTGCCAAGCCGTCGTTCATTAATTTCATTCCGGCGAATTTTCGTATCTGTCACTGAAAGTGTACGGCCGTACACAAATCCTACACAGCTTTCGCTCTCGATATTCATTGCGTTATTCTATTATCCGTTCTTCTAGCTATATGATCCGGCCAGTTCCATTTCAGTTGTGTTATACGACGACCCACTACGGAAACATATAGGCCAGTACACAATTGGTGATCGAAATACCAGGGAAGATAAATTAGTACTTATCGATCACAACAGATGTCAGGAATGAACACAATGTTCAAAAAACACGTCTGCAGACGAATAACAAGCATATTACTGGGAAATAAAGTTCGCAATCAAACTGATTTCCTACTAATCAACGGACGTTGGTTCTCATCGTGTAAAAACGTTAAAAAACCATTACCAGCGTAATGTGGTTCAGATCACATAGATTATTCATGATGAAAATTAGGTTGAAACTAACAGTTCGAAATAAAATAGTGCCAATAACAAACATGAAAATTTTAAACCCAAAAGAGTTCCAAACAGCCATGACAACGAGACTTGGTGGTAACTATGCAAACACATCATCGGACATAAAATTTTGAACTAGTTAAAGGAACACATTAAAAACGCATATAAAGGCTCACAACCGCCTGATAAAACAAAGAAATAGAAACACGGATGATTTTCAAACGAAATAATTGCGGGGTTATAGAAGAACTACGAAACCTAAGTCACGGCAGCGAAAATTATATAGAAAATAAGTTATTAAACAAACAGATCGAAAGACCGTGCCGAAAAGATAAACACGACTGTATCACATCTGTATACGATGCAAGCCAAAAAAGTGTGTATAGAATGGACACAAGATCACTATATTAAAAAGTCTTAGCAAGAGCATTTAAAATGAAAACTCAAGTAATTCGAGATGAGAATCGTTCATTAAAAGCGGATACGGTTTGAGTAGACGACAGAAGCGCAGAAGAAGATCTTCAAGAAACTGATGATAGCATCCAAATGGATGAGATGGAACCTGATATTCTATTGTCAGAGGTTCAAAACGCTATAGCCTATTTATAAGAGAACAAATCTCCAGGGCCTGACCAAATTCCTACTGAAATTTCTAAACTGGCAGGTGAAAAGACAGGATACGCTATACATACAATTTGCGATAGCATTTGGAAATCCGGCTAGCGCCGATGTACATATATTACATAAGAAAGGATCCTACAAAACATGCGAAAACTACAGGACAATATCTTTACTTCCACACGCTAGCAAAGTGACGTATATATGAGCGGTTATATAGTGTAATGCATAATGAAATCCATGGGAACAAAGGAGAGGAACGCAGGAGTAGATTTTGAACATTCGACTGATAATAGAAAAAGAGCACGGGGATACAACGTCGAATTGGTACTTGGCTTTGTGGACAACTAAAAGGCATTTGATTGCGTTCAATGGAACAAACTTTGGTCAATTTTAAAGTGGGAATACCGAGAGATTTAGTGCGTTTAATAATCATAAATTTATACAAACATAGTACGGCTAAAGTCTAAATAAACAAAGAAGTACATTTGGATGATTTTTACCCATCTCGCGGCGTACGACAAGACTGTATTCACTGTTGTACAACCTCTATAAAGAGTATGCTCAATTTTTGCAGACTTAAGACCGCGACTTTTCCTACGGAGGAGTTAAGATATAAAACTACAGGTATGCAGACAACGCTCATATAGCTTAAGTAGTATGACGCAAACTCTAATTCGTCTGGAAAATTACAGCACTGAACATGGTTTAATAATTAACAAAGATAAGACGAAAACCATGATGTTCGACAGACAGAACGATAATTACACGGGTTTATGTGATGTTAAAGGTGTGGAAATTGCGAAACAATATGGGGATATCTCGGTTCGATAGTGGAAAATCGAGTAGGTTCTAAAGCAGAAATTAGACATAGAGTAAACATAACGGAAAGCGTTATGGTACGTTTAAAATGTATAAATGGACCCCGATGCCACAGTGTCGAAGAAAGTGAAAATAAAACTGATCAATAGTTTCGACTTCTTGATGTTTATCTACGGCGCAGAAACGTGGACACTACGGAAATGTGATCGACCAAAGATAAATGGAAATGTACTGTTGGAGGCAGATGTTAAGAATTCCGTGGACGGACATGAAAACGAGCTGCTCGATTTTAAAAACAAAAAAGAAGATTATCCTCGGTAGTAATCAGAAGAATACTAACATACATCGACCATATAACAAGAGCAGACGGACTTCAAGCTAGAATTCTTGAAGGAATAGTAAAAGGAAAAAGAAGACGCGATCATCACAAGATGGTAAGACATGGTAAGACATGGTAAGACACGGTAAGGAGCAGTAGGTGGAAATTTTATGCATCCGGACGGCAACACAACAAAGATTCATGACGGCATCTTGTATAGTAGATGGTTTTATCATAATCACGATACCTACACGAGGGATTTACAACTCGCAGAACACATCCCAATACGTCATTCTAGTCTGTTGTCTTATCCACATGTTGCAACTTCGATTCTCTACAGCTCAATGCCGAGTATATGTTTTTTTTTTCTCGGACCCTCTGTTATTGCAACGACATACAATATAGGAATCCAAGTTTCCGCTTCATATGCGAGCACAGTAAGAATGCATTGTGTTCATAATAACTTCTATTTGAAATAATTTTCGGTATATCCTTATTTTCATCGTCTTGCTTAAAAGTGGCACTTCCAGTTTTTTTTTTTTTAATTATTATTATTTTTTTTTTGTTTTTTAGTAGCATTTAAACAAACCATGATCCAGAATAGACTTCAAATCGGCTAATCACGTATTCTCTCGGTAATAAGTGGAAAATTAGAATAAATCCATCGAAAACCGAAATAATTTTCTTTACACGCAGACGACCGAAATTGCCAAAAAACCTGACGGTATCGAGAAACAGCATTAACTTGGTCAGATCGCATTCGATATTTAGGCGTTGTTTTGGATAGCATTTCACTAAACATATTAACTATTTTAATACGAAGACTAATAAATCCATTTGTTTTATATATATCCCACGTTACGTAATAAATTTATTTATCAACACTAATATACGCCCGGTATTTACTTACGTTTTGTTCGGTGTTGGGCGCTAGTTATAAATAAACTGCAGCTATTCTATTCTATTCCTACGGTATAGACTGCTTACAACGTCGCTGTGATGATGTTTCCGTATACAAAAACGGCGTGAGGTGTTTACACCCAGTTCGTCTCCGATTCCTAAATACTTTAGCCGTTATAAAAGCGTTGCCCTGAACGACGTGAACGTGTATTCAGGGTTTCACCTAAACTGCAGCTTATTTAGGGCAGGTGCCTTAGGTGAATATTAAATGCTCTTCGTTATATTATAATAGATTATGCGCGTAATATTCTGAAATTACCTCCAGTTAAAGAATACATTCTTAATATATCGCGTACAGATCTCGTTAAATTACCTTTCCCCGGGGGCAATTAACGTTTATACATACGAAATATAAGCATAAACGTATTTAAACACAGTTTATTGTAATATTCGCTTATTAATGCTGTTCTAATTATTAATATTAATTATTTTCATATTTATTAGTTTCAGCGTTGTCTAATAACAAGCTTACTTTTTCTTTTTCACAGTCGACAATCAGCAATATAAAATTTTAGACATAAACAATAACAGAATAGAATAATAATAAAAAAGAAAAACACATCGAACAATATTCATACATAAACAATAAACCGATAGCAATTTTTTTTTTTTTTTATAAATGGGGATGTCTTTTTACCCAACGTGATACTGTGGGGACTATCTACATCTTAATCAAACATGCTGACTTCTCTAGAAATGTCGCTATATGGGGGAATAATTGTAGATTATCCAGATGTACAAGGGACGATACATTATACGCGAAGAACCTAGAAAAAATAAATAAAAACATCTGACAATATAAACGTTTTTTTTTTTTTACATAAACAAAAACACAATAGCCGGTAAAATAAAAAATAATTAAAAAATAGTTGTCTAATACAAAAAGAAAATTTACAATATACTTCTTAGAACTAACAAAATTTATGGTCGAATTTAATAAATTATTTTTATCTCTTTCTTTTATTTCCATTTTTTTTTCCCCCTAGTAGTGAATTTTATATTGCCGATTGTTGTTTGTGTTGTTTACCTCATTCACTCTCGGGTTATTTATACCGTTTCGTCGAGATAATTTTTTTTTTTTTTTATAAATTACTAATGTAAATTCATTCGATAATGGCTTAACAGCAGAAATGTTTTGTAAAAAAATTATTTTAGCGATTTTAACTGCTTTTTGTTTATTTTTTTAAATAATCACTACATTCCAAACTTTTGAAAATTTAAGAAAGTCTATCCAAACACTCATAATATATTTCTCCTTTCTTCCTGCTTGATAAAAAATTCTAAGTGACAATGAAACCAATATAGAGAAACCAGCATCTAGAGTTTAGTTCGAAAATGGAGATTGCAATTATTCGACGAGCGAGTGAGCTCAATATCTTTATATCGATCGATCTCCTGTACGAATTATAAAACTATAACATACAGCATCTGGCTTTTGTAAACTAGTTGACGGTACGTAAATATGAAAAAAGAAGGCATTAAGTTACACATTATCAGTAACGAATGATTTTAACGAAATGTATCTAATAATAATCGATGATCATAACAGCAACAATGATAATAATATAATAATATTAACTTTTCGTTTATTAAATACTTTGTCGAAATTCGTGAAGTAAATTAACAATATATATATATATTTTTTTTTTAAATATCGCAGTTGTCTCTACTGCACCGCCGTTCTTAATCAGAAGAGGAGGCCGATCCTTACAATTTGTTGTCATAATTCGTAGTCATAAAATTCTCACATACACTCGTATTTACCCTGGTTGTGTACTATCGTTACAATTACTCTTACACGCGTTAGATTTATATTTAAGTTAAAAGGTGATATAATAATAGTCTCGTATTTACAAGATATATATACAGAATATGTACATTTGAAATTTACAATAATTATTTATTTACATAAGTAGGTTTCTTGATGTTACGTGCGCGCATAACACAATACAGAGAAACACGGTGATATCGGACCATTAAGTGACGACGCTTGTGTTCAGAAGTCTAGGACGAAGTAGGTGGAATGCAAAATTTTTGAAAATTTCGAACGATTACTTGTTTATTTAAATTTAGATTTGTTTAAATTGTCTTACGGTTTTGTAGTTTGGGCATTCGAAAATAATATGTTCTACAGTTTCCCTCAAGTCGCAAGAGCATTTATCATCGTTGTTTAAGCCAAAACGACATACGAACTCCGGACACATGCTCTGTTAATAGTTGGGTCGCATAAAAATTCGGTGAAAATTTCAAGTTACGTCTATTTTAAAATTTAGCGCGGCGCCCAACTGTATCTTTTCCCATTTGGATCGCCAAATTGTACTGTAGTAATTTTTTAAACACCGTTTCGAATTCGTTTGCTATAGAATGTTAAGAATTAAGTAAATGGTATTACTGGTGATAGATTAGTTCTCGGATCCAGATTTTTATTAACAAACTGAAATTTATTATTCTTTATCGCAAATTGAACAGCTCCGTTTTTCATTTAGCAAGTTGCGTGTATACCGCAAATAGCGATTAACGCACTGTGCGAGATAGATATCGTCTGCGTACGTTAATTAGACATTTCGTCCGTAATAAAATTGTATTTTTTGTTTTTTGTTTTTTGCGAACATTTTTATTGTTAACCTTTGGATATATATGCACGGGGAGCAGCGGTAACATACAGCGTTTTTAACTAGCGATTTGTATATTATCATTGTGTAATTAAAATCGAATCTCCAACTATTGTGCGACATGCTTTTAGCGATATTTCCCATTCATTTTTGATATCACATCGTCTAAGTGATAGTTAAAAATGAGTTTGTTGTCGATTATAACTGTTAAGTATGTACAATATGCAACGCATTTAAGTCGAGAGCTTTGATGTACGATTTTTATAGCGTTTCTTTTAAGTTTTAATGACTTCGCGAAAAATAAAGCGAAACATTTATCGACCGATGCCTGTAGATTAATGACCATCTTTCTAACTTATGTAACGTCTCATTGTTCCAGTTCAATTTTAGAATCTCCTTTTATGATGAATTCGTCAGCGTAGGGCACTCAAATCGACTTTATTATTATATTGTAGAAATAAAATATTCCAAAGTATCGGTCCTAACACACTATCTTGCGGACAGGCCATATTCGTTGTTTTTTTTTGTACACTTTTTTTAAATGTAATTCGTCTGTCATTAGGATAATGATATATGCGGTAGAATTTTGTTTTCGCCTGGTAATATTTTTAAGTTGTGGAATAATGCAGGATACCATGCAGCAATTATCGAAAGCGCCTTTTATATCAATTCCAACTAATAATAATAATAATAATAATAATAATAATAATAATAATAATAATAATAATAATAATAATAATAATAATAATAAAAACGTTAATTATAATATTCGATATTTTTGTTTAAAATACATTTTCTTAACCCTTTCAGCCTCAATGTCCACTATATGAAACATGAAATTTTAATGTTAACAATAATTTTTATACGTGAAAAATGTTTCGATTTTAAAAATACTTATAATACAAATACATTGAAAATTATCTAAAGGTTCGCCCAAGAAGCAGTATTGTATTTACATTCCTATAAAATTTATAATTTAATAATTTATAATGTACGACTGTGAAAGGGTTACGTTCCTTACATAAATAACTAACTACCGCGAATTATATAATTGCATTCGTACGAGAATTTGCGTGCGACCAACCGAACACACTAAGTCGAATTTTTTTGTAATGCCACATTATCGAAGACACACGCCCATACACAATTTCGAACATACTTCCTTTATAGTTAAATTAATTCGTATGTCGACGTTAATTCCCACACCGTCGGTAACGGTGTGCAAATGATCGCGATAGTAATAGAATAAAGTCGAGAATATCAATTCCCAGTAGACGACAGTTCTCAAGATGTAGGCAATTTATCGTCGTTTTATATACAAATCGAACGCGTCATTTATATAATTTATTATCGACGTTAACCATTATGAATAATTTCTTCTTATTATTATTATTGTACGTTTTTTTTTAAATTAAAAAAAAAAAGTAATAATAATTTAATAAATAATAATCCGTTCAACTCGTATAATCGAACGAGCGATCATCTAAACCTTTTGACTGTACGTTATAATCAGATTAGTGATTTTATGAATTATCTAACAAAACAAAATCTGTGGTATATATATATATATTATATATATATATATATATATAATTATAAGTTGTCAGGTAATATATATCATAGCATTTATTATTGCTTGATAATGACGTAATTATCGAAAAGCTTTGCAATAAAGAAACCATTTTTAGCGATTAAACTGTATTATCATTTTATTTTTTTTTTAATATATACAAGATTGTTCATATTTAAGTTCTCATTTCAGTTCAAATCGGTACGAAGTAATCGATTTTCGATCGTTTCATTTCGAAATATCTTTAATTCTAAATAATATAAAATTATTCGCTTATTATAATATTAATAATATTAAAAAAAAAAATCGTAGTTTTTTTTTAAAATTATTATTATTAATTAAATATGGCGGATTGATCGCATCCAGTATAACTAGTATAATGTATTTCGTCTGATACGGTGTTCGAAAATGATTTATTAGGATCTAACACGTATTAACAACATGCAGCCTGTAATAAGCCACGATGAACAATGTATAAAGATTTACATACGGATGAAGATAACGTGTTTCGTGTATAGTCGGTTATTCGGCATTAATATTTTCGTAAAACGCGTTTCGTATAATATTCCGCCTAAATTTCTTCCTATTGTAGTTAAAAGGTATCAAACCCGTTTCTTATCAGGCGAAGATAAAGCCGCCTGAACAATGTCAAAGCAAACAGAAAGCGGCGAATTCGTTCCGTTTACTAACACTAACAATATTCCTTCTAATATAATACTAACAACATTCCTTTTACTAATAGTAACAAAATTAACGCATATTGCAATGATAATCGTATTAAATACAGCTAATTCCGATAACCGCGATTTACCGATCACAATTGGACAACACTTCATAAAAGCCCGTAAACTAAACTCGTCCTCACGGAAACTAATTCCTTCAAACGCAAGCTCGATCATACCAAATATAGTCATAGGACAAAAATAACCTTCAGCTCCAATTAGCCTCTCGTATTTCCTTGTTAAGAGTACAACCACAAAATGACGAATTCGGCCACATTATAATTTGACGCTGGCAAGTCTACACCAAATCAAGTAAGATCAAACTCCCTGATTCCTTCCTGTTAAACTACAACGATAGAAACTATAGAATATTCATAATTTTAGATGATCTGATTTGCTTCAGATGTCATGAGACGGGACACGAGGTAGACGATTGCTCGTTAAACACGGAAATAGATCAACATAGTCTCTCCGTAAACAGCGCTTATCATGCACACCAATTTATCCGTCAGTCGATATAAACGCGCTGAAACCCGCAGAAATTCCAAACGACGCCGAAGTCAACCGCCCTAACACAGCAACAGATCAAAGTTTTCCCGCTCTCCCAGACATCGTCCCAATACTAATCAGTCAAAAGCGCTCAGCGCCGTCCACCAACCGAAAAAAAAAAAAAGAAAATGCTAGTGACTCGGAGGAGAATGGGGAAGAAATTTCCCCCGGAGGAGCAAGCAGAACTATCCCTAAACGGCATCTTTAGAAGTTATGTTGAAGAAGTAGAAAAGAATAACCTAAAACATTTACTAACGCCAACTAATCTACTTTATAGATATGTGCAACAAGCGCAATGTGCATACCTCATAGCGGCTGAATTCACAAATGATATTCCCGGACTAATTCAGCCACTAAAATTCTGTCATTCCCACAACAACTACCGACGAGCAAAAATTAGGGTCACAAAAAAAAAATAATAAAAACGTTAGAACTAGTGATTTCGTCACCAGCAAATAATCAATAAAAATGTAAACTGTTTTGTACAGAGCAAGTAATAATTTCATGGAACTCTAATGGTATGCTATACCCACTCTGAAGAGCTATAACTATTGATCAATACATACAATCCTCTCGTATTGTGCATTCAAGAGACCCATCTAGAATCGAACCAAATCTTCCAGATGAAAAATTTTAACGTATACCAATCGGATCCAGTTCCAAGTGGATGTGCTCGTGGACGAGTACTGTTGAGAACCAACATATTACACAACTGTATTACCCTTTCATCACATATGCAAGCAGTAGCGATCACCATTTTCACACCAAAACCACCTCTCAATCTGCGCTCTTTACATCGCTCCGGGTTAGAAAATACAAACGGACGACTTGGAAAACATAACTGTCGATTTAAACGCTCATTCACCAATCTGGGAAGGTGAAAAATACAATAAGACCGGGTCCTGCAGTAGGTAGTCGAAAAAGCTAATTTAGCGCAACTACTCACCGGTGACACTACTCACTACAACTTTTCGCGTCGTAAATCGTCGACTTTAGATCTAACGTTTATCTCACTTTAATTAATCAGCCGTTTTCATATCTCCCATCATCCGGACCTGGCGAGAAGTGATCATGTCCCAGCTATCATATACGACCAAAATCCAGGTTCGAAGTACCCTAAAAACACAATTACTCCCAAGTGGAACCCCTAACAAACTGGACGCAGTACAAAAATAAACTGGACAAACTTGATGAAATGAAACTCATATCCACAAGTAACATATTTATGGATATACAACATATAACCCAGACTCTAGTCGAGACAGCACATTCATGCTCTCCTTCACGTCTTCAATCAACACTAAAGTAGTCCAATGGTGATCCTCAAATGTGCAAACGCTATCCGAAATAGGAGAAGAACGCTGCGAATCGTCAAAAGAACTCATTCACAAGAGGATCTACTACGTTATAAACGACTGAGGGCCAAAGCAAGGAGAACATTAAAACAAGCCAAAAGGACTTCTTGGAATACCTACATCTCTACAATCTCACCATTTACGCCATTAAGCAAAATATGGAGGAAAGTAAAATCCGTAGAGAGATCAGCAACACCGTCGGCTCTTATGATAAAACTATAGAAACTGATCCAATTATAATTCTTACAAAATTTGCGAATTTCTTTGCATTCGCTTCCAGCGATGAAAACTTACACCCTCAGTGCATAAAAAATGGGTACCAAATTCAACCAAGAAATTTCTATTGGAACAACCAACGCGACATTCTCTATGGATGAATTAAAAAAAAAAATCTATAAATCGTTCAAGACCATCAGCTCCTCGATGGAATACATATATGCTCCAAAACCTGCCGGAACACATTCAAAACCTACTGCTCGATATTGTAAACAAACTGTGGATATCCTCACAACTTCCTGCAAGCTAGAAATTAGCAGAGACTATTCCAATCAAACTACGAACAAAGACCCACACCAAATAGAGAGCTAGAGACCAATATCATTAACGTTAGTTTTTGGAAAGGTATTCGAGCGAATGGTCAACAACAGACTAATGTGGGAACTAGAATCACAAAACCTAACTAAATATCAATGTGGATTTCGAAAGAATCGACCAAGCTCTGTACTTACAGGAATCAATAATACAAGCATTTAATAACAAACATCACCTATTAGTCGTTTTTTCCGATCTCTCCAAAGCATTCGACACTACAACGAAGCAGAAAATACTGACTACCATGTACAACTGGAGCAGCAAGGGTCGACTTCCACTTTTCGACGCAAATTTCTTATCAGATCGTCTCTTTAAAGTGAGGATTAAAAATAGACCATCGGAAGACAAAACAAATGCAAAATGGAGTTAGTTCCGCAAGGCTCAGTTCTTAGTTCGAGTATAGCCATCAACGATATCATCGAAGACACTCCCAATGGCTTAGTAGTTTTCCTAATATGTACAAACATAGAACACGGCGAACACGCCATTCAGGAAGCGATCAATAAAATTACAACAAGAGCGCAAAACAGTGGTTGGACGTTTTCTTCAGAAAAAACAAAAGCTGTTCATTTCTGCAAAATCAAATCCTGTAAAAAAAAACATACACATCCTACTAAACAACACACCTATTCAAACTACATCTCATATTCGCTACTTGGGTCTTTTCTTCGACAACAAATTAACATGGAGAGAGCACATAAATCAACTGACGAAGTCATGCACAACCAAATTAAATTTACTAAAAAAATTGGCACACACACACCGTATCGCCGTTCTTCACTGTTAACGATATACCGCTCTCAAATTCGCTCAAAATGCGATTATGGAATCCCCCTCTTTTCCATAGCATCCAAGACAGACTTCTCTAAACTAGATACTATCCACAACGCCTCGTTTCGATTAATGACAGGCGCGCTCAGAACATCATCCCCAATATCAAGCCTCTACTGCGAAGTCTCAGAATGACCTCCATCGCTTCGACGGGATCACCTTACGATTAATCTTCTAACACGCACGATTGCAAATCCGGACCTCCCAGCAACTAACAGTATAAAACGATCTCTCCAGAGCACATCTGAAACCAGATTATTAGGTTCGCGAGTAAAACGAATTTTATTCGATACTACGAAATCAATTCATACCGATCTATCAGAAGCTGATGAGCTATACAACATAGAAAGCAACCCTACAAAAATCCTTCCCCCATGGATTTCGAAAGACACCGCATTCGATTTTACGCTGCTCTCAAAAAAGCACTCGCACTTTGCCATCGTCCATAATCTATTATCTCCACAAAGGAAAAAGATATACTACTCCGACGGTGTTCCGCAGAATCCGCTGGTTGCGCAGTCGTCTTTAATCGAAATGTGATCTTTTCAACTTCACTTCTGCCGTTATTCTCCGCTCTGTTCGCAGAACTGTACGGATTGTACAGAACTATCAAGCGGCGATAACCTTCTTATCGATTTCGGGCCACGCAAACATACCAGGAAATCGTATGGCCGATCTAGCAGCAAAAGAAGCATCCAAATTCCGTCCAGCACTGCGCATTAAGATCCCACTCAGCGACATCAAAGAAGCAATCAAGGGCCTATTTCGTAGATTGTGTCAAAAAAGATGGACGGAACAACAGAGTACATCACACCTGCATACAATAAAACCATCAATTCGCGAATGGAAGTTTTAACCTGAACACCGACGGGATCAGGTGGTGCTGTGTCGCCTCCGGATCGGTCATACGCAACTTACACATGGACACATATTCCAAAAACTAATCCCATCAACCTGTGATAGATGTAAAGTTCCGATTACAATTCACCACCTCTTAACAGAATGTCCCAAAATCCCAAATCATTGTTTCTTAAATACTTCATCAATTCTGGCCCAAGATTCCCAATGCGTCTCATCCTTTCTTGTTAAGCTTATAAACCTGTTTAACAAAATCTAAATTTTCTAGCCGTGCTCCTAGCCTCGTTGCTGTACATAGCGCGCAAAACGAAAAAAAAAAAATAAAATAAAAAATTTACATACAAAATTACGAATCAATTTATACGTAAGTAAATACAGACAGGCGTTTGATCGTAGCGACACTAAAGTTCAAAGTACGACAAATGCCATTATTACGAAAAACAACAATAACAGAAGAAGAGACAAAGACAATAGTTCAAATGTAGATAAATGGAAAATGGACTTGACATACCTTGATCGTAAGGTACACTGCCCTAACCCCGAAGAAAATGGATACAATTAAATCATATTCGGACTGAAAGTAGTTAACGAGTTACTAATGTAAAATGACGTTGCCTGTAATTGCGAATACCCTCGGCAAAACGAAATTGTTCATGGATACACAAGTCGAGCTTTTTTGACGGAACTTTTAATTATATTTACAAAATATCACCGCCAGCTGCGTTGATACGGTTACGTTGGATATGCTATTGTAAGCATCTTTCGGCGCAGGGTCAGACGATAATACATACACACGCACGCATACGTATATACATGTATATCTCCATCCAATATATATATATATATATATAAATATAGTTTTTGAAAATAATCAGATGAAAAGTTGAAGAATGCAGAAAAATTCTTTATGCATGCTAAAGTTCAAAATTACATATATATATATATATATATATATATATATATATATATATATATATATATATATTTATATATTATATATATAAAACACGAATGAAGTTTTATAAATATAATAGAAAAATTTTAAAGTTGGAAAAATGTTTTCAAGTATTTGAACACAAATAGAATTCCGAAATTTGGAAGTTTCCTTAAATGTCATTTCTCGGAAGAGCATCGTTATTATTAAGCTATTCAGTGAGCATAGTTTTGATTTGTCCCGGCATTCCATTGCCCTGAATATTAATAATGTTTTTCACGTGATGATAGTATTTACACACACATACACATACATACGTATATACATGTGTGTATACATAAAACACATTTAAATGTACATTAGCCGAGTTGAATAAATATCGACTGTTAACCCACATTCAACGTTCTCGATTTATACACGAAAAAATGGTAACATAATTCATTGTTGGGCATTTTTTTTTTAATACGATAAATATTATAAAAAAGATGTAACAATATTTTAAGGGTTTTTTAAAAATGAATATTAATTGGTAACACCAGGAAATTATGAAGTTATAACCATATTTTGACTAAAAAAAAAACAACAATAAAATATTCGCATAAAAAAAATTAATATTTCTTCTCATTTTGTATAATCCTTATTATATATAGGACACACATACTGTAACGATATAAATACGCGTAATAAAGCTTACATTTAAAATTCAAAGTAACGAATAATGTTATCTGTAGGAAAGTTTTAAAATTCAAAGTAACGAATAATGTTATCTGTAGGAAAGTTTTAATTATTTGACTACGAATTCGCACCAAATCGATTTGCAATTCTTGAAACTTTACACGAGCGACATTGAAATGATCCAAAACAGCGTTCTAAACAATAACTTTTTTATAGTAAAATAGCGTCAGATTGTGTATGTGGTTTTTCTTCTATATACAATAAAACTCAAGTTGTTGGAAAGATTCAAAACGTTGAGAAAGACTTTTGAGCCTTAGACTCGTACGCTGCATCAAAATTCCACAATTTCAAACGTCTTGTTAAATAGCTAAGTCCCTACTAAATCGAGTGAATATAAATCGGAAGTAATATAATCTGTCAACAGTCGTCCTTATATAACTGACGAATTACTGTCATAAGATTGTCCCCATAATAGTTCGCAATTTCAAAAATATTTTTATAAAAGTATTTAAAAGGGTATTTTCAACATCTCAAGTTTTTTGACTATGTAAATTCTAAAAATCTCCTGTAATATTTCATCATTTTCACGTACAATTTATAATAATTATAGCAAGCTGATCTATATGTGCAATATCAAATGCCGAATATACACTGATACCAAAATATTTCGCTTTCTGAATTTCAATAGAAATTTATTGTAATACTTTATCACGAATCAAAAATACAATTTCATCATAAATTGTTTTCAATAAATACAATGCACTAATCGGGTTTGGCATAAGATTTTAAATGTTCGGATAAAAATGGATCGAATTCAGCAGGAAGCTCAACTGTCCTAAGAAATAACCATTATTGGGATTTTCAATCTTTTTAGTCCTTTGCAATCGCCCTATATAAAATATTTTCCCCATAAAAAATTTCACCATCGAGCTGCTGTACCAGAAGTTTATCAATGCGCCTTCGAATTATTTCTTGAGCTTTCAAACGATTAACATTACTTTCACGATTTTCGTGACTTTCAATACGTACTGTTGACTTCCCCCCCCTTATAAACAAATGTATGGATACATATTTGAAAGAGCAATATTAATCATTTTTTATTAAATTTTTGGCCATTAACGATTTCATCCCAGGCCTGCAGGAAATAGATGATGCGACTTATAAAATATAGGCTAATATGTAATTATATATAATCATGTTTTATTGCTCTGTGTACTGCGCAAACATCTGATATTCGCTGGAAACGGAATTCGTAATACGCAACAGAAATTTCGATCAATAATAATAAGTGCAACGGAAAAATATATGGTTTTCATCGGCATTCTGGTCTCCACCGCAAGAATGGGTACAGAATAACGGAAGTACTAATTTATGAGTGAATAGAACGTACGAGATGTTATCGTCGTAAAACGTTAAGCGACATAAAAAACAAATTAAGCTTGTTTTCCATACTGCTCGCAAGATTGAAAAATCAAAGAATTACTGGAATCGAAGGTTGAATATTTCCGAATGGTGTATCTAAATAACAACACTTCCAACCGCGATTAGAAAATTCTTTGCGTGAAAACTTCATCACTGATAAAATGTCTCTAACTAAAATGTGTCATTTTCGAAGGCGTTTCTAGCAAACATAAAATAAACATGTCCGGTATATGAAGGGGTCCTAGCGAGAAATATTAAAATTTTAAACAGTAAGAAATGATAATTTCCTTTTTAGTGGTAAAAAATAGTGCTTGGAGTAGGTAAAAAAATATATATATATATATATTGCCTCAGGGAAGCTTATTAGACCCCATCCAATGATCAACCAATTGACAAAACTACAAAGAATTTTAATTTTGCAGATGATCTTGTCTTCATAACACAAGACAACACATTCGACACTGTCTACAGAAATCTTTAATGGAATAATGATTATATTGCTAACCGACTAAAAACGAATTTAATAAAAACTCAGACATGCATCTTTCGCATCCGTAATCGTGAGGCTAAATGTCAAGAGAAAATCAACGTGGAACGATACGAAGGTCAGCCACACCGACAACCGTAATTACGTATTTGGGAGTTACATTAGACAAAACACGAACACTTAGAAGAAATTGTGAAGCAAAAAAAAAAAAAATGAAAATAATTTTAAGAAATAATATGATTCGGAAATTAATAAACACTAAATGGAGAGCAAAACTGCGAACATCAGCACTAGCGCTTTGCTACTCAACAGGAGAGTATGAACGGCCAGTTTGGAGCCGTTCGGTACATGGAGAAAAAAAAAAAGGTAAATGTTGATCTGAACAAAACATGTAGAATACTTACAGACTGCTAAAGAGCAAACACCGCTACACATGGTGTACAAATTCAGTAGCATTGACCTGACGTTAGACGCAATATAGCAGCAAAAAAAAAAAATATGGAAAGTAACAAACAACGAGCGCTACCCTTTTACTATACAGAACTTGACATAGACTTTTAGGAACAGTCGAAGAGCTGGAAAACTAGGAAAAGTTTGAAAGACTAAAAGCTTGGAGAACTGAAAAATCGCTAGTATTGGAACCTGTTCCAACAGGAAAAAATTGAAATTTTACTTTACGGCGCATCTTAAACAGAACTAAGTACAAAGTAAAAAATTTCTATGCAGATTCTCATATGGATGAAGAAACTTTAAATTTTCTGGTATGTTAGTCGCAGAAAGGATTATGACCGGGTACGATATAATAATAGCGAATCTGCTTGAACCTTGACCTGACTAGCCGAAAATCTTATGCGAAATGTAACGAGATGTATATAATTGTAAATTGGTTATAGTATGGATTAATTTATTAAGAATTTATTTATTTATTTGTAATATATTCTACCGACTACGTCTGTTTAACAAAATTACGTAATGAATGAACAAGTTTACTTTAAACTAATTGATTTGGATTTATATATATTGATTATAATTTAATTTTAATTTTATCTGGTCGCCGCGATCGCCAGTTTATTACGTATAGATAATTTCGAGAACGAAAATTTATTAAGTTTTAATTAATTCCGCGATGATGCTTATTAAGAATTTATTTGAAATTAACTGATAGATTATTTATTTATTGAATATTTACTTAATTATGATTACAAATTGGTTTATCGTGCACGAATGGAAATTATATATTTTAAAATTTTAAAAGTTGCTCGATACTTGATAGACGACGCCCCTTCTATACAGAATTTCGTGTCGTGATATGGGAAAAATTTAGTAAAATTATTAATTATATAAATTATTTGTTTTAATCAATATATATATATATATATATATATATATATATATATATATATATCCGTCCGTTATTTCAGCCACGCCCCTAACGCAACAAAACGTGGTTTGTATTGCGGGTGTTGATAGTGAAGGTACATTCGAACCGGAAAACGTGTTAAATTTTAAACGATTTGACAGAGATATCTTTGTTTACTACTTTTTCAAACTTATTATTCTAATTTCTGTTCTATTTGTGATACCAATGTGAAACAAATCTTAGAACGAATCCGATAATATAGGCCTGTGCGAGTTTCATCATTATTGCTTTCATAGGTTTTCAGTTAAATCAGGACGGACAGACAGATATTTTCGTTTATGCGTGATAAAAATAGTCCAATGCAGTGATTATAATGAAAATATTCGTAAACCACAGGTACTACAGTTTTATATATATATATATATATATATATATATATATATATATATATATATATATATACATACATATATATTCGCTATTACATCACCGACGTATTTTATTTATATTTATGCAGAGCACGTCGTGATTCTCACCATTCTACTACAATTAATAGACAAAAGTATGTGAATATTCATTTTAGCGAATTTATCAAATATTAAATTTATACTGTAAAATCGAAGATATTTTGTATATCTCTTAATTGTTTATATTATTATTTGTACAGATAAACATGTAAGTAAAAAAAAAAATCACAAAACTATAACATGTATGTCGAAACGTGCAAAAATATAAATGATAAGTATAAATAAATAATATATATATATATATATATATATATATATATATATATATATATATATATATATATATATATATATATATAATAACATACAAAACATAAAAACCTGACGGTGTTCCAGAATCGGCGCTTTTATATATTCCGAGCCGATCCGCCGTCTCGATGTTAATTTTATAACTTCCGGTCGGATTACTATCGTTATTATAGCACGTTAATATAGTTTAAAAGAATATTTCGATAAACGTGAAGACTAGAATATTTGCGTTCAATCCGATCGAACACACTGGAGTTTGGACTACGTCATCAAGGATCTAGCCGGCAATAACAAGTTTCATATAGCCCTATCTGTAATGTATGCTCCGTTACCTTATCCATTAACCGATCATTTGGTAGAATGTAAGAATTCAACCTATTCCGATCCCAAATACGTTTTACTAGCTTCGATTTCGATTCCTAACACTATCTAACACGCTACATGATATCAAAAATTCCATTTACTCGCGTCTCTTTCCCATATACAGCACATTAATGAATACAATACAATATACATATAATTGATTATTTTATTTATTACGAGGAATACTGGATGTTCAAAAATGTTTCATAATCTTGTTTCTCTCGACTGACTGACTAGTCAAATTTGACAACGAGAAATATATAGAGAGGATGCGTGTATAGTAACGTCGAACGGTATAGGCAGTAGCGGAGAATATATATTAGCGAGTCGACGTATGCGACTATTATCCATCTGCTGGTTAGATATTATGTACGTACCAAAATTTCCCCACTTGTCGATAAACACGTAAAATACGATATACGTTTTCCTACTCTTCCATACTGCATAACGTTACATATATCTCCGTCCTTTTTTATTCCTATTTCTGTATTACTCTGAAAATTTCCTAATTTCGGCTTTTATCGATTTCGTCGATCGATCACTGTTGAAAGACACGACGAATTGCACTAACACACACACACACACACACCACTATTTTATACATATTTTACGTTTATTATTTTTTCGACATATTTTCTATTTTTAGTTTTTATTGATTTTTGTATACTTAATTTGTTTTAAAATCTCCCCGATACTATAAAAATATAATTATATATATATATATATATATATATATATATATATATATATATATATATATCATCATTAAGTGTCGTCTCCGTATCGGAGGTAGGCGATTACTTACCTATACATAGTTTGTTGTACAGTGCAAGCAGCGTACAAGGCGATCATACATACACAACCGGGAGAACTGATTGTAATGTTGTCACGTAACCCCGCGTGTTTTTGTAGTGTGCTACATTGTTACTAGGGCGCATATGATACATATATCTATGTTGAGATCTATGGCTAAGATAGGTTCTCCCTTTTTTATTTTTATTTTATTTTAGCCGTTTACCCTAAGGACATAGAATCTAAGAGTCCGGGAAACTTGCTCTCACCTCGAGGCCCGTACTAGTTGTTATTTTTATTTACACCTTAACCTACAATGAGAATATATACGTCGTTTACGCTAATCTATTATGTTCGTTTAGTTATTAATATCAAATTAATACGTATCGCTCTCATTTGTTTCTCTTTGTCGGTTGCATCCTTTTTCATTTTCTCACGGTCTGTACGATTTTGCCTACAACGATCAAGCGTTATCGTACCGACTAAACGATTACTATCTGAAAGCGAGCATCCTCAAATTTGGAGACAAATACTTTTTTTAAGTTTTTTTTTTTTTTTTTTTAAATCTATTTCACGTCATCATTGAAGAATTTACCAATAAAATTATGGATAACGCGTTGTAAAAATGATTTTTCAAGTTGGTTTCTCACTCGGTTCTTGTTTCACTTTTGAAGAAGGACTTTAACTTGAAATCTGAAACGTCGAATCGGTTACACAGCGCATAATCTCGCAAACGATCCTATCGAGATGATATTTTGTACATGCACGTAATGGAATTTCGACATTTTACATCCCGAGACTTCTAGTACATCTACATATAACATTTTGAAATTTCAATTTTTCTCCCAGACGTATTTTTCTCGATACTTATCTAAATGCACGTTGAAAATATTCAGTTCGACGGTATTAACCGTTCGAATGTTAAAAAAAAGTTTTCTTGTTTCTAGTCATGTATGTGACGGGTTTTTAGCAGCGTGCGATTAAATATATGACTATTCTATAGAAAAAAACAAAACGAATAATCTCAACAAAGCTCGGTCGTTCGCGTGCTATATATTATAATAAACGGGCGTATAAACATACATATTATATAGTCGGTATATGTGTATTTGCTACGCGTCAGAACTGGGTTGAGAACCCTCTTAAACTTTCATAACTCGAAAAACAAAGGACCCATTTTCAAACGACCAAACGCGAAAAAAAAAAACAGTCGAGTAGGGTAAAATTGTTATGAATCACATTTTTAATGAACCTAGCGATGTAAAGGTACCGACTGTAACAATGGATGTCGTGAACATTCGCAACAAATAACAAGTTGACGCAAAACACACGCTCATATATATATATATAATATATGTACAATACGATGTATGTGTGTGCGATTGTTGAACGTCAAAAACAAGGATTTGCAGCATTTGAAAAAATACATAACAGACTGCAACTAGAGAAGAATAGGAAACAATCGCAGACAATAGAAATATGAAGAGCAACGAAAACAATATAAATTAAAATTAAAAAATAATTTAAAATAATCGAGTAAAATTCCGGACCGCTAGATTTTCGGAATTTTACTAATCAAAATTTAAAAAAAAATATTTCTAACTTATCGATTTAATCGCAATTTAATTATCGATAATATCAGCACTTGCGTTATCCTGAATAATTTTTGGCGAGTACTTCATCCAAAATTAATTCGTTATAGATATGTTCGGAAGGCAAAATAAAATTAGAGTGTAGCATATATGAAAGTCCGACGTTAATAACATCGACCATATGGCTAATTTTAATATCGATTGATAACATTTATAATTACGACATTAATAAAGATGACCGTCTGAATGGACGAAAAACAAAGAACCGGATTCACACAAATAGCGTCTAAAATAAAGAAAGTATACTATCGGGAGGTGTGTGTGTTTGCGTGGTCCACGCGATTTTTAAAGAAAAATATTTCATTAATTAACCGACTTTTCAGAAAATTATTGACCAAATCAAATAGTTTTTTAACTTAATAATAAATTAAATCTTTAATATTTAGCATAAATCCGATAAAAAAGAAAACGAAAAAATAAAATAAAAAACCGGCTAAGATGAAAGAAAAGAAAAAAAAACCAATAAAAATACTTAAGTTAACCGGTAAATCGGATAATTACAATTTCCAATCGATATTTATCGATAAATCGCGTTATTAAAATAATATTTACTCGAAATAAGAAAATCATTTTTATAAAAAATCTGTACGATTAATTCTACGTATGTATACATTTTGTAAGGAGATGTGCCATACCGTAATTATAACTGATATTAATTTATCGCGATGGATAGAACAATGAATGAAGACATTTTTTTGTTAATAAATTGATCAATAAACATGGTTTATCTTTGTTCGCTCGTGTACATACGAAATTTTTATATAACGCATAGCGTATAATTCTACAACAATAATTTCGGACTATCCGAAGCTTTTTATAATACGTACTATTCGAAGATATGATAGATTTTCATATTGAAACAATTTACAAATATCACAAAAAAAAAGGACAATCTATGAAAAAGAAATAAAACGAAGAATCGGAATGGCGAAGAATGCTTTGGCCAATCTAGAGAAAATATGGAGAGATGGCCAGATAAGCAAGCAAACAAAACTCTACCTTGTTCGGATGCTAGTCTTCTAAGTGGCCACATAAAGGGCAGAATCACGGACTATGAATAAAACTGGCCACATCAAGGGAATGATCATGGACTATGAATAAAACTGGCCACATAAAGGGAAGGATCATGGACTATGAATAAAACTGGCCACATAAAGGGAAGGATCGTGGACTATGAATAAAACTGGCCAAAGACTAATCGAAGGATTTGAGATGGTACACATGGACAGCAAAGAGGAGGAATATATCTGTATTAAAGCAGCTCGGAATTGAAGAAATACTAAGTTTCCTCAGACACGTGATCAGACTCGATAGAAAAATGGATAATTCGAGAAAAGATGAATGATAAACGAGGAACAAGATGTAGCCCTAACCGATATATAGATCAGTTCAAGTCCTGGACAAAGCTGTCACTTGAAGAACTCTGATGCAGACGAACGAAAATCGGGATAACTGGCGACGAATTATACGAAAAATTACACGATCAAAACCGATCAAAATGACGACGATGATGATTAAGGCGATAGCAGACCATACACGGGACAAGCGTAAGTTAAACAATTGCGGTAATTTTTTAATTAATCCGGTAAGGCCTGATTTTCTGTTAAATACTGGAAAGAACGCGTTCATTGCTTCGTGGGCTTTGTCTATATTTAATATGTGCATTAAATGTTAATCTTCTGTCGAGAACTACACCTAAATAACCTGCTTCATTCGTTAGTATAATTTATATTTATTTCAGGCATACATCTTCTAAGTAGATATAATAGCTTCGGATTTATATGCGTTTAGTTGCAATTTCCATCTACTGTATAATATTTAGAAATAGTATTTACCGTTTTTTGCAATCTTATGAATCGTGCTAACTTTATACAAAGAACAATGCTATCGGCATGTAATGCAGTTTCGACAAAAGATATGTTGGGAAGATCACTTAGTAAGAAATAAATATCGTACAATAATGTTCCCTCGTGATGTACCCCTATAGTTTGATCTTTCATAGAATATACTTCGTAGTTGTTTATAACATCGAATTTT